>JAHVAK010000573.1:2675000-2865000 GCA_019845155.1 Luehdorfia chinensis
ACCTCCCCCGGCCGGAAGTCCCGCGCCCCATTGTCCACCCGTCAGCGTCGCTATTGACACCGCCACTATCTGGACAGCGTCGACAGCGTCGACAAGTTGCGGCGGGCTCGCTACGGACCTTCCGGTTTTTACGTCTCCTGCATGCATTATGCAAGATTCCATTCGTAACGATACAAGCATGCAAGTTCTCCTTTGTTTGTACGATGATGATCTGCCAATGTCGAGTCTAAAACTCCTCGCTTTAGATGTTAGTAATAAGAAATACGTGATGATAATACAACACTATTATTTGACTACGTTGTCCTAGTGTAAAAACATACTCTTCCTCGTATTTAGCAGGTTTTTTCTTAAGTATATAGGTATATACTTTGGAGATTACACCTTGTGACAGGCCGAATGACGCTAAATGACTTTTTTCATGTTTGGATATGATAATATATGATAGATATGATACATGCAAATACCATTTTAAGAAAACATACGTTTAAGCAACAGTCACTTCAATTCGTTACAATTTTTTTGTCTTTTATTATGTAGATGGGCGGCGGTGATCACTTACCATCAGGTGAGCCGCTTGCTCGTTGCCTCCTCTAACATAAAAAAAAAAAAAAAATTTTTTACGAGTCGATTTTTAAGTATTCTTTTTTAATGAGATAGTGGGTCCCATGTAAATTTGGTCAAATTCTGATGTTTAGATACATGAGATAACGTGAAACCCTTAATTTCAACATTCGCATACGCATGTTTGCGTATGTGAGCGCAATGTGACGCACATGTGAGCAGTGTTGAAGTCGGGTTTTTTTAATAGGATTTTTTTTAATGTTAAGTTAAATTCCAGCATCGCACATTGCGGCACAAAACAAAATTTCATCGGCACCACCTTCAAGAAAAGAGCCTACACCTTTCTCAAAGGCCAGCAACGCACCCGGAATTTGTTCGCTATTGCGGATTATTCACTCTTGCTCGTTTGCCCCTCTCCTATAAAAAAAAGTGATCACCGCCGCCCATGAACATTTTTGATTAAAGAATTGATTAATATTATATTTCGATATAGCCCGCATTGGAGCAGCGTGGCGGATTCTGCCTAGCTCCAAAACCCTCTCAGAAATGAGAGGAGGCCTATGCTCAGTAGTGGGACATTTATAGGCTGAAACTTTACTTTACTTATGGGTTTGAAACTCGCGATCCTCAATTTCATACAGCAGTTAGAGCCTCCATTATTATTATAAGAATTGTTGTCCGCACTATTGTATAGGCAGTGGCTAAGCGATAGACTACTGCACTACCGGTCGCGGGTTCTATTTCTGCACGGAACAAATATTTGTTTATTCTCGAGATATTTGGTCCGGGTGCCAGACCTGTTAGTTTATGAGCAATTTATGTCAGTAAACACACTCACAATATAGGAGAAATAATAACAGGGGCGACATTTAAATTTTTTTATTTCACTATAACATTTCACAGAGCAGCCTTTACATTCGTAGAGTTAGACTTTCATTAAAATCAAACAATTATATTATCTGTTAGGAAATATAAATTTTCATATTCATAACTATACACATCTTCCTGGAACAGCTGAATAAATAAACTGCGGTTGCCAACCCGCCTGCCAAGCGTGGCAACTATGGCAAAATCCCTCCAATATGAGAGCTACAAACTTGTGGCTATCTATGGGGGAGACCTATGTTCAGCAGTGGACTTGTGATAGGCTGAAACGACGACACTTTTTATATCAAACGTAAGGGTTAGGCAATGTACGGTATAATTCACTTTCGCAATCTACAAAACGTTTATTAATGGGTACCTAAACACTAACATGTGGAGACACCTTATCTTCCATACCCAATATACTAATCCGTTATTCTTGAGGACTTCCAGCGATGTGCACAGAAGTAAGGAACACACAGTAAGCGAGGATGAGAAGTATAGTAAAGTAACAGCCTATAAATGTTCCACTGCTGAGCTCAGGTCTCCTCTCGTTTTTAAGACGGTTTTGAAGGCGGGAAGAATCCGCCACGCTGCTCCAATGCGGTTTAACGGACATCACATGTCTTCAAAATATTTTAAATCCTCAGACGTGCGGATTTCCTCACGATGTTTTTATCGCCGCTGAGCAAGTGGAGAACCAGAACTTAAAATTTCGGAACCATTTTAGAGGGAATGCAATTGCAAGCGAGCGCCCGGCCCCTGAGCTACCACGGGGCTACGCACTAACTTATTAAGAGCTTGATCACTGTTCTCTTGAAGACACCACCATAGCATTCAAATTAATCCAGTCCTTTGGGTATTTTATCACGTTTACTTTAACTTTTTATAACCCGAAGTATCGAACGCTTTACAGCACCCATAGTCATGCCGCGTCCTGATGTTCCTGCTTGGGATCCTATTATTAAACAAAAACCAAGCATGCCTTATGCTTGGTTTTTGTTCGTTTTTAATATTACAAGGCCATCTCCCACGCAACATACAATAATATATCACTGATGACATCGATTGTGTGGGATACAAACTTCCACATCCTACGATTCGCACGCGGCTGATTCTTCTCAGATTTTTCATTTTATTCTACTGGTGGTAAGATTCCTGTACAGGAATTCCTCTAGGTAGGGAATACCACCGCAGTGTCAGTTATTCTGCCGTGAAGCAGTAGTGTGTTTCGGTCCGAAGGGCACTGGGAGATAGTTTAATTACTAGACATATGAGAATGAAGAACTGATGTTTCAGTGTGACGAGCGCAGTGTTGTTGTTTATGGGCAGACGTAGCACTTACCATTAGGCGAACAATTTGCTAGTTAAGTCACTTTTTTCACAAAAAAAATCAACGGTCTTTGGCAGTCTTTTCTCATCGTCGTCGTGAACAGTATGCTCCAGGTCACCATGCTCACCTAATTTGGTAGGATTTTCTGTAATAACTGCGGTTAGCAGAGGGATTCACGATTGCAGCATAAGACAGCTCCTCACTCGTCAACTTCAAACCGTCTTATTCTCGGTTGAGGGTTAATCGGTCATCTGCCAGAGTCCATGACGTATTTTTAATATTTTCTGTGGTCCATTCTACAGTGTTCCTTCGGGATGAGATAAGGGAGAGTCGTTACCGTCGCCTCCATACAGTAATAGCCATTTGATGGTGAAAACATTTTTTTTTATTGGATAAAGTGACGAAACGTGCAAAACGTTAACCTGGTGATGGTAAGTGCAACGTCTGCCCATAACAAATGCAGTGTCACTCTGAACATTACTGGGTGACACCACACAGCGCCCGTCACCCTGAGACACGAGTTCTTAAGTCTCATCTATATTTTCGGTGATGTGATCGCTGTTAGCCTTTTGGCTTTTACAGCTTCATCGGATGCTGTGCTCGCGGGCCCGGGGCCCGCGTGCCAGGTTTGGTTTGACCCAAAACATATATACATAAATATTAACTCCTACTAAACATCTAAGTTCGGACCGTTGCGTTCGCTAGCGTGCTTGCGCTACAGTGAATATCTCCATAAATTTATTATATGAAGTCATCTAATGACCGTCCGAGGGAGACTGCGGGCCTCCGTTCGGACTGTCGACTTGTGTGTCGGAAACTCTGGGCGGTGAGAACCGCCCTGGAACACGGGTGTATCTGGTGTACGCGGTGTTATGGACGATAGCTGCGCGCCGCTCTCTACGGCGGTCGCGCGACGTTGTGCGTGTGATGTTGAAACTATTAACTGTGTGTACAGTGTTGTTCGGATCGTGGCTGACCGTATCGTGGTCAGGGAGTGCTGAGACGTCCGTGTCGTCTAGCACATTTCGCGGTCGACGTTTGCGTTCGGTCGCGTTTTTATTACATCGATAATTAGCTGCTTTAACCACCAGCGGGTTTGGATGAACCGCGGCTTTTTCGAAAAACCGCCGTGATACTTCTCTGAAGTGTTCAGAGAGTACGGGCATTTCACAGTCGCTGTGAAGGTCGACATTGCGTTGGTACCAGCCGGCTCCGGTGGCACTTCGCAAGAATCTGTTTTGCACCGCCTGCAATTTCTTTATATGATTGCCCGTCGCGTGTGCGAACGCGACGCATGCATAGGACATTACGGGTCTAATGCATGTCTTGTAGAGGCGAAGTTTGTGTCTTAAGCACATTTTGCTTGAAGAGCAAGTTAACGGGTAAAGACGGCTTGCGATAAAAGCCGCCCTGTTACGCACGTTCTTAATGTGAGCAGCGAACGACATCGCTGCGTCTAACGTGACCCCGAGGTATTTGACGCTCTTTTCCCAGGGAATAGGGCGTCCGAACAGGGTGATCGAGCCTAGCTGATTGTTGCCGATTGTGTGGTAACGTCTAGCTGGCTTGGGCGTGCCCCTCGAGAAGTATATTGCTACACTTTTCTCAGGGTTAACCTCTATTCTCCATTTCCGGAACCATTCGCCTAGGCGATCGGCTGCGGCTTGGAGCTGAATCGTTATGCGGCCCTTGTGCTTATCGGAATAATACAGGGCCGTGTCATCTGCGAAAAGCGCAAGATTGACTTTAGGGTCTTTAGGTATATCGCTAGTGTATAGCGAAAAAAGGAGTGGAGAGAGGCAGGAGCCCTGAGGGACACCCGCACGGAGAGGGCGGCTTGAGGAGCGCGTTCCCTCTACCCGGAAGCGAAATAGGCGATTGGACAAGAAGGCTCGTATGATGTTCACGAGTCTGTCCGGCACTTTTGTGTGATACAACTTGTAATACAAGCCGTCGTGCCAGACTTTGTCGAATGCCTTTGCGACATCGAAAAATAAGGCCCCTGTGCCTACTGGCTTAGGGCGGTCGTGAAAGTTTTCTAATATGTGCTCCGTTAGGCGGTGCACTTGATGGGTACACGAGTGTTCGGGGCGAAAGCCGAACTGCTCGTCTGGAAGGATGTTATTATTTAGGACGTAGTCTTTTAATCGACTAAGGATTATTCGCTCATAAATCTTGGCCATCGAGTTGAGGAGACTTATTGGGCGATAGTTGGACGGGATGTTCTTCGGCTTGTGAGGCTTCGGAATACCTATAACGTCCGCTTCCTTCCAGTCGTCCGGGAAGGAGCAGCTGGAGAGGAGCGCGTTAAAAATACTGACTAACAGACATAATAACGGCGTAGTTAGACATTTCATCACCCTGTTGTTTATGCCATCGAGGCCGGGCGCGGATCGGTTTTTAAGATTTTTAACAATCTTCGTGACTTCGTCGAGAGTCACTGGAGTCAGTGGTTCGCCCACTGGTGGTATGGCAGCCCTGCGTTCGAGTTCCGCGGCCACCTGCTGCAGGTGGTCGGGATCCGCAGGCGCGAGAGACGGAGTGCATTGGCTCTCTAGACTGTCTGCAAGGCATTCGGCTTTTTCGCTGTCGTCGAAGGCGAGCGAGTTGTCGTTCGATCTAATAAGTGGCGGCATGGGTGAGACCGGCTCTGCTTTGAGAGATCGTGCCAACTGCCAGTAGGCAGTGTGCGACGGCTCGATTTCTCCAAGCATAGTGTCCCAGCTATCTTTAGTGTACTCAGATAAGCGCTCTTTAACATCCCTTTGTAGGAGGCGCAGTCTGAGTCTATTCGCGTCTGTTCTATATCTGTCGTGCGCTTTGGCCGCACGGTTTTAAGTCTCATATACCCAGCGATTGCGCTAGCTCTCAGTGCCCTTCAAACCGAAACTTAATGTTGCACACTACTGCTCCACTGATGAATAACTGGCCCTTGGGTGGTACCTTCCTAGACGGATTCCTCCATAGTAATCCTACCACCGATATACATATGATGCAGACGGGTGGCAAACCACGTCGCCACCATTTTGGCACAAGTCAAAAAATTCTTACTCCCCATTGCGTTCCCACGAGCAGTCTAGTGACAGCATTGCATATGCTGTTGTTTTGAACGAGTAAAGGCTGTCTGTATGATACCTTCGCCTCTTACGACACCTCGGAAGGAAAGAGGTAGGTGCTATTCTACTCTGCCGGACACCTATCGGCTCTTGGTTTATTAAAAATTCGCTTTATTACATTTCACAACAGCTCCAATAAAGAATAAGTTGGGAGTTGTATATTACAATACAACGATAACTTATTCAAAGCGAGCAGGTGTGATTCGCGATTGACATTACGTCCTTTTAAATCGCTCATATAAAATTCTCATTTATTTTTTTCCTTTTATGGTATCATTTGCTAGTCATTGTTATTAGGCGTAACCTACATTTTAACTATTTGCAAAAACAAATACAAAAACTAATCTCACAGAAGCGTAACATAGAAAAAGCCTCAATGTTTATTCCTCATTACGCGGCCGCGGCCGGCGATGTGGCGGCGTGTAGTGAAGTAAACGGAACAGGGTAAAAAGGGGTTTTACTTAGAAAACGCGGCTCGGTGAACAGAGCCGCGCAAATAAGCCGAAAGCAGGTCTTTAGAATAGTTTTTTCTCACGAGGCATGTTGTTTATGAGTGTTAATACGGTCGGGTCGGAACGCAAAACAAAGGCGGCGCGCGACCGCAATCGCCCGCCGCATGCCCCAACGTTTAATTGTGTGTTTTGGGCTGTATTTTAGCATGACAAGCGCGGCGGCCGCCATCTGATAGCGGGCAGCTGCGCCATTGTGTGCTAATGTCCGCCAACGGGCCACTCGTTAGATTGGCCATGTTTGTTAGCGCGCATACTTCCCCGTCCTTCGTTGGAAATCCACACTTGCGCTAAATAGTGGCTCATATTTGGAACTACGGTGACAACTGCAAATGGTTTCGTATAAAAATTCTATTTAAGTAAAAGTATCCAGAGATCCGGCGAGACACCGTGCGACCGCCGCCCCTAATGATGTTGCAGCGATCGATACACTTACATTTACAAGAGCATCTATCACTAGTCCACTGCTGAATATAGGCCTTCCCTGCATCTATCAACTTCCCATAAAACCGTGCAGGTCGTCGCTCCATCTAGTAAGGCGTACCTACTACATTTGCCGGTACGAGGTTAGCATTCGAGAACCTTTCTGTTCCAACAGTTAGTCGGAGACTACCTCTGATATATATTAATGAGATCTCGCTATCACAGGCCTAAGTGAAACGACTGCCTGTCTGGCTGATATAGGTACTATGAATTCTTCTGAAATAACGGTGACGTGTCTCAGTGGTAAAGTTTTAAAATTTTAACACTTCGACACCACCCCGAAAATCTTATCCTTTACATAAGAGTACAACGACTCAATCTCCAACACAATGGAACATGCTGCGCCAAACTTTCAGACGCCCGAATTGTGCCCACGTTTGACAAAAATATCTGTCTACCTACAGGTGATAGATTCTTTTAAGCCGCCACCACACGTTAAAACAAAAAGGTAACAAAGGGCGAACTGAATTCCAATAGGTACTCATGCAACCCATGGTGTGTTGAGAACTTGTGAAAAATGAATAATAACAGCTGAAAATGAATCCAGTTAAAAACGGAAGTCATTTATGCCAGGAGATGGGCAGCAGCATCTCCCTGGAACATCTAAATAAATAAACTGTGGTTTAATTATTGACTCAAATATCAAATGGCAGGAACATATAAATAAGGTTTGCAGTAGAAGAAATACGTTTGGGTTCGCATTATACAAACTCACTAAATTAGCAAGTTAAAGAACTAGCCGTTACTGTTAATTTTAGTTATGTGGAATCGATAATAAGATACGGTCTTTTAATTTGGGGAAATGGCACACACTTCAAAAAAGTATTTATTGCACAAAAACGATGCTTTAGAGCCATCTGTAACGTAGCAGCTGACATACCTTGCAGGCCCTATTTTAAGTATTTAAAGATGTAACCCTATCTCTGTCTTTACTACATTATTTACTATATTAGAAGTTGGTGCATTTGTGAAAGAAAATATGCATATATTTCTGCAAGCCAAAGACGTTACGGAAAGAAATAAGAGAAACCCAGAAAAACTAATTCTTGACATAGTTCCAAAGAGCATGCGATTTCAAAAGAATAGAAAGTAAAGTAAGTAGAAATCTATGAAAAAATTCCAGATCGATTAAAGCACTTACCATCTGGATGGTTTACAGGAGCTCTGCGTAGATGGACGTTTTTTAATACAAAGTGACTAATTTAATTTAGAAATACATCGATGCATTAATTTATATAAAATAACCTAAAGATTTTGACATGTTAATAACTATTTATTACTAAATACTAAATAATATAATAACTAATTATATATTTTACTGATATATTAATTAAAAATGGATATAAATTTTAATATAATACATAATAATATTTGTGACTAATGTAATTTTCAGCAATGTCATTTGCATGCTGTTGAATACAGCTAAATAGGTTTGATTAAATTATCATTTGTAAACATCGACATTTATTGAACCTGCCCTTTTAAAAAAATATAATTTAATTTTTAAAACCAAATAAAGTAACTCTAATTCTTAAGTTCTAGTGGTAGGATTCCTGTCCAGTAATCCGTCTGGGTAGGATCCACCGCAGGGCCAGTTTTTCTACCGTAAAGCAGTAGTGTACAAACATTATTGTGTTTATCATTATGAGTGGGGAGTGACGTTTTCGCAAATCGCGAAATAGTTCATTGAACCGTGCGTGCGCCGGTGGTGCTTCGGCAGGTTGCATTTGAACACAATGGGGCGCGCCAGACCTCGCGGCGCCGAGTCACTCGCCGCCCGTAGCACGCCGCACGACACCCGCCCACACCTTGTGATGATATTGTCTGTAGCGACATCTATGGCGCCACAGGAGAAGCTCAAGAAATATTTCATAGATTCCATAATCGCGCTATGCAAGTTTCTGAGATGCGAACTATATTTAAAACATTTAAATATTACTAGTAGGAAGAGTCGTCCTCCCCAGATCAGACCATTCGATCTGGCGGGTAGCTACCCTTTTCATTGGCAATATCATCCGCCAAATGTTCCCAATATTAATTGAAAGTAAAAAAACGGTCTCGCTTTTCGGAATTCTACAGGCGTATTATGATACATGGCAATTGGGTTATCCGTTTTATGAAACGATTAGAATAGATTTTGAGCAAAGTAACGCCAGATTCTATAAACTATAATTTTTTTTCTAGAGTTTCAAACTAACAATATCGAGTAAGTTAATGTCAAAAAAACCCGATTGAATTCAACTCTGCCGGACAGAGTAAAATTCAACCTACCTCTTTCCTACGTGGGCTACGTGAGTGGCCTCTTCTTACCTCTTATATGGGAAAAAGGACTATGAATGTAAAAAAAACTCTGTTATTAAATATGGAACTATTACTTTGTATACGGCATTGAACGTTGCTACATTATAGCTACGCACCGGCCTCAATGTTCAGGAGTGTGTGGCTCTCACAGACAGACAGACATACCCACGTATGTATGACGCCTAAAGAAATCGAGCTCCGGCCACGGCGCCCCGGCACGTGCCCGCTACCCGCAAGTATTCGCATGTGCATATTCATTTATGATAATTGAATGTCAAGCTTAATTTTGCATTCGAGTCGTCGAGGAACGCCTGGACGTTATTGTGTACCGAGAGACTTCAGATCCGGTCTATCAGTCCTAAAAGTAAAATTAACTGACCTTTGAAATTTCACGAACAACTTAAATGTGCATCTGCGTTTCATAGCTATTTATTTGGTATTTATAACAACAAACAGTAACACAAAATCGTAATGTTGAGCACAGGAAAGATACCTAACTAATTATGTACTCGTATCCCCACACCGCTTTCCCACAGATTGATTGACAGAGTTCTCTTACTCAACCACTGCATACACGCCTTTTCCCCATATGAAGGGGTAGGCAGAGGCCACACACGTAGCCTACTTTTCGCCTTAGTGGAAAACGAGGCGTGAAGGTCGTCGCCATTTTGGTAAAAAGCAAAAAAATTATTACTCCCCATTGCGTTCTCATGAGTAGTATAATGACAGCATAGCAAAAACTTATGTCGAATAAAGGCTGTCCCTACAATATCTTAGTCGCCTCTTACGACTCCGCTGAAGAAAAGAGGTAGGTGCTATTCTACTCTGCCGGACACCTATCGGCAATATTATTACTTTATCCTCGGCTCGAATTGTCGACGACCATGTCCTATCTGATCGGCTTGATCCCCTGGCTTTGCGAAGAGATGTTGCATCTCTTTGCATTTTTACAGGATCTACCATGGGGAGTGTTCCGAGGAATTCTTCGGATTAATTCCAGCCGCTGAATTTCACCATAGCACCTTACGGCATAACCTCAAATTCCATCGTCGCCACCTTGATGGTTGGCATTCCACCACAGTGCGTTTTTCGCGGAATTTTCTGCCACGCACTTGCACTTTATGGAATGTGCTGCCGTCAGCGGTTTTTCCGGACCGATACGACTTAGGGACATTAAAGAAAAGAGCCTATTCCTTTCTCAAAGGCCGGCAACGCATCTGCTATTCCTCTGGTATTGTAGGTGTTCATGGGCGGCGGTGATCACTTCCCATCACGTGAGCCACCTTCTCGCTTGTCTCCTATTCTAAAAAAAAAATTAAAAAAAAGGGAAAAGTAAATAATGTTTTCCTTGTGCTATGTAACAACTTGAATCTCGTAATTAATTACATTGGAGCATTCCAAAGCTTAAAACAGAAATAAAGATCATAATTTGTAATATGTAAATTTACTGGTTTGAAGTACCTCTTTTGAATGCAGCTTAACATTTATAGAGAACCCACTGTTTTTTGCAAGTGTTGCTCGATTTGAAACAATTTATCGTACAATACTAACTACTTTGTTGGTAACTGTTCTGCCCCTTATACTCGTACCTACTTATTCTTGTGTTTGTTTTTGTGTAGCTAAAAAACAACAATCAAAGAGAGTCAGTACACGCAAAAGACTATCCTTTTAACAAGGCTTGTATTCGCTTTATTCCAATGTAAAAAAGGACTTCTTTAAATATAATGTGTAGGCATTTATATTAAAATGTAAGCAATACTTGTACTACAACCTCAGGGAGTACTTGACCTAGTTGCCTTGTCTGACAAACACGGCAGAGTACCGGATAAGCGACCCCGGCCTATTTATATTCCCTACAAATGCCCATTTCCTCCTAATCCTTTTTCCTTCTTCTCCGCCAAGCCAGTGCTAACTACTCGTGGGAGGAAGGGGAACAAGAATTTCAACTTGCACCAACATGGTGGCGACGTAGTACGCGACCCGTCGCGTCTCGTTTCCTGCAGGGGCGAAAAGTGGGCTACGGCTTTCTAACTTTATATGGGAAAAAGACGTGACTGTATATATGTACTTGTACTATAAACAACGAAAATGTTTCGTATACCATTTTTTTTGTATTGGGTATTTTGTTTTATAGATATAACATTTTTTATTAAATTTTTTAAGCACCGTGTGGTGGCTTAAGAAAATCTGCCACCCCATCTCATCCCGTGGGTGTCGTAAAAGTCGACAGACGGAAAATTGAAACCAGAAGATGAGCAGCAGCATCTTCCTGCAACATCTGAACAAATTAACTGCGGTTGCCAACCCGCCTGCCAAGCGTGGCAACTACGGTTAAATTCCCCCAAAATGAGAGCTACAAACTTTTGTGACAATCTATAGGGGAGTCCTATGTTCAGCAGTGGACTAGGCTGAAACGGACGAAACGAAGCACCTAACAAATACTTAACACTTAACATATTTGACAAGAAATCTTATTAGACTGAAGCATATGAATGCAAAATATGATCGGGAATGAATATTGAAATATATCATTACCTAGAAATTGAAATTTAGTTAGTACGATACGTATTTTACAGGATTTTATTTAACTTGATTTCTTCACACTTTTCGGTTCAAATCTTGTATTTCAATTTTGACCTTCTTTCCGATGTCCGATCGAGCTAAAATTTGGCATAGCTGTGTAGCATCGGTGACAATGCAATGAAATGGTACCATGGAATTGGTGCGATGATGGAGTCGGAAGTTGGCCATGGGAACTCCTCAACCAAGCAAGATCATGTTTCAACGTCATGTTTGGACTCGTTGGATTTGTTTTGACAAGTACTATAGCTCTGGCAACATTTAAATCCACTGCTGGACATAGACCTCACAAATAGAAGCTTGAGAAGATCAAAATTATGTTTTTATGTTTAAAACTGGTTTAATTTATTAGTGTTTCTTAATAAGAACAAAAATCAAAATGCAAAACAACAATCATTCAATAACTTAACGTATAAAGGAAGAAATAGCGTAGGTAACGAAGTATTTTAATGGATATTAGTGGAATTATACACAATTGAGGTGCAGGAGTAACTGAGGTCTAAGTCTCTATGGTATAGTATCTACGTCCATTTAATAAAGTAAAAAGCAAGATCCTATAAATATCCCACTGCTGAGCACAGACCTCTTTTCGTTTCTGAGAGGAATTTAGAGGCATGAATGCTCGAATGCGGGTTGGCAGACTTCACGTCATCATCATTTCAGCCTATCACTAGTCCACTTCTCACCTGCCTCACCCATAGATTGCCACAAAAGTTTTTAGCTCTTATTTTAGGGGGTTTTTGCACTCAGATGTTCCAGGAAGATGCCGCTACCCATCTTCTGGTGTCACATGTCCTCGAAATATTTTTAATTTCTTAGACATGCAGGTTTCCGCACGATGTCTTTCTTCATCGGCGAGCACGTGGTAAATCGCAATATAAAATTTTAATTAACAATATTAGTAGTGCCGGCGCCGGGGACCGAACCCAGGTCACTCGTGTACTGTATAAAATTTAAAGCGATCTCCTAGCCCGTGAGCCACCACGGATCATTATTTATACAAAAAGTAAAAGGATAAAATTCCGTTTGGCGGAATTAAGACTATATTATATTTCTTAGTATACTCGTACAATTCTATCAGACTGAAATTTCTTAGAATGTCTTCGGATTTCATAAATAACCGGTACCTATATATTTTAGTACAATACAAAGAGTTTCACACATTTAGCGAGAGTTTTGGATTTCTATAATTGTTCGTTCTAAATAAAAATATACCAGTTCAGTTCGTGTGGGAACACTAAAAATGTAAGTATCGATTTATCTAATCGCCTGTACTTATTAGTTTCTAAGAAAACAAATTCATATTCTGTAACATTATTATCACAGTTACTTTTAAAGTACTCGAATGTTAGAGTAACTAAGCGGGGGCAAGGAGCGAGGAGCGACCGCGTCATGTGCCGCAGCAATTATCAGTAATTAGCAACAAGTAGGAGCTCGCCTTCGAGCGCACGAACATTGTTGTAATAAAAAATTTACGATTACTTCCTGCAGTAACCATAAAAATAATCTCGCGACATTTCGCATATTTCTAAACAAGGCGTCATGTCGTTGCCTCCACATGCGCCCGGCGGGGCCGCTCGCGTACCTGCAGCTCGGACACTTGTTACAGTCTATGTCGCAACCTTCAGTTAAACTTCTATTTCGTACGAAGGTCGCAACTGTTATCATTGCAACATAAAGTTTTCTTCTTCACAACGACGTAAAAAATGCGCGTACACACTTAACAGAAGTGAAACTAATATATTAGAAACAGGAAATAAAAACCTAAATCAAAAAAAATATTAATCACTCACTGTAAAATAACTGTTTAGTATATATACAAGTAATGATGATATCCGCAGCAGAACTGGACTTCTTAAGAATCAGCAAGCTGAAGTAGTAATGGTCCGGCAATATGGCTCGTAGAACCGATAACCGTTGGAGAAGAAAGGTTCTGGAGTGGCAATCTCGTACTGGCGAACGCAGTGTAGGTCGACATCCTAGATAGAACAGAAGAGAGAACTAGATGGAGTGACGACCTGCACGTTTTTTCGGATAGTCAATGGATACAGGTGGCCGTGCTTTGCTGTGAGCAAAGTAGCGTGGAACTCCCTCTGAACAGATAGAGCGGTGATCTGAAAAGGCGGCGGTTGGACGCATAAAGTGGGCTAAGTAGGAATTTTTTGAGAGAGGCAGTGGACTGCCGCAAGCTGATGTAGAGCTCTCCTTTAGCTTCGCCGTAAAAGTAACAGCCTATAAATGTCATTGCTGAGCACAGGCTCTCATTTCTGAGAGGATTTTGTAGGTAGGAATGCTCGAATGGGTTTTAGAGCAGGGAAGTGTCTGCCACGCTGCTCCAATGCGGGTTGACGGTCTTCGCATGTTGTTGAAATATTTGTATTCCTCAGAAATGAGATTTCTCTCGATGTTTTCCTTCGCCGCTGAGCACGTGGTAAATCAGCACTTAAAATTGCAGAACAATTTTAGAGGTGCCGGTTATCCATCTCAGGTCACTCCCGTGCTATGAAGTTTTAAGACTAGCGCCCGGCCCCTGGACTACCACGGCTGAGTTTTAAGACTAGCGCCCGGCCCCTGGACTACCACGGCTGAGTTTTAAGACTAGCGCCCGGCCCCTGGACTACCACGGCTGAGTTTTAAGACTAGCGCCCGGCCCCTGGACTACCACGGCTGAGTTTTAAGACTAGCGCCCGGCCCCTGGACTACCACGGCTGAGTTTTAAGACTAGCGCCCGGCCCCTGGACTACCACGGCTGAGTTTTAAGACTAGCGCCCGGCCCCTGGACTACCACGGCTGAGTTTTAAGACTAGCGCCCGGCCCCTGGACTACCACGGCTGAGTTTTTAGACTAGCGCCCGGCCCCTGGAGTACCACGGCTGAGTTTCGCCGTATTCATGCAAAAAATACTTAATTAACGAATTTATACTTCGATATTTTGAGATTATCGTAATTTATTACCTCAAACTTTTTCTATGAAGTAATGATGCCGTGTGGTGGCGGCTTAAGAGAATCTACCACCCCATCTCATCCCGTGGGTGTCGTGAAAGTCGACAGAGGGAAAATTAAAACCAGAAGATCAGAAGCAGCATCTTCCTGGAACATCTGAATAAATAAACTGCGGTTGCCAACCTGCCTGCCAAGCGTGGCAACTGTGGCAAAATCCTCCCAAAATGAGAGCTACTAAATTTTGCGGCAATCTATGGGGAGGCCTATGTTCAGCAGAGGACGAGTGATAGGCGGAAATGATGATAATGATGATGAATGAACTACAATCCATTAAAGATCTAGAAGATTTTACCATCAAATATTCAAGCCTATCGATTTTAAGCGCTCAAGTATTTCACAGATTCACGGTAGAATGTCCTCCTGGCCGAGTTTCGAGCACAGCGACAACTACCGAATACTGACGGAAATTATCAACTGCGTAGGAGATATTGTAATGTCTGTAGTGTATCCGCAAACACAGGGGCACTCAATCCTCCCAACCTACCACGCCCAATGTAACGCTCGAGCAATTAGATCACGGGTAGGCGAGGAAGCAGTGTCAGAGACACGGGAACAATCACAACACAACCTGACCCGAAAAACAATTTGTGATTTTGCATAAACGTTGGCTTCGGTTGGAATTCGAAGCTAGAACCGGCGGCGTAGATATCAGTCTAAGCAGCAGAACACGCGGTCGTCAACGCACGATATAATTTCGTATTCGATGTTTATTATTTTACACATTTAATGTCTAAGCTGTGACAAAACAATTGCCGTCACATTACCAGCGCTCACCAGTCACCACGCCCACTGCTTGAGTACTTGCTGGTGTACCAATCAGGAACTCCATACTAATTAATTATGTTTTCATTAATTTAAAATACAGCCATTGTATAATTACATACCGAAGAATGTCTACAATTGCAACTATTATAATAATTCAAAAACAGAGAATAAATTACCACACAAGTATATAAAACCAAAAATTTGAAGAATGGACATTAGTGAAATTAGCAGTAATTAAATTTGTTTTCTACTTAGATATTTCAGTTTAATTATTTATACGTTCACGGTGTTGAAAAACATTAATAATTAGTACAAATACCAGAGAGTCGGTGTCCATTACGTACGCCTTTGTTTGTTGTGCAGCGCTATCTCAACTAATTGGTCGCCGGGCCTGATGAAAGTAAGCAGCGACACGAAGCGAACTAGTCTCATTTAATTCTCATCTCATATATATTTAAAAGATATTTAAAAATTCAGAGATTTCTACGTACCAAACGTACAAAAGATTATTTCGATAATATTATCTCAAGAAGTGATCCTTCTTGAAGTGAAGTGATTTTACAAATTTATTATTTGTATTGTATTATTTCCTTCGTATATTGATTATATTTATATATTATCACAAGTTAGGCATCTTACTTTTAAATAGATAGCACTTGGCCAATTTCTTTTTACCATCAACCACGGTTGACTGACAGAGAATGCCTCAAGGCATTAAGCTGGCCCGTTGTAGCCTTTTTTATTACTTTAAGGTGTCAACAATAAAGAATAATTAATAGAACCAGGCGTTACTTTGCGAAAATCCATTATAATGTAGGAAAGCAAGTTAATTTGCTAAGATCCGCATGCAAAATATAAAATTTAGTCTGTCGTAGAGTCTATGACACTTGATAATGCCTCGTTTTTGGGGCGAAACACGTGTCGTGTTCTCGAATTCAGTGGTGTATATTACCCAGTGGTAGTATTGTAGTGATTGGTGTAGGGTATCTGGTGGCGGTTCCTGGTGGTAATTCCTTGTGGCGGTGTTAGTTTACTTGTGCACGCTACTGAGGGAGGGCGGGCGGTGCTCTTCAAAAAATTAGGTACTGTACACCATTTTATATTTAGCATGCGAATCTTAGCAAATTAACTTACTTTTCTTTCATTAATAAAGAATAAATAAATAAAAACTCGTATATCGGCGTAATAGTATTAGAGAAAAGCATTTATCTATAGAAATATTGAAACGGAACAGCGACGTACAGTAATTTTGTTACGAAGGACTTGTAAAATGTTTACGGAGTTTGAAGCAGCAAAGTAGAAAGTCATTAGGGCTTCAAATTTCTCTTCAGTTTCGAAGAGCATACGTGGAGGTCGGCAGTACATCGGGTAGACACTGAGCGAGGCGTTACGCTGTCTGCGCGGCGCAACTTCTCTAATGGAGCGCGAGATTAACTTTCCTGAACTTCAGCGGCTTCGACTTCTGCTCGTATGTTAATTACGTACACCCGCCCGCGCAGCTTTTTCACTCGTCGACTAGTCATCTCAAGCCACATTAATTATTGTGTCAACAGATTAAGAACTACAATCCGGTACCTTACAGTAAATATCACGGTTCTTTTATGCTGTCACAAATAATTAGATGGGAAAGCACTTCAGGAGCGAAGCCGTTAATACAGCGCTCGTTGTTAAAGCAAACACTGCGGCGGGGTGCTCGGCGCACTCCATTTTAATGAAAATTTTAAATAAAGTGAAACTGAGGAGCGTATTCGTATCGGCGAGGCCGCGCAAGCTCTCGGGACTTTTCTTAATTACAGCAACCCTTCTCACCGTTATCTGATCAAGTCGCTAATTAATTGAAGACTTTTTGTTTCCACGGCACCGACTTCTTGAAGGTTATTTTGCTATAATTTAAAACACAAAGCAAAGTTTACAATATTCGTAATAGTTTTTATTATTCGAGAATGAGGAATAATAAAAAATATACCTGTGTATGTCTGAACTTGACGTCGACTTCTAGACGTTAAACTTTTTATTACTTTTGCCAACAAGTAAGCAATTATTCTAACAGATCTGAGAAGATAAAGACGACCTTATGCTTAGAGCCTTTACACATTAAGTGTTCTTTAAGTTACTATAAATAAAAAACGCCTATTAATTACTTGTTCATTAATCTTTGAGGCGTAAACAACAAAATTTTTACTAAAAGAAGCTCACGCCAACTTACAGAAATTCTCTTTTAATTAATGAGGTTCGTGGAACAAAGCGGACGTAAATTACGGACTCAGATGTAATCAGCGGACTTACATTCAAATTTGTAGCTGTTTTAGGAACTAAAATATAGTAATTAGACACGAGCATCGCTCGTATATTGGGAGCGCAACTATAACCCAATTATCACATTAATTATCATATGAAGCAATTCTTGCCATGCCCCCTGTACTCGCGGAATACGGTGGGGATAAGGAAGAGATAATGTTGTAAAGGCACGCCTCCGAAAACAAACAATGGGATCTGCGAATTGTGAGCAGATCGCAACACGCACGATAACTCCGCGCGGGACCGAGCCGCACAACTTTGCCGACTAATTGACGCGGGATTGTATTCTTGAAACAATCACATTCAAAGCTTTCACAGAACCACTGTTTGAGGTTTTGACAAAGTTGTAATTGCTGATGTGGATTTATAATTTATAAAAGATAGATTTTCGGTTTCGAAAGCAACGAAAGCAGTCAGGTTTAGTCGGCATTTGATCAGAACACATTGGCAGTCTTATTCAGTATATGCTTTTTAACCACTATTCTTCATTTTGCATTTCTGTGTCTATCATCCATGCGATTTTTTATTTATTGGATGAAGTGACGAGACGAGCAGAACGTTCACCCACGCCATTAACAAATGCTGTGTTACGCCAGAATATTTCTAGTTTGGCACTACACTACTGCCCCTCACCCACAGACATCAGTTCTTGTCTCATATGCCCAGTGATTACACTAGCTCTAAGTGCCCTTTAAACCGAAACACAGTAATTTTTGCACACTACTGCTTCACGGCAGATTAATTGGCCCTGGGGTGGTACCTACCTAGACGGAATCCCGCATTGGAATCCTATTACCAGTGGTACTGTTATTAGTCGACGTGGTTCGCCAGCCGCCACGTCTCGTTTCCCGCGGGGGCGAAAAGTGGGCTACGTATGTGACCTCTGCCTACCCCTTATTTGTGAAAACGGTATGATTGTATGTGTGTATACATTTAACCGCCAACGCTTCACACAGCTGAGCAAATGCCAGTGAGATTATTTTGTAAGATTATACTTAATTTACTTGGTGATAAGGTCGTCCCGGCCGGTTTTCAACTTCTCCAAGAATTTCCGAATACTGTCGAAAATTACTATCCGCATAGGAGATATTATAGTGTCACAAAAGGAACTCACTTGTCACGACCCACCCGCGCCCGATGTAAACGTCGTGCCTAAAGATGGTAGGTAGGCTAGAACGCAGTCTCAGAGACACAATCAATCAATCACACGAAAACCAACAGCTTGTGTTTTTGCACAAATGTTGACTCTTGATGGGATTCGAACCCAAGACTTCGAAGACTCTGATAACTAGGCCACACGATAGTCAATACAGATTCTCGGTACTGAATTTCTAGGTAGTAAGGCGTTAGGAGATAAAACATTTTTTTATTATTCACAAAGACATCGAATGAAGGAAAGTAAGATAAGTTGCTATTTGAGCGGCGCGGTCACGGAGCAGCCTATTCATACTATCGGTGACGCAAACGGTCCCCACCGAAGATATTGCGATACTCGATCACTCGGCGGCTGTCTGTCGTAGAGTCTATGTCACTTGATAATATAATTCTCGACTTCAGTGGCGTATATTACCTAGTGGCAGTATTGTAGTGATAAGTGGAGGGTATTTGGTGGGGGTTCCTGGTGGCGGTGTCAGTTTCCTTGTGCAGGCTACTGAGGGAGGGCGGTGCTTTTCAAAAAACTAGGTAATATACACATTTTTATATTTTGCATGCGGATCTTAGCAAATAACTTACTTTCCTTCATTATAATGGATTTCCGCAAAGTAACGCCTGATTCTATTAAATATGAAGACATCCAATTAAATGCAATACAGAAAGAAACCGTATGTTGCGATAATTATACCTTCTGGATAACTTCGAACTCTTAGAAAAATGATAACCAAGATAAAATCAAGCCTTTTTACATTATAAGAGATAGAAAAAAAAAATTAACATGAGGAATTACTATTTAGAAACAGCGCGCAGCGATCACCTCCTTCCCAGGGGTTGATATCATTTATGTATTATTTTTTATTATATTAACCCTTAATAATAATGTCTTTGTTCAATAAACTTTTTAAATATTAGGTAGAAAGAATTTGATCATGTGAATATTATACAAACTCTCATTCCAATTGAATTCAATCAAAAGGTTGATAATCGGCGCGGCGAGCGAGTTTATGAAACGTGCAGCTGCAATGAAGCGGCACTTGACTGGCCACGAGCGGTGACCACAGAGCATACGCAAATGTGCTTCGTGCAGTGGTCACAGCTCTCCTGTGCGGTGTGGAGCGCCACGCCCCAACCGGCACTCCGTACTCGAATTAGCATAGAGACGGCTTCATTGAACCTTGTAATGATCCTCCCGCCCTCTATCCACTATTAACAACTCTATTTATACCAACATATATTTTTATAGTAGAAACTGACGAGACGAGCTAAACGTTCGCCTGATGGTAAGTGCAACTCATACCAAATGCTGTGTCACCCAGAACATTTCTGTTTGGCACCACACTGCGTGATATTAGTCATTAAGTCGTATATGCGCAGTATAAGGTACTGTTTGACGCCAGAATAACTGGCACTGCGTTGATACCTCCCTAATATCATGAAAGAAAATTAACGGTTAAATTTACAGTAGAATTTTTTTGTCATTTTGTTACATCTTGTCAATTTATTTGAATTAGATTAACGTAGTAAAAATTGCCATAACATTACATATATTTTATTGTAGCACGGGAGGCTACGTGGTCGTTGTGCAGGCTGTGTGAGTGAATGTGTGTAGGTCTGCGGCAGTGTGCGCGCGTGTCGCAGCCGGGCGGGGCCGCGCGGCACGCCCCGCCGGAGCCCCGCCGGAGCCCCGCCGCGGCACCGCAGCCCCGACGCCGCCTCGCACCTATTTGCTCAATACATTCTGCTGGAACTGCATACACTATACTATTTTAAACAACTCCAAATTTGACAAGACATTGATTGTATTTTTAGGAAATTTTTAACATAGCTGGTTTATTTGGCAATCATTTGAACATATTTGATACTATACACTTAATAAAACAGTATTTCAAAAACGTTTCCGTGTATTTTCCCCAAAAAGATACAAAATTTTGGTTAGGTGTAACATAAAGCAGAAACGCCCTTTAATTATTTCTTCCTGACCGACAACATGGCGGCTAACGTTCCCCATATTGAACATTCCGTGACGTCACGTGTACCTATTCTGTTTCTGTGGCGCATGTCGCAAATCGTTTCAGCCATTAATACTGTTGTTTGAAATATGAAAACAAACATACACACGTCCGAAATCAATCAACTCAAACAACTGCTTTCATATTTGTGGTTGTTGGATATGTACATTGCAAGTAATGTTCAGTCAGTTACAGGTACCGCTAATGAGTACGTAGATTTCCTCCAAATATTTCTACGACGACAATCTATTCCTTCTATAACTCAACATCATCATTATCATCAACAGCCTGATAACAGTTCACTGTGTCTTAGGGCTTCCAAAAAGCGAGGATTATTCAGAATGTAGTACTACACGCCTCGCACCTTAGACCCACCGGAGACGGAAAACCGTCACCGGTTTGTGTATTTTCTTACTGGTATTTTTCTAGATTGTATTCAGCCACATTTTGGAGCCATGAGACCATCCTGGCACTTCTTTCGGCCGAATTTTACGACACTGACGGAATGGAGGAGTTCTTACGAGAGTTTTTTGAGCAAAGAATTTTCATAATTAATGTATTTTACTTTTTATAGGAAAAGGTGACGAGACGTGAAAAACGTCCACTTAATCGTAAGTGCATGCTGTGTTGTCGTCTGCTGAATGCTGTGTTGTCCAGAACATTTCTGTATTGCACCACACTGCGCTCGTCACCTTGAGACATCAGTTCTTAAGTCTCATACGTCAAGTAATTACATGAGCTCTCAGTGCCCTTCAGACCGAAACACAATGTTTGCACACTACTGCTTCCCGGCAGAATAACTGATTCTATGGTGGTACCTACCTCGATGAATACCTTCATAGGAATCCTACCACCACTAAACTTAGTATTACAGTACTTTTTTTAAGGCCATGACGGTCCGCCGCTGAAGCTACATACTGCAGCCTTAGGTAAGTAAGACTCTTCTATAAATTAATAAGGAGAACTGGAAACCCAATTCTAGACAACAATATATTCCATCATAGTCCTCAAGAGTGAAAACACACCTAGATCCCGAGAGATCAGATTTGTGTGTCGCATTTACTGTCAGAAAGAAAGTAATGTGAAAGCGCAGGCTCGGTCGGCTGTATGGTACTGCTGGCACATATGTGCTGGTGCTGCTAAATATCAACTAGAACCTCTGGACTAAGCGAAGGTACGTGCTAATAGGCTTATCAGTGACCCTGATTTGGATACTACCAATCTGCGTAGCCTCTAGCACAGCCGTAGGGTGCCAGTCTCTCGGCGGTCTTCTGGTTACATTTTGGAAAGTGGGCGCTGGAATTACACAATTAATTCTTCCTTCCCCTTTTCATCATCATAGGGGTTCCCTTCCTCATGAAATGGATATACCTGTCCTTGGCATGAAGCGTTTTGCTTCGTCATTGATAGTGCGTACAGCGAAAGACTGGAATAATTTGCCTGCATCAGTATTTTCGCCTAATTAAAATGTGGATGTCATTAATAAACAGTAAGAAGGATTTCACTCAGCTAGAGCGTTTACTACCATCCAATGGTGAACGGCAAATCCAGCCAAGTGCGATAATTAGATCACATAGGTTGTTGATCTGATTAACTTTAATTATCCGATAAGTGTCCGGCAGAGTAGAATAGCACCTACCTCTTTCCTACCGAGGTGTCGTAAGAGGCGACTAAGCTTCTGTACGAACAGCCTTTATAGCCTTTATTCGTTCAGAACAACACCATAATATGCAATGCTGTCACTATCTCTACATTACTATCTACTATGTCTGTGAAAATGTGAAAGAGATTGAGAAAGTGAGGGGAAGAGAGGGAGAAAGTGGGCTATGTGAGTGGCCTCTGCCTAACCATTATGTGAGAAAAAGGCGTGACTGTATGTATTAACGTAAATTAAAAAAAAATGAGCGTTGATAGCTCAGGAGCCGGGCGCTCGCCTTGAATTTCATAGGACGCTATTGATGTTGATGTTCGATCCCCGGTGTCGACACCACTAAAATTATTAAATGCTGCTGCCACTAGGTCCGCGGTGAAGGAAAACATGGTGAGGAAACCGGCATGTCAGAGAAATAACAAATATTTCAATGACATTTAAAATTCGCTCGCAGCTCCAAACCTTTCTTAAAAATGAGAGGAGATCTATGCTCAGTGCAGTGCGACATTTATAGGATTTTATTTCACATTAACAAATATCCAGAGCAACTATTAGCAAATACGTGTAACAAGGTTGTTTAGAGAACTACAAATTACGATTACGACAGCATTAGCAGCTATCGGCGCGGACAGCTCGGCGATAAGGCGGCCTGCGAGCGGCGCGGCGACCCGACACCCGCCGCTCGTAAATAACCGCACGTCGCACGACGCCTTATCTTAATTGTCTACAAAACTACGCGAGAGTAGATAACGCTTTACTATTATTCAAATATATAACACAGGCTGACTCTGTCTTATTATGATCAACACTTTCAATACATCATTATAGTAAATTTTAATACTAATGTGTAAAATTTTATTTAAGCGTCATTGTTTATGAGATGATAAGCCAGTTACAATACATTAACACCTAATTGGGAAAGCATTTTTTTATTTGATTTTCCAGCAATGAGTACGGAAAAAAAAGAAAATGTCAATGCTTCCCTCATCAGTAATCACTTCCAAGAAATCACTGAATATTTGTACTTAGCCTCTACTTACAATATCTTGTAACAAATAATTGAAATAAGATTGCAATTCTTAACGAAAAATATAAAGAATTTTTGCATTATTACAGCTGGCTTTCTGAGAGTATTAATTTCAATTGTGGTACATGGAATATATCCAGTGGTAGGAATCCTATGAAGGAATCCGTTTAGGTAGGTACCACCACAAGGCCGGTTATTCTGCCGTGAAACAGTAGTGTGCAAACATTACTGTGTTTCGTTCTAACGTGCAATGAGAACTAGTGTAATCGCTGGGCGTTCGAAACTTAAGAATCCCTGATGTCTCAGGGAGAGACGGGCGCAGTGTGGTGACACACAGAAATACTCTAGATGACACAGCATTTGTCATGGGCAGACATTGCACTTACCATCAGGTGAAGGATTTGTTTGACAACCCTCTTCCATAAAAAAATAAACCGAAAATACACAGCACGACGACGGCGGTGTCAGGTGTAATGCGAGACGTTAGATTATGTAATAAAAAAAGATATCAATGACGTATTTTATTTAGATTGGTTTACAAGTCATATCCGTTCGGGATAGTCGATAGTCTGGACTGCCGCAGTCTGAAGATTATGATTCAGATTCCTACCTCACAATGCGTTTCAAATTCACAATAATGAGTAAATAAATATTGCTTCGATAAATACGATAGCTAAAAAGGAAAACTGAAATATTCGCTTACAAAAACGTAAGGTTCCTTTTAAAAAAACTAATTTTACGGATTTTATCGCGTTTAATTTTAAACTATTTGTAACCTGACTTTCGAGTGTTCGCGGGGGGAGCCCCCGTTTATTAGTTTTATTAAATGTCTAATATTCGCGAAAATATAAGAAATCATTACGTAAGCTTCCGGTCTCTTACAAACCTACCTAGCCTACTACTTGGATGCGACATAGGGATATGACACATTCAAGTTAAACACATTATTAATTCCGCATCTCTGAGTAAGCTAATTCCAGTGTGATAAGATATAATTGCGTGCTCACTGACGTACCGGGAATTGTGACATTCCAGCTTAGTGGACATCTTTAACATCAGTACAAGATTAACTTTTCAATCGCCTGTCAATATGCAACCCGTAATTGGATGGATCTATTTAGGTACCTGCTAATTGAAATGCAAATATTGTGCACATTGAGGCGTTTACTTATAGCCATTAAAAGTCAACTAATTTCTCGTAAAAACGAATTAACGACACGTCTCCGCGAAGTCAATTCCATGGATTGTGGAAGTATAGCCCTAACGCGGCCTTACAGTGAGATAAAACTTAAATTTTACAGATAGTGTTCGAGCCCGCCCACTTAGCACGTCTCTGGTAAGTGTAGCTATGTGAGGTTGTAAAATGTTATTACCTCGTTGCTACTCGAGTAGAATGCCAGACAAGTATGGCGTCAAGTGCTTCTGCGCTGCTACACTCATAATTCGAACCTGTGAATGTTGACCACCTTCAGATATCCTTGTTACCTCCATAGTAAATGACTGGTCTCTATTTATAACACCGCCTGTGGCGGCTAAGGATTTGTGTAAAAATTGTATATTACATATTTTATAAGCCTATACCCAAATAATTTGCTTTCGACGAGTCTGTTGGTTTGCGCAATATTAATTTATCATCACTATCGGAGAAGAACGAAAGTTTGAATACCGCAAATCTAAATTAACTGTAAAAAGAAATATTTTAGAAGTCTAAAAAAAGGAAAGGAAAGTCTCAGCCTATAAATGTCCCACTACTGAGCACAGGCCTCCTCTCATTTCTGAGAGGGTTTTGGAGCTAGGAAGAATCCGCCACGCTGCTCCAATGCGGGTTGGCGGACTTCACATGTCTTCGAAATATTTTTTATTCCTCAGACATGCAGGTTTCCTCACGATGTTTTCCTTCACCGCCGAGCACGTGGTAAATCAGCACTTAAAATTGCAATTAACAATTTTAGTGGTGCCGGCACCGGGAATCGAACCCAGGTGACTCGCGTACTATGAAATTTAAAGCGAGCGCCTAGCCCCTGAGCTACCACGGCTTAGAAGTCTAAATTCTTTAGTAAATAAAACTATATTTTATGAAAAAACTTAAAAGTCATACGTCCTACCTTTAAAAAAAACTACGAATTGCCATCCCATTTACTAATGCCGAACAAATCAATAGTCATTTTTTTTAATATTCCCGGAAGTTCAAATGTTGAAATCTCACATTTAACCTATTTCAAATTTGATAGATATGGTGAGTGTTTGTGCCAACAGGTACAAGGTATCAAGTACAAAATTTGAGTCTAAAGTTTTAAAGAAATTACATTCCGACGTTGAGGGTTACGATGCAATTACCCTCAATATGCTCATTTCAGCTTTCGAATTACTTAGAACATCAGACTATTTTACCAGATGTACAATCGGGTTTCAGGAAGGTTCGCAGCACGGTGTCAGCTTTACTCGATGTAACAGATAACATTCTCGAGGCACTTTGTTGAATATGTAATTTGTTGGTGCTGCTAAACTTTTCCCGGGCGTTTGAAACCATCAACGTTACTCTTCTATTGTCGAAATTGAGTTATTACGGCTTTGACACGAAAACGGTAAAATGGTTTAACAGCTATCTCAGCAACCGATTTCAGTTCGTTGAACTAAGGATGCCCGATGGATCCCCCCTCCGATCTAGTCTGACAGCAGTTAATCGGGGAGTTCCTCAAGGATCGATTCTGGACCCAGCCTTTTTAGATTATACTCTGCAGATATCACAAGATGCATAAGCAACGCAAGTACCATGTTTATGCTGACGATATCCAAGTCTACATTTTTTTAAGCCGGAGAACCTAGATGCTGCCATAAAATATCTAAACGAAGACTTGCAGCGAATAGTGACATGGGCTGAAAGTGATAATCTCGCCCTTAACCCAATAAAGTCGAAGTATTTATTGATGGGCAGCAGGCAACGCTTAGCTTCCGTTCCCTCTCGAACGGCCCTTCAGCCAACGCTCTTAGGCGTACCAATTGAACGTGTGCATGAAGCTCGGAATCTGGCTCTGACCGTGGGTGCTGAATTACGATTCGAGAAACATGTAGCTGACTGTGTACAAGCTTGTTTCTATAGTTTAAAAATATTGTATAAAATAAGACCTTTCCTCAGCACGGAGTTACGTGTACAGCTGGAGGAAGCACTGGTACTTTCAAAATTAAACTATGCGGACTCTTTTGTGGACCTAGATTGCTTGCACGTACACAGCGACTTGCTTGTTCACAAACACAAAGGACAAAGGGTTCAGAACGCTTGCGCAAGGTTTTGTTATTGTGTTCCCACGATTAGTCACATAAAACCGTAAATAAGCATTATATCTAAAAAATGAAATCAAGACGTAAACTGCACCTAGCATGTCTTCTTTTTGGTGTAGTCAAATATCAAAAGCCTATATATCAGCACGACGTGCATATATGTGCGATATATGTGACGACCGCGTGGCCTAGTGGTCAGAGTACCTGACTTCTAAGCCGCGGGTCCTGGGTTCGAATCCGAGCCGGAGCCAACATTTGTGCTAAAACATAAATTGTTGGTTTTCGGGTCTGGTTGTGTTGTGATTGTCCCCGTGTTTCTGACACTGCATCCTAGCCTACCTCCGATCTTATCGCATCAGCGTTACATCGGGCGCAGGTAGGTTGGGACGAGTGAGTGCCTCTGTGTTTGCGCGTACACGTGTGGCACTATAATATCTCCTGCGCAGTTGATGGCTCTCGACTGTAGTCGGAAGTTGTCGCCGTGGTCAAAATCGGCTAGGAGAACATCATCATCATCATCATATATCTGCATGAGAAGTTGTCTATGGTTACAGACAACTAGCTTTTATAACAGCAATTAGCTATTCAGACTCACAGATCAGCCGCATTCAGAGGCAGTTTCCGATATACAGTAACAAAGTGTTGGAATAATATTCCTCCACCTATTAGAAATTTAAATAATATTATTTCTTTTAAAATTAAACTGAAGACCTTTCTCACTGAATCCCAGAGACATCATGGCAATATTCACCAAAATGTTTCTTTTATCTGACATGTCGGATTTACTGTCCTCTTACTTTGTTATGTTGTATACTCACGCATGCGCCTATGCTCCCTGAATGATACTTGCAAATTTTATGAATATTTTTATGTACTGTTATTTATATGAATACCATTATTGGGTTCCTGGGTTCGATTCCCGGTGCCGGCACCACTAAAATTGTTAATTGCAATTTCAAGTGCTGATTTACCACGTGCTCGGCGGTGAAGGAAAACATCGTGATTAAAACCTGCTGAGAAATAAAAAATATTTCGAAGACATGTGTAGTCCGCCAACCCGCGTTGGAGCAGCGTGGCGGATTTTTCCTAGCTCCAAACCCTCTCAGAAATTAGAGGAGGCCTGTGCTCAGCATTGGGACATTTATAGGCTGAAACTTTACTTTACTTTACTTTATATTACACATATATTATTAATTAATACAATATATTTTATAATCTTTCGTTTATACTCAAGTTATCTGACTTTATATACTTATTTAAAATTACATTGTATTACTTTTAAAAATAAAATGTTAAATAACGTGGTAATTGTTATTTTACAGTCGAGTCTCGTACGTTTGTCAATACTAAGGTTTTTGGCTGAAAATCGGCGCTGTGTGCGTATACTTACACAGTACATGCTAAACCCACCCTTTTTTCGATACAAAACTAATTTGTTTTACGTAATTTTGTTTGGTTTGTTTTCCATATTCAACTGTCTTATGTTCTTGTGCCGAATAAATGTTTTTTTCTATTCTTTTCTATTAAAATGCTGAAATAATTTTACTTTATTCTACACTAGCTCTGCCCTGTGGTTTCACCTGAGTATAATAATTTTTCCAAAAATTAAATTAGCCTAAGTTACCCGCTGTAATATCAGCTGTCTGTCACTGAAAGTCCCGTCAAAATTGTCTTGCTGTTTCAATGATTAGCCGGAAGAAACAAACAGACAAACAGACCGACGAAAAATTCAAAAATTGTATTTTTCTTCTAAGTACCGTATATACTTTCACATTGAGTAAAAAGCTGTTATTTTGTTATTACAAACAGACACTTCAATTTTACTTATTTGTATAGATTTCACGTAGTGGTCGGAATTGGACCGTGATTGAAGTTTAAGTAATTATTTGTTGGCAAAATTTGAAAACTTGCGACAATCTCATCTCTGTACGACTATTTGAGCATAGACTATAACGTGTTTTACGTTGGCAGTATAAAAGTAAACAAACGACTGACTATTATGTGATTGACGTTGTCATTATGAACGTATATAATCGATATTTTGATTTTATTCAATTTAATGTATTTGTAACATATATTATATATAAATTTTAGCCTTCTCGCTTCTTCTCCGTACAAACTTTAACTATGCCAAATCTCGCACTCTATCGTCCGCGCAATATGCTTAAAAAGGGATACAAAGTTTTCTCTTCTATTATATAGATAAAAACGAAACACAAATGAAATAGAAATACTTATAATTATTATATAATTTTTTCATTTCACTATTTACGAAGAATGTGTACACATATTGCATAATCAGCCCGGGCAATCTTTAGAGGTTACAAAACGATGGTTAAGTATTAGATACCCACGAGCCTTGCTTGCCTTCACAAAGCAGGTAAAAGATTGCTTGCATTATCAATGAATGTGGTCGTTATTTAAACGTTTAGTTAAACGGCTTAGATATGAAAACAGAACGTTTAAATTTATTACAAGTCATAAACACGTTACAGTTAAAGACGCGGCGGCCTGTTTAACTGCAACTGGTTGTAAAGATTGCCGCCGACCGACGTCGATGGGAATTTACTAACTCGATTAGTGAATGTTTACTGATAGCATCGGTCGGTCAGGACTCCTGTCGGCACCGCAGCCGCAAGCCTTTAGCCGGGCATCCAGTTGTACCTGATACCTTGATTCGATGACTTTGATGCGAGCGTCCAAATATTAACTAACTATATCACTACAGCTTACTTACATGCGATTTCAGCTATTGAATAATTTATAATAATAATTGCCACATCCACCAGTTATTACAATGAGATACCAACTGCGCTGGTGACCCGCTGTCCGACTATAAATTGTTTTATAAGCAATCAGATCTAGATCTAGATCATTACTTCTTTCTTCAATCACTCATACACTTATTAATGTCATACTGAGTTATCTTACTTTAAATTGTTACGAAAATAAAATTCAATATGACCATGTTAGGCTCCGATTTATCGCGTGATAAGTGAAATGACGTCGTAAACGTGCTTGGAGACATGTGGAGAATTTTAATGACGAACTACTATGGGTAATTTATTAAGTGCCCAAAGCCTATTGGACGCCTCCCGGTCTACCCAATAACGAGTCAACGGACGAAGACGGACAGATGATCAGTAACGGAACCTATACGAGACTGCGTCCGCGTGGACTTAGATTTTTTAAAATACCGCGGGGACTGTTTGATTTTCCGGGATTATAAGTATCCAGTGTCCGTCTCCAGGATACAAACTATCCCTGTACCGAATTTCGTCAAGATCGGTTCAATGGTTGAGCCGTGAAAAGGTAACAAACAGACAGAGGGACATAGAGAGTTACTTTCGCATTTATAATATTAGTAGGAATAACAAAAATACTAACTATATTCATATCTATCCATTATCTATCCCCCGTTATGGCGGCTCGTTAAAAGAATACTACCACTCCATCTCATCCAATGGATCTCGTAAAAGGCGAGTAAGGAATTAAACTGCACTGTGCACCAGTTTTTGCAATGAGTGCCCAGTCTCTGACTACCCCTTCTGGGATACAGTCGTGATCTTATGTATGTATGTTATCCACAGGTTTCTAAAAAGTGGATTTAATAGTACACTTTGATTAAAATGTATGCATCTAATATATTAATTTTCTATCTTTAAGCTATTTACCACTGAGTCATTTTCCATACAAAGTTCGCCCAAGAACCAGCAGTCATATAACATTGATTATTAGGTTTAAAATAACACCTACGTATCTGTGTAAGCAGACTAAAACAACAGACACTTCTCAGAATTTATCTATTATCCAAAATATTTTCGATTTTGAGGTTATTCTTAATAGCCTTTAACGTCATTTAACATACAAAATATCTCTCACTCGCTCGCTTAGGTAAGCTATATTTGTTTCTCGCTCGCACAGTTAACATTTCACTATAGTTTTTAGCCGCGCATTACAGTGTGGCATATATCGCTTTAAGCAGTTTTGGTTTTTGTATCTTGACTTACGGATGCAGCGCTGAAGCGATAATTTTAGATGTGATTCGATGTAACACGAGAACGCCACACTCAAATTAGTTCTTGAAATTTTACTCTTATCGCGCCTAAAGAAGAAATAAATTATGTGTCTATTAGTTATTTCCGAAAAGTATTACCTACTTTACCAAATTAACCTGTCTGACCGTAAAGAAAAGCTTAACTAAGTCTACCGAACTCCAATCTACGCGGAAGGTAAGCTCCTGATGAAGAAACAAGATGAAAGTAATTCGACGACCGCGTGGCGTAGTGGTTTGCGTACCTGACTTCTACGCCACGGGTCCCGGGTTCGAATCCCAGCCGGAGCCAACATTTGTGCAAAACACAAATCGTTGGTTTTTTGGGTTTGGTTGTGTTGTCCATGTGAAATATATGTATGTAAACCGCACTCACGACGCAGGAGAAATTCTACTTAGGGGCATCGTTTTTCTTTAAATAAAAATATTGGCACCCGTTGAGAACGATGATGGTTCGTGGTGTTCTCTGCACACGCTGCCCGAAGCGCGCAGCAGCGCTGTGCTAGCAGCACGCTGGTGCTCTGTAAGAGCTGGATTCTGATAATGATGATTTCAAAAGTGAAATGATTTCTTGTATGAACTTCCGAATACTGTCGGAAGCTGTCAACTGCGCAGGAGATATTGTAGTACCGCAAATGTACGCGAAAACACAGAGACACGCACTCGTCCTAGTCTGCCCGCGTCAGTAGTAATGCTCCCGCGATTAGACCCGGAGTAGGCTAGGTGTCAGAGATTATGGAACAATCGTAACACGACCAGAACCGAATACCAACAATGTATGTCTTTGCACAAATGTTGGCTCCGGCAAGGATTCGAATCCAGGACCGGCGGCGCAGAAGTCAGGTACTGTATCCACTACCTACGCTACGAGGTCATAAGTATCATAATCTCAGCCTATCACTAATCCACTGCTGACCATAGGCCTCACTATAGATTGCCACAAAAGTTTGTAGCTCTCATTCATTGTTGCGCTCGTATTTTTGTCATAGTTGCCACGCTAGGCAGGCGGGTTGCCGCAATTTACAGCAATTTATATATTCAGATGTTCCAGGAAGATGCTGATGTCCATCTTCTGGTCATGTGTATATACTTGTTAAATAGTGCTAACGTAATATTTATTTACCTATTATTATAAAAAACCGACCGTGCCTTAAAATTTTACAAGCTTTGTATTTAATTAACAAGCGTTGATCGATTTAGTTTCACCTCTACATACACAAACGTGTCCTGGTGCAGAACTGGGTGCGATCGGAGGTGGGCAGAGAGCGCGCAGTAGCGGGGCCGGCGACCCGCTGCTAATTAGACGTGTCTATCAGGTCTGCCGACCACCCACGGGGACGCACTAGATTCCGCGCCGTCCAACTTTTTTACACCCTAATTAAGCTAATTTATCGAGACAATAAGAGAAATTATCGACGGCGGCGGACGGCAACCGTTCGCTTTATGAGGGGTATTAAATTGTCGGGTTTAGGGCCGCTACCGCGCTACACCGACCTGCGCTCGCCCCGGCCTTTGATGCCCCAATAAATATACAGCAGATCCCATCAGATAAGGTCGGCCGGGGCCGGCTCTAATGAAAGCGGTGGGCGCAGCGCGGACACAGAATGTGTCCCGATAAGCGAGGTGCGGACCTCGCAGGTACTCACCATTAACACGAGCATTTTACGGCGGCTTAATGCGACCGATATATTCCCCTCAATGGGTGTCTCCCGTACGCGCCTTATCGACCGACATAGGTTTTGTGGTGAAACGAATTCCCCGAAGCATACTTAAGTAGCTGCCTTATTTACGTTCGTATGCGACCACTTTTTATTAGTAATAGCTAACTACATTTTTATTGATCATGTTGTAACTATTCAACTTTCACGTTGATAAAATTAATTACGTGACCAGAAAATAGACTTAATCTTTTTCAAGATCATTTCTAAAGGTTATTTCATTCTAGGCCATTCGAATGATATATGTTAATTAATTGTGATCGTCATAGGTAGGACCCTTTTATCTACGTTGTGTTTATTTATAGTAACTTGTTCTTTTAGGTGTATCATGGAAAAATGTTTATTCACTAGAGAAGCTGCAAGTCCAAGACAGTGTACTAATACTAATTAATTATTATTCCCTATACTCTTGTAAAGGGTTCACAATGTTTAATATCTATTGCAAAGAGATTTGTATTCCGCACCTGTATAAGATTAACTTTAAATTACTAATAACCCACTACAAGCTATCGCTCCCCCAACATTTTTATTAAAAAAAATGTGGGGAAGGCACACGGCTCCAACTCCCGCCGTGTGCGGTGAGCGCCTTCCAATCCATGCGCTCCCCCCGACACAGGACAAGAAGTCGGGAACAAGGACCGTAGTCCACAGCAACACTGGCGAACCAGCAAAAAGAGGGCTTGGCCTCTTGCTAGTGCGTAAGCACAAACTTAGACCGAAGTCTCGCATGTCAATGCGTGTTTACATCATACAAGTATACAGCTAGTCCAGTCTCCGTGAATGTACGTCGCATGGATTTGGCACACGTCGAGCAGTTATGAGCACTCGGCCCAATAAACTAGTAAAGCCTTCCGTACGCGCCATCACTTCGCCAGACCGCTGCAACTGCAGATGAATGTCGAGTGTGTGGCATCAACATCCAATACAAGGTCAGCACGGCAATTTGCCGCAGAGCACGTCGTGAGTCCACTGCTCACTTCAAGGGTATGGGGTCCCACGTTGTGCAGCTTTCGGCTGCAGCCTTGAGAGTCTCCTCCCGCCAGCTACCATCCGCATGAAGTAGACGCATTAGCTCCACCAACCATTGTAATGATGTATTTTGCCATTATTTATCATTTATAATTATCATTCAGCCATCAGGCAATCAGCATTCTATTTTATTCGTCAAATGGGTTTGTGTAATTGACGTTGAGTATTATGTATTTCGATCAAGTTTGTCTCACCCACCACCAAGTTTCCAGTTATCATTCTTTTGTGGGAATTTACTGAGAGCTTTATTTAATATTGTTGTTATTCAACACATGGAGGGCAGACAGTCTGCAGTCTCGTTATAGAGAGACCCGACTTGGACAAATCTAAAGAAAATGTGAGTCAAACCAAGTGCAAGACGCAACCTTTATATTAACGACATCTAAGCAACTGTCACTAGGACGCATTGTCACAGGTGCAACAAGCATCATTACGACCATCGCTCAGACATACGCCAACACAAGGGCCTCTATACAGTCTTAGCAAACATCTACACTTCTGCAAAAAACCTCCGTCAACCCGAATCATAAGTTGTATTGAATCAGATGCAACTCATTCATATAACCGTCACTAAAAACACAATACCACAATAGCAGTAAGTATTATCGTGACTATCACATAGATGGTGCCTCCTCACAACACCCCTATATGATAATTATCGACTTTGGCAAAAGTTGTTTAACTAAAAAATTTACCAACGTGTCATAGTAGTAAGCCACTAAGACGCCGGTGTATGAACCATGTATCATAGAACTAATGCTCTAAGACATGGGGCGAAAGAGTAAGCTCCAGCACCGAAATGCTAAAAGCCACACCCTCTCTTATGTGATTGTATGAAAGTCTAATGAATTCTCTATCTTAATAATTTTAAGTTCCAACTCATTTTTATAATATCATATCTTACAAGAGACCTTCAATGATAGACCATTTTATCATATACTTTACTTACATAGGATCTTTGTATGGAACATTAGCACTATGCAACTTGATACTATAGAGAGTCATGCTCGACCTCACACACACCTATGTTGAGCTGTTGGTATGCCCCTCCGCACGGTACTCGCGTCTCGGACTTAATAGTATGGTATTAGCAATACGCGAACACCTTCTAATTTTAAGATTGATTTTGTAATTGACATTACACGAACCCCTTCTAATTTTAAGATAGGTTTTATAATTGGCATTACATGAACACTTCCTTATTATGAATAACTATATAGAGTATTTTCCATACAAATGAAGTTAATTTTATAGTAATTTTTAATAACTCATTCGAGAGATAGGTCCTTGATAATTTTAATGTTTTAAGTAATTTTAGGCATGACGTATTTTGCCAGAAAATTAAATTGGAAAATGAAATTCAATGGGAGTCCTCATAAATTTCCCACTTTTTTTGGACCCCATTTTTTTTTTTCTCTAATTTCTAAAACGTGAAAATACGTAATTAGAGAAGTAACGTACATGTGTTTAACTTTTTTGTTATAAAAGCAAAACCCTCTCACACTGGTAATAGGACGATAACATTCTAACACTCTTTATGGCAACAAGCACACTGAAACGCAAAACAATACAATGAATAAGCACCAATACAACATATCAAGCACTGATACAAATAATAAAATCTATCACCTGGAAATCAACAAAGTAAAGTGAGAAATTCGCAGTTCCACGACAAAATACCAAGGGCGATAGAATTAACATCCCTACCCGATAAACTAGTATTTAAGCGATTTTTAAGAAAGGAAACCATAACGTTCCAGACAAACTGCGTACCACCAAACCCACCGCATTTAGGAAAAAACCTGTTTCACAATGATTATTAACTTTAAACTTTTTGGATTTAAAACTTTTGTTGTAACTACTTTTTTTTATTTAGAAAAAGGTTAAAGAAAAAAGTCGATCGGTTGATATTTTTTCATAAATTCCGACCTTTACTACCCTCACGTAACTTTTGAATAACTTTATAAAAAAAAACATTTTCAAACGGTTATGGTACGGCTGCGTTTGCCGGTACAAGATTGCCACTTGAGGCCACTGGGAGCCGCTCCCCCCAATAGACGGAGCGACGACCTGAATGCCGATGGATGCAGGTGGCTCAGCTCAGGACAGAGCTATCATCGGTGTTTCTCTGCGTGATAAAATCCGTAACGATGATATCCGCAGCAGAACTAGAGTAACTGACATAGCTCTAAGGATTAGTACGCTGAAGTAGCAATGGGCCGACCATATAGCTCGAAGAACCGAAAACTGTTAGGGAAGAAAGGTTTTCGAGTGGCAATCTCGACCCTTCATTAGATGGAGCGACGACTTGCACGATTTTGCGGGAAGCCGCTTCCGTTGTCCATCCATCGTCCATCCATGGCCCAAGACCGTTTTTGCCAATCTGTGGAAGCCTACGTTCAACAGTGGACTAGTGATACGATGAATACATATAGATATGTATTCATCAAACCATCTAGATGGACGACGACGAGATGGACATTTTGTACATTGAAGTTAGAACTGGTGGTAGGATTCTTATGCAGGCATCCGTCTAGATAGGTACCACCCCAGGGCAAGTTATTCTGCCGTGAAGCAGTTGTGTGCAAACAATACTGTTGCGGTTTGAAGGGCACTGTGTGCTAATGTAATCACTGGGCATATTGGATTTCAGAACTGATGTCTCAGGGTGATGGGCGCAATGTGGTGTCACACAGAAATGTTCTAGGTGATACAGAATTTTCTATAGGCAGGCATTGCACTTACCATCAGGTGACCGTTTTCTCGTTCCGTCACTTTTATCAAAAAATAATATCTTGTATCGCGGGTGGGTTTTTTAATTGGAGTTCTATGCGACACTACACTTCGAATTTTATACATTACATAAACAAATTTTATGGATTTTATCGCCTTTAATTTCTAAATATTTCGTCGGGTTATAAACGACCTTTAGAGCGTTGTACAGGACCCATGGTCAAAGGGCGACTGAGGTGCCAGACATCCTTATGTCATAGTTAATCCGGGATACCTTCAGCTTTTTAAGTATTATTTTTGGTCCGATCTACGCAAAATGAGCTCACTGTCTTCAAATCGTGCATGGTATACTTGGTTTTTGATTCAATTTTATTAATTGCAGGATCCCAAGCCGGTGGTAGTACTCAACCATTTTCTCTATTGAAAGTGTGGTGTTTTTTTTTTTTAATTTCAATAGCCTCGCAATTCATCCTTGGTAGGAATCCGTGTTCTTTTGCAGACATTTGTAGCCTATCAAAACTGATATTGGGTTGGGATGATTCAGAACATGATCACAAATCGACGTTCTGGGAAGTCTGCAAGACTTCAAGATACTATAAGCTCTATTTGCGTAGATCGGACCAAAAATAATATAATTAAAAATTAAAAGCGATAAAATCCGTAAAATATTTACGGATTTTATCGCGTTTTATATTGAGACGTCAATGTTAAATCCCATACGCTCAGTAACTTCATTAGCTACATTAATGCTTGCACACTACTTACTGGCAGAGTAACTGACAATATGGTGGTACCTACCTACTCCTAACTAGAACACCTACCACCTGTAATGTTTATTCCTAGTTGTTTATTAGTAGACATAAATCGCTAATACAGTATTTTAAAAAAACATATTTAATACTTTAATCGCCTTTAACAAAAACTACGTAACCGTTACTGCCATCTAGTGACGATCACCGAGATCAGCGCATTATTGTGTCCCTTGAAGAAGAAACGTTCGGATACTGGTAAACGCACAACGGTCTCCCTTATGAAACTTAGTTCTAAGTAAGATAAGATAAGATCACCAAGTGTCGCTTTAAACAACACTATGAGATACAACCGTTTCTTTTGCGTCATTAAATTAGTTACGGTTAAATCAGCCAATACCAGACTATTGCCGTAGATTAGCTCTCCTAGGTTAGCTGTAACGACTGGCGGACAAACAATCGTAGCACTACACGTCACGCACAAGTGTTGGTTTCCTTATCATGCCTTAGTATTTTAAGTCTTACTTAATATACGAGGATATACGAAAAGGTTATTCTGCTATCTATTGGTGACTTTCGAATTGTCCGGGAATATCTCCCATTGCATTTAAAGGTCATAAATATAACTGTAATCTAGATTCAGGTAAATAACGCAGACGTTGGGAAAAATGATCAAGATCATATTCTTTATTACATTATTCTATTCGCAGATTTTTGTAATACAAGTAGTATTACAAAAATTATTTTTTTCAAACTTCATACAAGTCAGTATAGGAAGAACGTTCCATTCAATTGTGAATATAATATATCTACGATATAATACGATATAAATAAATCTACTGAGAAACAATAGATATTAAGATAACTGGGTTTCTTACTGGTTCATTCCAGAACAGATGCAATTTGCGATCCAGTGTAGTTTAAAAAAATGACGTTCAACGAGTATTATGTAAATAATCAATGTTTTATAAAATTATTGTTCTATTCTACCTTATGATGAATTTATTTGCGCTCCCTCTATTGAAAAATATTTGAAATCATAAGCACCTTCTAGATGGCGTTGACATACAATATCTCAATCGTGTATTTTTATAGTCCGACCGAACTGAAGGTCGATTTTTAGCCGAAGCCGAAGCCGATTAATCGAGAATCGCCACAACGTTCGCCCGAATCTGAAGCCGAAGGTTTAATTACCCTGAGAAACTCAGTTCAAAATTGGCTAAATGCTTTGATATACAAATATCCAAGATACGTAGTTCCATACGAAAATCACTTCAAAAAGCGTCCTCGATCGATCAAAACATAAAAATTAAGACAAAGATCACACATTCCGATTAAATAAATACAAATTTAATCTTATGCATACGAGATAAAGTAGCTTTTTAAATGAACTATCAATAGACGACGTTTTGATAGTCGTTGCGTTGACACGGCTTACGTTTTGCTAATATTTTTCTTGAGGACGTTTTTGAGTCGCTGATGGTGTACAGGTTTTTTGTATATCGGTGAATAAAATATTATTTTATTTAATTTTATGTTGACTGTATATAATTTTATGTAAGCAACATAATGAGATGATTAAAATTACCTTCAAACTTGTCAAAAATAATAGCACTTTGAAATAATGTCCGTCAAAACGTGCTACGCAGTGTGACCCCTGCATCCCCTAGCTAGCCTCAGTTTACCTCTCGCCATCCAGACAAATATTAGAATCAGATTTAAAATCTCTACTAGATTTAGGTCGTTCTGTTATACTTGCCGGAGACTTGAACAGCAAGCACGGCTGTTGGAATTCCAACGTTAATAACACGAACGGTAATAAACTGTACGATATAGCGGAGAGACTTAACGTAAACGTTATAGCCCCCGAAACACCAACTAGAGTACCGACGCAATTACATCAGCAGCCGGATATTCTAGACGTAGCTATAATTAAGGACGTGAACTTAGCAATAGACTCTATAGTTACGCTTCACGAACTTGAGTCGGACCACCGTCCGGTCATTTTTAAGCTGGGCCAGCCAAATGGTGAGGTCACTCAGACCAAAACCATTGTGGACTGGCGTACACTTGCAGTCAAACTCGAGGCTACGAGCTCTCAGCACTTAGACGAAATCCCTAATACTATCGACTCCCCAGAGGTAGCCTGCCGAGCGATAAAATCCTTTTCGAATCATCTCAAAACAGCCGTCGCAGAATCCTCCCGGAGGGTTACGGTGTCGAGCGATCGACGCTGTAACCTACCGGCGGACCTCCGACGCCTGATTAGAGAAAAGAACCGTGCGACTAAAGCGCACGATAGATATACGAGGGTGGATTGAAAAGTACTCGGCCTAACACAGATCCATTCAATTCTAAAAATCAAATCTACTCACATTATTTAGTTCAGTTCAGACTAGTTCATTGTGTGAAGTTCGAAACGTGTGCGATAATTAGTTGTGATTTTATAAATTTATTAACAAAGTAAAAAAAAAAGTAAAGTTTCAGCCTATAAATGTCCCACTACTGAGCACAGGCCTCCTCTCATTTCTGAGAGGGTTTTGGAGCTAGGAAGAATCCGCCACGCTGCTCCAATGCGGGTTGGCGGACTTCACATGTCCTCGAAATATTTCTATTCCTCGGACATGCAGGTTTCCTCACGATGTTTTTCTTCACCGCTAAGCACGTGGTAAATCAGCACTTAAAATTGTAGAACAATATTAGAGGTGCTGGCACCGGGGATCGAACCCAGGTTACTCGCTTACTATGAAATTAAAGGCGAGCACCAGGCCCCTGAGCTACCACGGCCCATTATCAATATATTATTATATTATTAACAAAGTAATCGGTCATAATTTCCGCTAATGGAGCAAATCGAGCTGCGTGCCGTCATTAAGTACCTCCATAAGAAGGGGCTATCATCAAAAGCCATCCATGATGACATGGTCAGTACATTAGGCGATTGTGCTCTGTCATATTCATCCGTCAAAAAATGGATAGCAGAATTTAAGCGTGGTAGAGAGAGTGTGAAAGATGAACCCCGCTCTGGAAGGCCTTCGACGTCAACTACTGACGAAAATATTAAAAAAGTACTTGATTTAATAATGGGAGACCGCAGATTAAAAATTAGAGAGATAGCCGAGATTATAGGCATCTCTTATGAACGAACTCAAAACATCATTGTCAACGAGTTGGGTTTCCACAAGGTGTCTGCGAGGTGGGTTCCGCGACTGCTTTCAGTTGAACAAAAAAGGACGCGATTGACTATTTCACGCGACTGTTTGGAGTTATTTGAAGCCGATGCAGATGATTTTTTGAATCGTTTTGTTACTATGGACGAAACATGGGTTCATTACTGTACACCGGAAACAAAACAACAATCAAAACAGTGGAGAAGACCTGGTTCACCACCCCCTAAAAAGGCTAAGTCGATTTTGTCGGCAAATAAGGTGATGGCTTCAGTATTCTGGGACTCGAAAGGTGTGATTATGATTGATTATCTTGAAAGGGGTCAGACTATAAACTCTGATTACTACTGCACCTTACTACGTCGTTTACGAGAGGAAATAAAAGAACGAATGCTCGACGAATGCTCAGAAGAAAAGTCCTGTTTCATCAAGATAACGCCCGTGTTCACACGTCAGTACAGTCAATGGCTAGAATTCACAACTGTGGCTTTGAACTGTTACCGCATCCGCCGTATTCACCTGATCTGGCACCATCAGACTTCTTTCTGTTCCCTAACCTAAAAAAGCACTTGGGAGGTCAAAGATTTTCGACAAACGACGAGGTCAAAGCAGCTGTAGACGCATATTTTGACTCTAAGGAAGAATCATTTTTTTTAACGGTCTAAATGCTTGGAAGGGGAGGTGGCAAAAGTGTATTGAACTTAATGGTGATTATGTAGAAAAATAAAAATATAACTGATTTAGTATGTGTTTATTTTCTTGGTTAGGCCGAGTACTTTTCAATCCACCCTCGTAGAACAGACGAAAATAGACTCAAACTGCGCCTCCTACAAAGGGATGTTAAAGAGCGCTTATCTGAGTACAATCAAGACAGCTGGGACACTATGCTTGGAGAAATCGAGCCGTCGCACACTGCCTACTGGTAGCTGGCACGATCTCTCAAAGCAGAGCCGGTCTCACCCATGCCGCCACTCATTAGATCTAACGATAACTCGCTCGCCTTCGACGACAGCGAAAAAGCCGAATGCCTCGCAGACAGTTTAGAGAGCCAATGCAGTCCGTCTCTCGCGCCTGCGGATCCCGACCACCTGCAGCAGGTGGCCGCGGAACTCGAACGCAGGACTGCAATACCACCAGTGGGCGAACCACTGCCTCCAGTGACTCTCGACGAAGTCACTAAGATAGTCCAAAATCTTAAAAACCGATCCGCGCCTGGCCTCGACGGCATAAACAACAGGGTGATGAAATGTCTAACTACGCCGTTATTATGTCTGTTAGTCAGTATTTTTAACGCGCTCCTCTCCAGCTGCTCCTTCCCGGACGACTGGAAGGAAGCCGACGTTATAGGCATTCCGAAGCCTAACAAGTCTAGAAACATTCCGTCTAATTATCGCCCAATAAGTCTCCTCAACTCGATGGCTAAGATTTATGAGCGAATTATACTCAGTCGATTGAAAGGATATGTCCTTACAAATAATATTCTTCCAGACGAGCAGTTCGGCTTTCGCCCCGAACACTCGTGTACTCATCAAGTGCACCGCTTAACGGAGCACATTTTAGAGAATTTAAACGACAGCCCTAAGCCTGTAGGCACAGGGGCCTTATTTTTCGATGTCGCAAAGGCATTTGACAAAGTCTGGCACGACGGCTTGTATTACAAGTTGTATCACACTAAAGTGCCAGACAGACACGTGAACATCATACGAGCCTTCTTGTCTAACCGCCTATTTCGCTTCCGGGTAGAGGGAACGCGCTCCTCAAGCCGCCCTCTCCGAGCGGGGGTCTCTCAGGGCTCCTGTCTCTTCCCACTCCTTTTCTCGCTATACACTAGCGATATTCCTAAAGATCCGAAAGTCAATCTTGCGCTTTTCGCAGATGACACGGCCTTGTACTATTCCGACAAGCACAAGGGCCGCATAACGATTCAACTCCAAGCCGCAGCCGATCGCCTAGGCGAATGGTTCCGGAAATGGAGAATAGAGGTAAACCCCGAGAAAAGTGTAGCGATATACTTCTCGAGGGGCACACCAAAGCCCGCTAGACGATGTCACCCAATCGGCAACAATCAGCTAGGCACGATCATCCTGTTCGGACGCCCTATTCCCTGGGAAAAGAGCGTCAAATACCTCGGGGTCACTTTAGACGCAGCGATGTCGTTCGCTGCACACATTAAAAACATATGCAATAGAGCGGCTTTTATCTCAAGCCGTCTATACCCATTAACTTGCTCCTCAAGCAAAATGTGCTTAAGACACAAACTTCGCCTCTATAAGACTTGCATAAGACCCGTAATGGACTATGCTTGCGTCGCTTTCGCTCACGCGACGGGCAATCAATTAAAGAAGTTACAGAGCGTTCAAAATCGATTCTTGCGAACTGCCACCGGAGCCGGTTGGTATCAACTCAATGTAGATCTTCACAGCGACTGTGAAATGCCCTTAATCTCTGAACACTTCAGAGAATTATCACGGCGGTTTTTCGAAAAAGCCGCGGTTCATTCAAACCCGCTGGTGGTTAAAGCAGCAAATTACCGACCAAACAGAAACGCGACCGAACGCAAACGTCGCCCGCGAAACGTGCTAGACGACACGGACGTCTCAGCTCTTCCTGACCACGATACTGTCAGTCACGATCCAGGCCACACTGTACACACAGTCAATAGCTTTAATATAACACGCACCACGACGCGCGACCGCCGTAGAGAGCGGCGCGCAATAGTCAATAATCACATCGCGTACACAAGATTCACCCGTGTTCCAGGGCGGTTCTCACCGCCCAGAGTTACCGACACACAAGTCGACAGTCCGAATGGACGCGCGCAGCCTCCTTCGGACGGTCAGTAGATGACTTAAAATGTTTAAGATTTTCGAAATAGCGAAAGTACGCAGCGAACGCGACACAGTCCGAACTTCGAGGTTTTTGTAGGAGTTTTTATTTATTTATTTATGTTTGGGTCAAACCAAACCTGGCACGCGGGTCACAGTATCCGATGAAGCTGTAAAAGCCGAGAAGGCTAACAGCAATTACATCACCGAAAATATGCATGCCTGCATCCCCGGGCGTGGTGCTGTTCATAACGTTCTGATCAGCTGTTTGTCACTGAATTGCACTGTGACGGTGATCACCACGTAAAATTAGTGTTAAATATTTTTAAATACATTAGATATAAGGCAAACTGTGTGTCATAGATCTAGTCTTATTTTGACGACAAAATCATAATAAACATTCCAAATAAAGTCAGGCACGGCAACATCTATTGACGTTATTTAGAGAACCTTTTACGTTAGTAAATAAAACTAAGAATGGCAAATATGTGTGGTGTATGCGGAAGATACGCCTCAACAATGGACGGAACAAAATGCTCAAGTTACATGGATATTTTCCATCGGCAATGCGTTAACATTAAAAACGATGCCCATACACCAAATAAATGGCAATGTAGTGATTGTAAACAATAAAAATCATGCGCAAGCGGCCTGAGCACTACACCTAGTTTATGTGGCTCCGGTGGTACGGATACGGAGTTCGGCGATGCGTTGGTAGACACTGCCAACAGATGGCATAGCGGCGCTGATATCGCCCTGTACAAAAAAAAACTAAATTTTCGTGAACAACTAACTACCAACTAACTAACTAACTACCATTGCCCGAGAAAAAAGAAATGTCCAAAATTATACGATCTTAAAGAAATTAAATAACAGGGTTCGCGATATTGAGAAACGGGTGACAGATATCGTACGTTTAATCCAATACCGTCATTAAACGGAATTTTAGTAAATTTAGATTTTAACGCCATCTATTTCATGATAAGGTTATTCACGTTTTGCTCTGATTCTTATGTTTTAATTCCTAGTCGGTGTTCAAGAGGGCGGTATTTGCGGATCGACTCCAAACTAAATCCTTAATTTCTTCTTATAATCCATAGTTGCATCATCCATCACCGAAATTTTTTTTCTTCATTTTAGTTTATTCTTTCATTAAATGGTCACAAATTAAACAGATTCCTAGGCAATGGCTATATTTTATGACTTATTTTACTATTAAGAGAATGAATAGATATTCTTTTCTTTATCATTCTGTCAGTACTGTGTAAAGCCTAGCACTAGAGTTCACTCTAGTGAACATTCTTCCATAACTAATAGTATTGTTTCAAATATTGACTGGTTCAAATATAACAATCTTAATATAAATCTTAAGAAAAGTTAAGCAAGCATTTTCAATTAAAACAACAAAGATCCACATTCATAATAAGGGTCAAAATAAAGATCAAACTAATGTTGTCAAATTTTTAGGATTATATATTTGCAATGACATGTCATGGCAAACTCAAACTGAACAGGTTTTCATATGCATTGTGTATGTTACATAAAATTGCCAACCAAAGAGCACTCTTCGCAGCCTATCATAGTTAGGTTAACTCTATGTTAAGACACTGCGTTATATTCTGGGGAAACTCCTGTAATTATAGACAAACTGACACATGTAACACACCCTTCCAAAATTTAAAAATATTGACATTGCCATCACTTTATATTTTTGAGGTAAATGTTTTTTTAATAAATAATATGCAATTGTTTAATTTTGTTGAAAGTCAACGTCACTTTGACAAGCTTCACCCATCAAAATTACCCAACAAAACTATATTTTTATATAAGTGTGTACGGAATGGCACCGAAACTTTACAACGAACTACCCAAGCAAATAAGGTATTGTGTAAATGTCACTGAATTTAAAGAAAAGCTTTTAAATTTTTAATTAACAAATCATATTTCTCTTTAAATGAGTTTCTCAGTGACAAATTATGACGTAATAACAGTTTCGATTTTTTATAAAAAAAAATTATTACATCAAAATAAAACAATAATTGATAATAATGTACTTAATATATCCATATAATGTAATTTTTATAATTTTAATATTTTGTATGGTATTGGTGGCAAATAGTAGTAGTAGAGTACTTATAAATTATAAATGACCTCTTAAATAAATGAATTGATTTGAGTTGATTCCAAGTGAAGTGTCTGATATTGTGACATTGACCTAACCAAGATCAGAAGTTATAAAGTTAAATTAGATCAGAAAGACAGACAATTTAAAAAGCAGATCTTGTTAAGTAAGTGAATATACAATAGGAAAAGGTAAGGGAATGTAAAGGACAATAATTTATCTTGTTTTCCTATTTTATTTGGGTATGATAATAAATTGAAAAACTTACATTTTAATTAAAAACATATTATTTTTAACCTAAACTCAATATGTTTTGTGATAACTGCCCAAAATAAGGCTATATTAAAAGGGTTGTTAAAAATTAGTGTAAGTACATAATTTATATTACAAATTTATGTTTGTGGTTAATGTAATAGTAACTCATTTTCAAGAACTTTTCTTTGCAGATATTTTATGCCTTCCTTTTTGATTATTATCCAACTAAAAAATTCTTTCCTTTTCAGAATTTAAAAAAAACAGTCAGGCCTACTTTTAATTTCAGCAATAAGACCTCGCGCGATTAGTGGTGCCGTGAATCTATCAAAGGTTGCACCACAACATATATATACAGGCAACTTGAGTGCCAACGCCAACTGCCGAGCCAGGGGTGCGGCACCGACTTCCACACCAAGCAAGGACGTGCTAAGCGCTCCCCGGCCTTCACTTTGCGGAGGCATACCGAGAGCTACTTCACCTAATTCAGCATGACCAGCTCCCACCCACATAAGTACTGAGCCTTCCATCCGTAGGACAGTAACGCGGCACAAAAGTTCACCACTCCACACCTCGAAATCGTGAATGCGCCATGAGCTTTTCCGATATGTAATGCGTCGTTTTGATGTAACTATGCGTGGTGACTGTGCTTTTTCCATTACATAGAGTGTAAATCTTCTATCGCCTCTATTTTATGAAAGTTTTTTCAATTTTGCTGTTTCATTATGTTTGTAACACAAAAAAGTTTGCTCAAAAGAAACTTATATAGCTGTCAAAATTTGACAAGGTGAAAATCATGAAAATAAAAATGACAATTTCTTGTTGTATACTATACTCCAGTGTTGCCAGATGCTTTGAACCTTTTTTTTTCAATTTGGCACCGCGTTGTTTGCGCATATGCCCCTGACAAATTAAATAAAATGTAACTTCACATATCACAATAGATCTTTCGACGTTTCCCGCACTTTTTTCACTCGTTACACTTATTATCTCGTTATTTATTAATGGAAGCATTTACAAACTATTTTCCAGTGTCAAGTAACAAAAACAAATATTCAAGTATACGATCTTCTAGAAGCAACACTTCAAAATCTTGATCGTCAGTAAAACGATAGTTGACTTTTACTGAAGATTTGCTGGACTGATGGAGACAAAACGAAAAGCACAATATTGGTCTTGAATTGAATTTTCCAATGACTGTACACTTTCAGGAGCACTTGCAGCATAATAAACTATCAATATTAAACATCAAAACTCCAAATGTACACAGAAATTACAAAATTAAATAAAAATACTACCGCCACTTTTCGAGTTGCCGCCAAAAGTCGCCTTGAACCTTATCTGTAGTAAAAACTGATAAAATCTGTGTATTCAAATAAACCAAAATAGAATTTAATTCATCATCATCATTGATGCTTGTGTAAAATAAGGGGGAATTACTAACGTGATAAGGTTTGGTTATTGTATATTAAATAAAAATATGCACTAATTAATAAAATTGCCGTTTTATTAAAGTACGTACGAACTGTATATAGTAAAATTGAAAACAATTAATACAAATCACATATCAAAACTCAAACATTTGCAACAAACAAATTAATAAAGACTTTATTTTTAGTCATACATATTTTTGTTAAACTTCAACAGTAATTTAGTATCAACCTCTAGGCTATAGCAAGGTTTTTCACCAATCAGTTGCTTGGTATGCAAAAGACCTTCAATAGTATTTGTATTAAGTCTATTGCGTTGTTTTGTTTTTATTAAATTTATAGATGAGAAGATCCTCTCTACGGCGGCACTGGAATGAGGTAGACTTAAGATTGCAGAAACAAATTTGGACAGCGTAGGATAATGATGGTAAGGGATTTCGAGGTCTTCTGTATCATCAGGCGCTAGATCTTTATTATTACGCAAAAACCACCAGTCTGTGTCTAGTTGTTGCAGTGCATCAACTGAGATCAAATTTGTAAACTTTACTGCCAAATTGACCAATGAATCAATTCTACTGAGACTTGACAACTTGTGGGTCAAGAAACTCAATTTGTTTAATTAGATCATTGCTGAAATCGTACCAATTTTTTACCTGCTTTGCCCCTTCAATAAAAAAGTCAAGTTACTTGAGTTTGAATTCTTTTATATCTTCTAGATTTAGAGCGTTTGAACTCGTAGAGACAACGGAGGCTGAAACCTTTGCTCCTAGGTAAAGGTTGTCTATTGATTTGTAATGATGTGGATTGTCAGTCTGAATGAAGCCGGCTTCAATTCGCGAAACATATCTGTCATCCATGTAACATTCTAGTAAAGTTTTAAAAACAGTCACCATTTTTTATGCATTTTATGAATTTGCGGCCGCTCTGACTGCATCAGCTTATTCATGTTATTATATATCTCTAACGAAAATTCCAAAAACTCTAAATAAAGCTTATTGTATGGATTTTTAATCTGAACAAGATCGAATCAGCATTCAAGTGGTCCGTAAGAGCGGCTTCGGTAAAATATAATTTTAGTGCATCATACTGTTCTAGAATACGGCAAACTGTTGCTGTAAGCGAAAGCCATCGAGTTTGAGCTGGGTGGAGGATTTTATGAGGCTTTAGATCTAAAAACTGCTGAAACTCTTTTAGAATTCCAGTTCTTTTGGGGCTGTTATCAAAATAATTATAAATGTCTCGTAAAATAGTTTCAGGCTCTCTTGACAATTTTAAACACGCATACGATGCACAAAGATGGAAAAAGTGACATACACACTTCAATACAAACAGGTGAGGGTTATCAATAACGGGATGATAATGAGTTGTGTCATGGAATTCGCACCATCAGCTGCAAATCCGATAAGATTGTCCATTGGGATGCTATTGTCACTCAAAACTTTTTAATATGTTGGTACATAGCCTTTCAGCAGTAGCCTCTTCAAGGGGTAATAAACAAATAAATGCATCCTGAACTTTGCTTTCAAAAAAACGTGCTAATATGCATAAATGCTTAACACATCCTCTATCTGTGGTTTCATCGACGATTGCAGAAAATTTAAGTTTTTGTAATTTTTCTACTATCATCTGTTTTGCAGTTATGCCAGTCACATTTTAGTTTAGCTGTAGTTTTTGTTCTGTCGCAACTAATACTTTTTGCGATTTGTGAATCCGGACACACGTTTTTTATCAATTGTGGCAAATGTTCCATAAAGTTCATGGGAATATTATGAATGATATGAATCCTATAGAGCATGTTTGGGGCTCGTTAAAGAAAAGTTTTAAATCAAGAATACCACCCCCCAACAACCTGAGAGAACTGCGAAACGCGTTATTTGAATAGTGGCAGAGCTTGTCCCAAAATATAATAGATAACATAATTCGCAGCATGCCCAGAAGGATAGAAACGTTAGTTAGAGCACGAGGGGGAAAGAAGTTATTAGTCTGTCATTTATTTAATGTTTTAGTCATCTTTAATTTACAAAATTGTTTGTGTTCCCACAAAATAGAGAAAAATTTTTCTTTTATTATTTTAATAAAATTTCCTTAAAAACTTCTTAAAGTCGATGTCAAAAGATGTTTATCAGTTTATTACTTCATGTCTGATTATTATTTGTTTTAAGCCTTTTTTTAACGTTCCGCTAATTGTGCTGGTGTGTTTATATATGTCTATAACCCAAACGGCCGTGAAACGTCAGTAAATGAATTTTAAATTAGGAAATTTAAATATAAAGTAAATTAGAAAATTTACAAAATACTTTTCCAAAGTGAACCAAACCTTAAAAAGCTTAGGTGGTCTCAAATATTTTTTCATAATTTAAAATAATTATTTTTAAAGTTATTTAAGAAAGTAGAAGAAAATTGACCAAACCCGCTGGCTAAGGTAGAAAGAAATACATCTACTAACTCTTACTCTTTACTTATAGATTACAGGAAAACTAAACGAATCTAAAAGAAGCTAAGGTATTAAAATAACATAATACATTTCTTAATATTTGTGTGTACAAACTAGTCCACGTATTCAAGAATATACGACAAGACAGAATTTAACAATATACAACAATATTCAACTTTCACTTTTATTTATAGAAGAGGTAGCAAATGAGCAAGCGGCTCATCCGATGGGAAGTAACTACCGCCTCTCATGAACATTCGCAATACCAGAAGAATTACGGGTGCGTTGCCGGCCTTTGAAAAAAGAAATAGGCTCTTTTCTTGTCCCTAAGTCGTATTGGTCTGGAAAAATCGCTGCCGGCAGCAAATCCATAAAGCGGCCGAGCTTGGCATAAATATCTTGAAAAACACACTATGGTGGAATGCCATCCATCAAGATGATGTGGGAATTTCATATTATGCAAACTGTAGGCCAGCATGAAATACTATGCCTACTGTGTGTCTACTGCGCACACGAAGCTTTTTAAAGGCCAATTTAGCCTTCCCCTCCAGATGACCACTGAACTGAACGTCACTCGATATGTCAACGTCAAGGATTCCGATACTAGCTGAGGCAACAAGGGGAGTACTCCGAAAAAGAGGAGACACGACAAAGGGTTTCTTTTTAGCGCTAAACGCGCAAACCTGTGTCTCCATCGGGTTGAATAGGACTAAATTTAGTCAGCCGCAATCCGTGATTTTCGCAACCAGCACATATCAGGAACACTAGCATCCACAGGCTTGGAGTCCAAGCATGTGGATGCACCGTCAACTACGACGATGATGCTCCGGCCTGTGAAAAAATAGTTACTAAATTGCATAATTTCTCGTGAAGCCCATAGGAAAGAAACTTCGAAAGAAGCACCTTGTGCCAGACTTTTTTTAGTTACCACAATAAATTTGAACGACCTGCACGTGCGTTATACAAGCACTTGTTCTTTTTTGTTATTTTCTCTCCTTTGAATAAAGTCTGGCAAGATAATACTGGAGCAGTCTCGCCAGATTATTTAATATCCATAAAATCTTGAACAGATGAAGGTTGTTTCCAAGACTGACAAGCCAGTCAGTAAAAATGGTTAATTTTAATAAAAAAGTCTAATTCATTGTTATTTTCAATTCAATTTGTTTTTTTATCTACCGTGTTTTTGAGCTGAAATACCGTTAACCAGATTTTCGACATGGCATCACTGGTCATGGCGGATGCTTGTGACGTCACACCTATGTAAACACTCCTTGACAACATTATATATCATTCAACGTTCACACAGTTTTCATAATTTCATGAGCTAAATATGAATACTAAAGTGTATAAGTGGTGTGCGGTCCCTCAGTGTAAAAACACATCAATAAAAACACCTAGCAAGTTATTTGTTTATGTTCCAAATAAGAAAACAATGCGAAGTAAGTGGCTAAATCTTGCACGCCGAGATCCAGCCGCTATATCTCTAAATTCTCCAATTTATTTCTGTGAAGACCACTTTGATGTAAGTTTTTACTTTATATATTTATAAATAAGCCAGGGATACTTGACCTGGTTGCCTTGTCCGGCAAATATGGTAGGGTACCGGGTAAGCAACCCCGGCATTCCAAGCTACTGCTGCTCCTCCTGCTCCTGCCGAGCTAGTAGTATTCTACACCTTATAGTTCCTAGTAAATAAAAGATGTGTCTCGATCGTTAGCGTATATTTCACTGATATATAATTTTAATGTCGCTAGGCACTTTGTTTGCAACCTACCCTCTAATACAAAATACAAACTACTGTACATAACACCTCCCCCCTTAATTGACTACTAACAATTATACATAGGCAAAAAGTGATTATACTTAACAAAAAAAAAGGTAATTATTCTACAACAGAAAAAGAATTACTAGCTATCCTCTTTGCAGTGAAAACTTTTCGTCCTTATATTTACGGATATAAATTTAAAATAGTAACTGATCACAGGCCCCTAGTTTGGCTATTTAATGTTAAAGATCCGGGAAGCAGACTCATTCGTTGGCGCCTCAAATTAGAAGAGTACGACTACGAAATGGTATATAAACAAGGTAAACAGAATTCTAATGCTGATGCTCTCTCTCGTATACCAATTCACGTTATTCAATCTAATTACAGTATTAAAAATTGAAATATGAATCATACTTTAAAAACAGTTTACTAGTTCTATTTCCACGAATACGATTATCGAAGAACACCAAGAAGGCTTATATCTCTCAAAATTTAATTAATTTAGAAAGGGAACCTTACACCATAACATCAATTAAAGAAAATAATAAAATAATATTTTTCCTATTTACTAAAATACATCATTATGAAGAACTAACCTACCGCAATATATATAATTTATTACTGAAATTACGCGACAATATTCTTGCCGAAAATAATCAAATCAATGGTTTAGCTATTTCCGACTTTTCAGACCTGTTCTCTTAATTATCTTATACGAAAATCTTTAATATGATAGCCTATATATTTCACAATACGAATATAAAAATCCATATTTATAAAAAACAAATTATTTACCCTACTCCCGCCGAAATTCCTCAAATACTTAAAGAAAATCATGACTCAACAATAGCTGGTCACCCAGGAATTAAAAGAATGTTTAACCGCATTAGAAGATATATACTTCTGGAAAAACATGCATATTGACGTTGAAAACTACGTAAAAAAATTTCAAATTATGTCAAATAAACAAGCCGCCGAGATCATGTAACAAAGCTCCTATGATTATTACGTCTATTAGTACTAAACCTTTTGAACGATTAGCTTTAGATATAGTTGTTCCATTGCCCGAAGGCGGTTTACAAAACTCCAAATTTTTGTTAACTTTACAAGACGATCTCACGAAATTCTTATGCGTATATCCCATGATAACCTCTAGTAGTGACGAAGTAGCACGAACACTCGTTCATTTCATTTCATTATTTGGTATACCCAAGACTATATTAGCCGATCTTGGTACATGTTTCACGTCAGAGTTATTTAAGCAAGTAACCGAAATATTTAAAATTAAGCCTCTATATACTACTCCCTATCACCCTCAAACAAATGGTGCCCTAGAACGCACCCATGCTACATTAAAAAAATATTTAAAATCATTTGTTAACGAAAACCAAAACGATTGGCACTGTTATTTAGCCACAGCTGTATTTTCTTATAACACTACTCCGCATTCTAACACAACATTTACACCATATGAGTTATTATATGGTCACAAACCTACTATACCAAAATCTTTATACCAGGATAGTGAACCTACATAACACGAATATATCCGCGCATTACAATATCGCATGAATTTTAGCAGACAGAAAGCGTTAGAGCACGTAATAAAAAGGTAAAGAAACGTCAAAAAAAGTTGGTATTATATTTAGACTCAAAACTTCATTTTGATCAACTTATTACACATATTACCAAAAAGGCTTTTCAATTATATGGATTCGTGATGAGAGCCCGTTCATGTTTCAAGAAACCCTCTACCTTCTTAACCTTATACAAGGCGTAGGTAAGGTCACAAATTGAATATGCTTCAGTCATATGGAAACCAATATTTGTTAAATACACTTATCAGCTAGAATGTGTGCAACGTAAATTCTTAAAATCAACAATGTACAAATGTTTTAGATCTGAAGCTTCATATGTTGAATTACTAGAGAAATTCGACATTCCCTCTCTTGAGTCTAGAAGACTACTTATGGATCAAACGCTTCTTTATAATGTTTGTCATAATCATTTTGATTGTAATGAACTTATAAATCAAATTTACGTCCGTATACCTAGTCGTTCACAGCGAATACGTGAGTTCCATCGGCAACCGCTTTCCTTTCCCAAACCAAGTAAAACAAAGGCGGGTGATCGTGCGCCTTTGCATCGTATCATGGATACATAGAATAAAATCTTATACGAAATAGATATATTCGGGTTAAGTTCTAAAAAATTTAAGAAAACTGCTTTAGAGTTTTTGGTTGGGGGTCGAGATTGACTAATTACTTAACTGCATTTTATTTACTTGTTGTTTTTACCACTTGTCATTAGTTAATATTTTGTTATTCAGTACCATTTTTTAAAAAAAATCACATTATTCATTTTTCTGTATTGTAATGTTATATAATTGAAGTTCCTCTCAAATTTAAATAATTCAATGTAATGTCATAGCAAAGGGACCTCAATTGATGTGGAAAACGGTGCTGGTTGTACATGTATTTATATTTTATATATCACAACTTTGTAATACTTCTTGTTGTACAATTGTTTGTTTTCCCAAATAAAGAAAAAAAAATTACGATAACTCAATCAAAAGTGTATCACATAAAACAGTTGATATGGTTTATTTAAAATGTCACCATAGGCTCCGCAAAGCCTTATCTCCTATCTGGAAAGGCCCTTACAAAATAGTAGTAAATGGTAAACATAATGTTACCTTATTAATAGGTCGTAAACATGTCAAATATCACACAAACGAAATAAAACCTGCTCATTCATATTTTTTTTAATTTCAGGGCTATAAGCCATCATATCAACGCCGATTCTCAGATTCTACCTATTTATAATAGTCCAGGTATTTACTTCTATCAAATAACATCAATTAACTTCTATAACGATTATTGGAACATAGTCACACATATAGACGTAGTCTCGCTCAAGCCGCATCTAGATAATATTCATTCATTGTTAATTAAAACTGCATCACTGTGCGAAAACTTTCAACTCCATGGCTTCGTCGAATGTAATGATATAATAAACTCTATTCACTTATTGTTACAATATAATTTTGCTAAATTCGAATCCTTATCACATATTATTTCTACTATTAGAGTTTGGTGGAGAAATTTTAAAGTTCTTTTTCGGAACCTTAAACGCCGATGATGCTCGAAAATATGACGCTGCTATTAATGCTTGTCAAAATAACGAATCCGAACTCTTGAGATTAATGAAGGATAATATACACATAGTTCAATCGTCTACCAATGTATTTAATTCGACTATTTACAAGTTAAATAATAATGAAAATAAATTAAACTCCCAGATAAATACCTTAAATATCGTTCTATCTCAAATTGTTAAAAACAATAAACAAATATCACATATATCAAGAATTTATGCACTTCTAAACATTATAGAAACCTCGTTAGCTACTATCTCTAACCTTTACTTTTCTCTACCTTTAGATACTGTATTAAATTCAATATTATTTTCTAAGCCTAACATTCTACATCCTAGTATAATAAGCCCTATCAACCTGTTCTCTGAGTTACGAAAACAAAGTAATGAATATACTTAAATAAAAGATTAGACTTTCTTGTACCTCTTACTTTTGAAAATGTACATACAATAATAGATATTTCTAAGCTTACTTCTTTTTATTATAATAAACGAATATTTTTCATATTACGTATCCCGCTGATTTCTTCTTTGAAATTCATTTTGTATAAGTGCATTCCCCTACCAACTCCACATAATCCTGAAAACCCTAACTCTTTCGCCCTTATCCAACCTACTAAACCTTATCTTGGAATAACTGTTGATAGACTTAGTTATAGTACACTATGTAATTTAAATGATTGTAATACCATTAACACAGAATATTCTATATGTCCTCTTAAATCAATATTTTCTACGATTAAAAACCCTAGCTGTGAAACTAAATTATTAACCGAACTGACCTTGACCTTGCCACCTCAATGTAATTCTAAAATTTTATATGGCCAAATCGATGTACAATCTGAAAAATGTAAATTAACTACTAAATGTAATACTGTAATATAAGATTATGATATTTTAGGAACAGGCATCCTAAGTCTCAGCGAAAATTGTATTGGTTATTCTAAGACTATTCAACTTTTACCCTCTAGTACTAAATCCATTAAAAAAGGAAATTAAATTAACTTAAATTTTAATATTACTGAGGATAACTGTTGTAACAAAGAAGTTTTAAATAAAACGATTTCATATTTATCTCCCATATCTTTATCTAGCCTAGGCATGGAATCTTTAAAATATACTTATCACTCTTTAAATAACTTAGAAAATGAGATCACCATAGTCCAAGAACAATGTCATATTATTAAATACGGTAACTATTAATCATCATTTACATACTTCCAAATTCTTTCTATTTTTCTGTTTATAATATATAAATTGTATAATTTTGTAAGAAAAATTAATAATTTATCCTGTTGTCGCATCAAAATCTATAATCAGTGTAATACTAGACGCATAGTAAAACAAGTCAAAAATTAGTAACTCTATAGAACTAACAGAAATGTCATCATCTAAAGATGATAAAAAAGATACATCTTTGCCAAATATGCCAATGCCGAAGAAAGAACATTTCGTAAATTAAATTCCTCTAACAGGAATCTATGTAATATTTAAGAATTAAATTAATATACTATATCTTTAAATCTTTTACCTAATTTAAGTTTAAGAAATAAATGATATTAAATATTTTATACAATATTTTATATGTATATAATATTTATATTTTACTATGAATATGAATATTTTACTTTATTTCTTATGTAATAATAACAACGTCGTATCTTATTAAATATTTACTATTTCTTTATTCTCTGTATACTGTACAAGCAATGTCTTACTATTTCATATGTTAATAATTAAACTTATTATTAATAATTAAATTCAAGATTCTTCAAGAATAAGTTAATTTACTATTTCTGTGTAGATATAAGTTAGAATAAATTAATACTACATTTTCTTTTATAACTCAATTTGTATCTTTTCAGAGCAGTTCCAACCCATATTCCGTGCATACACTATTCACGGTTAATTACAGTAATGTAATTTTGGGTTAAATAAAGAAAAGAACTTTGGATCGGGTAAAAAGGTGTTTTTTTAAAAAGACCTTCAGAGCAGGCCTCCTAACAGTACGCGTGGTTATGAACGCCACGGGCCACGCCGCCCCCTCATCTGATGCTCTCACCGCTGCCACTGCCACTCCCTCCTATCATGTGTCTCCTGTATGGCGTTCCGCGACCGCGATTAACGCCTTGCGTGGCAGTCTCTGGTCTGACGGGCCGGTCAGATTGTTTTTCCAGGCATACTCTCCGCAGGTGGCCCATCTTGCCGCAGTAACTGCCCTGGAATTCCTTATATCGGCAGGTGTATGTTCGATGACCGCTGTCTCCGCATGCTGAACATTTACCGATTTCTAGTTTCTGTACTTTTTCGGTGAGTTCTCGGTCCCGCTCGGCAGCCTCTAAAGTATTCGCTAATTGCAGAGCTTTACCGTAATGCAGGTTATCTTCCGCGAATAACCTTTGACGTATGAGTTTACTCCTCAACCCACACACAAACTGGTCTCTGAGATTCTCTTCCAGGTGGTCCTTGAATTCGCAATATCGAGATATTCTGTTTAAATCCGCCACGTAATCTGATATTGTTTCCCCTGGTAGTTGGCGCCTCTGTCGGAATCTGTACCTCTCTGCTAGAACTGACGGTTTAGGTTGCAAGTGATTTTGTAGTAAATTCACAGCTTCCTCATACGATAGGCTTGATGGTTTCTTCGGGCTAGCTAATGTTGATAATAATTCATAAGCGTCATCCCCGATTATTGCTATTAAAGTTGGTAATTTTAAGTCTACTGTTATGTTGTTGGCTACAAAGTACATTTCCAAACGGTCGACGTAAGCAGGCCAATTTCCGTTTTTAATGTCAAATCCCCGTACTTTTCCAACCGACATTTTAGTCTGTTATCACCACTGAATTTTTAATAATTATTAAGTTTGAAACCACAGAATTTATTGCCGCAACCACAGAGTAACTGAATGTTTATTAATTTACCTCGTCGCCACTAGTAAATAAAAGATGTGTCTCGGTCGTTAGCGTATATTTCACTGATATATAATTTGAATGTTAGGCACTTTGTTTGCAACCTACCCTCTAATACAAAATACAAACTACAGTACATAACAGTTTCCAACTTCGTTTTCACTAACCAAAGTATATTTCCTACCTAATCCTTTTCCCTTCTTCTACGCCGAGCCAGTGTTTGCCGTGCCGATGGCTACCTACGTATGGGACCGTATAATAGAATAGAACGCAAGAATTGCAACGCGTACCAAAATGGCGGCTACGTCATTCGCCACCCGTACCGTCTTGTTTCCTGCGGGCGAATCACGAAGAGGGTTATGGATGTAATCTCTCCTTACCCTTATATGGGAAAAAGGCGTGATTGTATATGTGTATATTTATAAATAAAATTTTGTTTAAGAATTTTTTATTTTTCTCAAAGAATAGTCAAACACTTTTGAGGTTAACTTTAATTTATTTATTGTTAACTATCCACCACCATGATTAATATTGAATCTACTTGCTTTAATACACTGGGAATATTGTCTGATTGAAAATACACTGGTTCTGGACACTTAGTTTATCGTAATAACTTAACAATTTATAATACAAATGGAGCACCACAAAACACGCCTAGTTTAATAAAATGACCGGGAACGAAGAGAGCGAGACAGATAATGAAATAGCAGATATATGCTATTTCATTCTATTTATTAGAATCTAATAATAAAAATCATTTATTAGAATAATAAACATTCTCGCCCCTTTTTAAAGTGCAAAGCTTACTATCTAAGTTTACACAAAAATAATGTTGACTTAGAGTCCTGCTTTTCATTTAATTAGTTAGAACCTACATCCCAATAGCTAATCTAATAGGTAAGTATATAAACAGCAAAGTTGAGTATGTATTATGTACATAGCACTACTAATTAAAAAAGTAATTACGAGTACCTAGGTAAATGAATGTGTTAAGAAGTAAAGTTAAGGTAAGTAGCTGGTTTTACATTACATAATGGGACTATAGATAGGTAGTCAATACAGTTGACTTTCTACAATACAAGCAAAATAATTCAAAGGTAAAGGTAGATAAGTGTTTATGTCATGTCATCAGACTTATTTGGTAATAAAATTAACTTAATATATAGGTCTAGTATAGTTTTACCTTTAGAAGTACGAACCAGTCATTTATTTCACTGTAACATCTTTCAATAAGGAACATCTTATATAAATCATGAAGCTCAGATTTTGCACCCTTAAAATTAGTTGCATTATCAGTATATAAACAAGTAGGTATACCACGTCTTGAGATAAATCTCTTGAGAGCACATATAAAAGCCTGAGTAGAGAGGTCAGTGACCAGCTCTAAATGAAGTGCACAAGTAGCTAAACACACATAAACATATGTATCCTTAAGAGTACCTACAGTTTCTAGTCATAGAAATGGCTATGGCGCCACTGAAATCTATCCCTACATGGGTAAATGCTCGACTCAATGTGACCCGCGGTGCTGGTAGGCTAGACATTTGTTGTCCACAGACCGTTCCTCGATACCTAATACATCTGGTACAAGAATAAATACATTTTTTAACTTCACCTCTACCATGTATAGGCCAGTAGGTAAGTCTTATATTGTATAATGTATTTTGAAGACCAGAATGTACGAGTAGTAGTTTGTAATGATAGTGACGAATGATAAGAGCAGTTATGTGATCTTTGCTTGGTAGTATGATAGGGTGTGCTTGATTGTATGGAATGTCTGAGTGATGTATGAGACCTCCAACGCGTAGGATGTTATTTTGATCTAGGAATGGGTTTAATTTTTTGAGAGGGCTAGAAGTGAATGTGAATAATTTGTGTGTGTTTGTAGGAGATTGCATGTTAGTGTTTAGTTGAATGTTAGATAATTCTAGAATTTCTTTAGCATATGTGTTATATTGTGTAGTTTGTATGATGAAATCATGAGAGTATTTTAGTTCTGTCACACTCAGGTAATAAGTCTGTTGTTTTTGTTTTTCAAGTTATGTAAGAATCTTAACAAGTAAGCCATTATTCTTGTCAAGTTAGTAAAGTAGCTTACATGTTTTACAAGTAGTAGTTAGCTTGAATGTTGGAAATATATTCATAGAAAAAGGAATAATTAATACCTACATTGGAGCAGATATTAACTTTTGAGTCGGGTAAGTAATTGTTTGTGTCAGGTAAGTAATTGGTATCCTGTTTTATGTCTGTCTTTGTAGTAGTTGAAGTAATGGGCCAATGTTTTAGGTCTTGTCTTGTCTTGTCTTGTCTTGTCTTGTCTTGTCTTATCCACTGAGGGCCTTGCCACCATAGTGAACAAGTAGGTAGAATATTAGGCATAACTCCATGTGTGATCAAGTCAGCTGGGTTTTGTTATTAACATAGTACCAATCCTCACTTCTAGTAGTGTCGATGATTAGCATGAGACGGTGTGTGACATATGTATCATGTTTATTTTTGTAGGGTGATTTGATCCAACTCAGTACAATATATGAGTCAGTAAATAAATAGACATTGTTAATATTTATTTTATTTTTCGTGGCATCCTGGAATCTATTTACTAGTTTAGATAAAAGAAGAGCTCCACAGACTTCTAGTCTGGGAATAGATTGTTGTTTTTTAATAGGAGAAACTTTAGATTTAACAGTCACAAGAGTACAAGTGGGTTTACTATTAGGATATGTCGCTTTTAGGTATAAGCAAGCACCATAGGCTTTGTGAGAGGCATCACTGAAACCTAGTAAAATAATATGTGTAGGTATGTCAGAGAAATAGTACCTAGGGATATTTATTGATTTCAAATCATGAAAATGAGAAATAAACTTGTTTCAAGTTTCTTGTAAATCAGAGGGAATTAGAGAATCCCAATCAGTGTTTTGCTTCCAATTATCTTGCATAAGTATCTTAGCCAAGATATTAGAGGGCGCTAGAATACCTAAAGGGTCAAATATTTGGGCAATTTTAGATAAAACACCTCTTTTGGTACAAGAGACATTTTCTTCAAAATTAGGAATAGCAATAGTCAACGTATCCTGTGTAGGTAGCCACTGCAAACCTAGGGTTTTTACTGATTCACTTAGTGTAAAACTGTATGAATTATTTTCAGTTTCTAGTGAATCTAAACTCAATATGTGTGAGTAAATGTGGGACCACTTATGTAGTTGGAAACCTGCTCTACTTAGCAAGTCAGTCAGTTCAGAACATAATTGAATACAATCCTGTAAGGATTGTGCTCCCCATCTATATATTGGACTTATATGATTGGATTACTATGGATAGTCATCCATATAGGAACTGGACTTTATACAGTCAGCTGCTCGAGGGTGAGTGACCATATGTTTGTCAGCTAAGTCTAGCATTGTGCGACAAGCAAGGTAGGGTGCACTTTTAGTGCTATAAGTGACAGTATCCAACTCTAAACACTGTAGTGTGTCAGACTTAGAGTCTCTCCATAGGACTCTTTGGAGGGAGGTATGTTGTGGGTTGATCCAAATATTTCTAAACATCTTAATAATGTCAAGAGAAAAGGAATATTTGTAAAGTCTGAATCTGAGTATGATATCAAAAATATCATTGTAAATATTAGGACCTTCATAGAGTATGTCGTTCAGAGATAAACCACTGGAAGTTTTAGCACTTGCATTGAAGACAGTATGCAATTTATTTCATGCACTACCAGGTCTTATCACAGGTAAATGAGGCATGTGGTAAGCATGTGGGTCCGTGGGAGAGAAGTTATTTACATAGTGAGCATGACCAAGGTCAATGATCTCATTGATGAAAGGCCTATATTGAGAGTAAAGGTCAGTATCCTTTGTCAGTCTTGATTCTAATTTTAGTAGGCAATGATAAGCAGTATTAAACGAATTTCCAAAACCGTCAACTTTGTCTGTCTGTATAGGTAAGTTTACAACATATTTACCGGTGTGATCTTGAGTAGTAGTAGAAGTAAACAAGTCTTCACAGTATTTGTCATCGGGGGATAGCAACTTATGTGTAGGTAGTATTACCTCTTGGTTCCAAAAAGACTGTAGTATGTCATCAGAGGAAGTATGAGACAGGTGCATGCTAACATGTGTGTTGTTGTTAGATGTGTGTTCACGAGTGCCAGGGACGAAAGACCCTGATACAACCCATCCAAAGGTAGTTTCAATTAAGAAGGGTAAACTTGAGCCAAGTTTCAAACGACCTGTCTGTAAAATGGAATAGAAAAGTTCAGCCCAGATTAATAAATCTATTGAGCTAGGTATGAAAAATGTAGTTATTCTGCCGTGAAGCAGTAGTGTGCAAGCATTGCTGTGTTTCGGTTTGAAGGGCACAGTGAGCTAGCGTAATCACTGGGCATTTGAGACTTAGGAACTGATGTCTGTGTGTGTCAGGGTGACGGGCGCAGTGTGGTGTTACACAGAAATATTCTGGGTGACACAGCATTTGTTGTGGGCAATCGTTGCAGTTACCATCAGGCGAACGTTTTGCTCGTTTCATCACTTTATACAATAAAAAAAAAAGTTCTACATGCACGTATCAAAAAAAGAGTTTTGTCTATATGTGGTCCGGACTAACGGCACATGAAGTAAGCTAGGTTTACGTTTAGTCCTTGTTATAATTCCTAGCTGACTCAGCAGCTCCGGACAGTCAACGGTGGCATTTGCTAATTAAAAAAGATGTATCATATCCGCAATGCGCCTCCGTTCATACAACGGCAGTAAGTAAATGAAATGTTTTACACCGTGTTAAATAACCGTTAATGTACAGTCTCGACTTGAATTGTAGAAAACGTAAGAAACGCATTTGTACTCGTTCAATTCTATCAATGTAAGTTTTATAATTTGGATTCCACACTTGTGAAGCGTACTCCAAATGACTGCGAACAAAGGCGCATTAGAGTATCTTAAAAGTTTTAACGCTTTGGAAATCCGTTGAGAATCTCAATATGAATCCAAGCGCTTTGCTAGCCCTTTTAATGATATTATTAATGTAAACATCAAAAAGTAATTTCGAGTCAAAACTCACACCAAGATCTCTTACTACTCGATTTATAAGTTAGTTTTGTAATTTGTAGCTAAAGATAATGGGGTCAGATTTAGGGGTAAAAGTAAGAACAAAACACTTGGAGACATTTAAACCTAGTTTGTTGCTTTGACAATACCTTTGAAGTTCATTCAGATCCTGTTGGAGGCCGAGACAGCTTGAGAAATGGGAGATTGGGCATAGAATTTTCATATCATCAGCATAGAAAATTGTTTTGAAATACGTGAAACACTACACGTGGTCTCTATATCATTGACAAAAATAACAAACAGCAGTGGACCCAAAAGTGATCCCTGGGGAATACCAGACGGAATTTTCACAGATACTGATTATAGATCAGTATCTGTGAAACCCATGCAGACCATTAAGGACTACTGTTTGACAACGATTCTCAATGTATGACTTAGACCACCTGAACAAGTCACCCCTGATGCCTACCTCGAGCAGCTTACGTAATAGAATAGAATGGTCTAATCGATAGAACGCCTTACTATAGTCAGTATAGACAACATCGATTTGTGATGGTTCAGGCATGACTTCAGTTAAATAGTCGGAACAGATAACAAGGTTCGACACAGTGGATCTACTTTTAAGAAAGCCGTGCTGACAATCGCTAAGAGTTTGCTTGATGCCGTGATATACTGACGAATAAACAATTCTCTCAAAAACCTAAGCAAATAAGCAAAGCTTAGATATAGGCCTGTAGTTCTCCACATTATCTTTAGAGCCTTTTTTGTATACGGGCGTGTGGTGGCGGCTCGTTAAAAGAATACTACCACTCCATCTCATCCAATGGATCTCATAAAAGGCGAGTAAGGAATTAAACTGCACTGTGCACCCAACAGCGCATGGTGGCGATGGGCTCACCACCTATCACACCAAGTGCATTATATTGTTTTGATGAAACGTGGATTGTGGCAGTCATCTGTTTTTGTAGTGAGTGCCCAGTCTCTGACTACCCCTTATGGGATACAGTTGTGATCTTATGTACTCGTATGTATGTGTGTATGTTGTATACGGGGGTGATGAATGCTGATTTCCATATAAGGGGGACCTCTCCTTCCTTAAGGGAATGTTTGAATATTATAGTCAGCGGTAAAGACAAGCTTTTAGCGCACATGGCTATAAGCCTATTAGATTATATTAGAATAATAAACACACCATTTATCTTAATCGGTACTTTATTTTTGTTCCAGTTGCCAAATGATATGGATAATTATATTAAGTATCATGTGATGGGATCGGTGTCACAAGTGCGCATGAAACCTGGGTGTGTTCCTACAAAATTTGAATGCCAACCAGATCAACGAAAACGAATATCTAATACTATAGTACCAAATATCCACAAGAAACAAAGAAAGATATTAGTTGAAGAATGTCTAAGAGGCTTAGAAGATGCCGCTTGCATAGAAACAAAACAATTAGAACCTGGAAAAGTTTCATCAGAAAGTTTAGGTATTTATCTATTTTTTGTTTAAGCATTAAAGTGTATATTTTTCCTTTCACTGTACACATTTTCCCTTCATGTTTTAGCTGTACATAGCTTATAGCGTCATCACCATGTAATGGCTGTGAGGACCTTAAAATAATATAAATAAAATCAATTAATAAATATGTAAATAAATACTGTTCCTAAACAATATCGATAGGATAAACTTTCCAATATGGACCATCGATTTAAATGCCCATATTTTTTGTAGATAGTACTCACTAAAAGAAATCGTTTTGCAAAGTTTTAGGTAGCGGAAACTTACGGTTCATGAGATACATTTTTTGTTACTTTTCATACAAATTGGCAAATTACACGCAATTACAAAATAAATTTGACAAATAATTGATGTCAAACGTCAATCACTTCTCGTTTCAATTAGTAAGTTCCGAAAATTTTAAAGGATTCGATACCTACTCGATACCAAGTGCTTACGTACTTATTTAATATCCAAAAAGTACCCAAAACCGAATCAGAGCACCCCACTATCTACGTGGTCATAGCTGCCCTACCCTTAAAGTGTATATAAGAGCTCGGAGGCGCGGAGGGAGAGCAGTGCCCGCCCGCTGTAGGGAAGCGCAGGCTCCGAGATCGTTGTAGCGGCTGAGGCTGGTCCAAAGGTCGCACCAAAAAGCCGAAGCTGCGAAGGCGAGCTCAGGTACCGCGCTTTCCTACGCTAGGGCGGAGGGACTGCTCATCCCGCAGCGCCGGAGCTGCCACGGAGCGACGGATATACCAGATTAAAATCATTATATTGACTAAATAGCGCTATTCTAACCTTAAAACTTTAACCATGAAGATCTCCGAAAATGAGAGCTACAAACCTTTGTGTTTATTGCGTAAATTTCAATTTCGTCCCATTTCACCTAGTTTATTTTACAGAGATTATCGATGTGCTCGTTACTTATGAAAAGTTCGAATGAAACACAAATTGTGTTTACTTGGGTATGACGTCATTCTTTTCGAACCTGGCAATTAGCTACTAAATCGGGCCATTTTTGCTAATGACTGGAAAAAGTCGTAAATATTTTTCAGTGGCCAGTATCATCCAGGTATAAATATATTATTTTCATAATGATTTATTATATTTATGCGAATACTACACATTTAAATAAAATTAATTTTTACGGATTTAATCGCGTTTGATGAGCTCTTTCTGCGTGGATCGGGCCAAAAATAATAATTAAAAACAAAATATGACATCAGGTCATCTGTCACCTCAGTACTCCCATGACTATGGTTTAGCGCTCGACACGTCGGGTTATAAATAGTTCAAAATAAAATCGGTAAAAAGTCATCATCATCATTTCAGCCTATACCTAATCCATTGCTGAACATAAGCCTCCCCCATAGAGTGCCACAAAAATATGTAGCTCTAATATGGGGGGGATTTTGCCATAGTTGCCACGCTTGGCATGCGGGTTGGCAACCACAGTTTTCTTGATTCAGATGTTCCAAGGAGATCCTGCTGTCCATGTTCTGGTTTATATTTTCACGGGATGAGATGGGGTGAAAGATTCTCGAGAGAAAGAAGTTTTATTGAAATATTATTTTCAGTTTAGTAAATCGTTAAAAATTAGAAAGTAGATCTTTCTAATTTTTAACTATTTTACTTTTAAAACAACGATTTTACTTTTAAAGCAACAGGACTTCAAAATTTTAAAATGATAGTTGACTTTTATTGAAGATTTGCTGGACTGATAGAGACCAAACGAAAAATACAATTTTTGTCTTTAATTGAATTTTCCAATCACTGTGGATTTATACGAGCACTTACTGCGTAATAAACTATCATTATTAAACATCAAAACTCAAAATATACACAGAAATTACAATATTCAATGAAATCACTACCGCCACTTTTTGAGTTTGCGCCAAAACATGGCGTCTTTCGCTCTTTTGTTACGGTGATAGGTGTTGGTACAATACAAAATATGGCGGATTGCTATATTTTGTATTTTTATATTAACATAAACAAAAATTTCTCCTCGCTTTTAATATAAACATAAATTTAGTTAAGAAACTACTTTTAACGTTTTGCCACTTGCATGGTGTATATTTTTCAGCTATTCACAGATAACCCAATCTGTGGTATCAGTTTTAACGCGTCTGGCATCTGTTCTATTTTTTAAATTAAAACAAAATGACTGGCAATGATATGGAATGACACTAGCAGCATTTACGACTGACGTTAAATTAGTCCAATAGAAAAGAGACATTTGTATCTCTTCTTCTCCTATTAGACAATTTTCTGTCGTGGCTCTTGGTAATTGGTAAACTTTGACGTTTTAGATTAATATTATCCAATAAAAAAAAAACGTGTAAGCTTTCGAAACGAAACCAAACTACAGCAGCGCCCCGCCGGAGACTTTGGCAGATTTAAATTTCATATTGCTAGATCGCTCTTCTACAAATAACATTGTCCTCCCAGAAATCGTCGGCTTTTGCCGGCTTTATTAGTTCTGACTTAATATATTGTTTTAAGATACTATTAACGCTGAATTGAAAAATACAAAACTATGAAAAACTATTTGTTTCTATTGCTGGGAGTTCTGTTCCTTACAGGTAAGCTTTTTTTATCCATTACAATATGTCTACGTTGCATTCTTAGGATTATCCTTATTGTTTTTGGCCTATAATTTTTAATAAAAGTCTTGCTGTATCTGATAAACAGTGGTCCCAATACCATCGTCACTATAATCGGTAATTTGTGGAAACTTAAGTAACGTTTTTTATAGGATGGTCCCATGCTCAAGACGAGGTAGTTGGCGTCGGTACCGTCGAAGAAGTTACAGTGGATCCTGATCTCGGCTCATCCCGCGAAGGTTCACGGACTGGTGAGTTTATTACATGTTTTTTATGAACAAAACCTTGACAGCAGTCTTGTTCATTTTTATGCTCACTTGTGTTTATTCTGTACGTTATTTTTAGTAATGCTGCTCATAGAATTAATATATTATTAAATAATGATTTGACACAGTATTATTTAACGAGTGACAACTATTACTGTTATCTATTTAACATTCCTCACATAAAGCTTAGCAAAGTCATAGTAAGTTCTAATAACATGTACATGTATAGTGTTATCTATTTTACTATCAATTTATCCCTTTCCAAATGATTAATGGATTTCATTGTGTTCAATATTATCAGTAATACTCATATAATTAATAATTTGGTATAATTATGATGGTTTATTGTATCAATAGATTAAAAATAATTATTTTGCAGTTAATATCTTAAGAATTGTGCCTATGTTTTTCGTAATATATAACAGTTTAATCATTGTCAGCCTGTCAACAGTCCACTGTTTGACATGGTATTGCACAAATTGTGAGGATTTGTTTTGCTTTTCCACGTTTGTTAGGCCTAGTGGTCAGAGTACCTGACTTCTAAGCTGTGGTCAGGACCCACAGGTTAGAAGTCAGGTATTCAGTACATAGTCAGGTTCGAATCCCAGCTGGTGCCAACATTTGTGCTAAAATATAAATTGTTGGTTTTCGGGTAGGGTTGTGTTGTGATTGTCCCCGAGTTTCTGACACTGCATCCTAGCCTACCTCCGATGTTATCGCATCAGCATTACATCGGGCGCGGGTAGGTTGGGATGAGTGAGTGCCTCTGTGTTTGCGTGTACACTTGTGGCACTATAATATCTCCTGCGCAGTGGATGACTCTCGACAGTAGTCAGCAGTTGTCACCATGGTCGAAATCGGCTAAGAGAACATCAGTTTGCTTTTCTATTTTACAACATTGCAAAGTTAATTTAACAGTACTACATACTTCAGACCATGAAAACTGTAGTCTGTATATTTAAGATGATTATTAGGCCATCTGCCAGAGACCAAGAAATTGTCCCTTTGTTGAAATTTATTACTTGCTTGAGATAAGATGTGGTGGTAAATTTTGTCAGCTCGGTTGGCGTAGTGGCTAAGCCCTTGGCATCTGTGCCACGGGTTGCTTGTTCGATTCCCGCACGGGACAAATATTTGTATGGCCTACATATAGTTGTTCCAGGTCTGGGTGTTTGTGCATGTGGAATTTAACATGCACCCACGACACAGGAGAAATCCTACTGTGGGGCTTTGTTTAAAAAAGAATCTCTTTCCACACCACTGCACAGCAAAAAATATATGTATTACAATTTATTCCTTAAGTACTACTGGTTTTCTATGAAAGAATTCATTTCAGTAGGTACCACCGCAGTGCCAGTTACTCTACTGTAAAGCAGTAGTGTGCAAACCTTACTGTTTCAGTCAGAATGACACTGAGAGGAGCTAGTGTAATTACTGGGCATATGAGACTTAGATCTGATGTCTCAGGGTAAAAGGCGAAGTGTGATGCCACATTGAAAGGTCCTGGGTCATACAGCTTTTGTTATGTGCAGACGTTGCACTTACCATCAGCTAAATGTTTACTTTTTTCATCATTTTCTCCTATAAAAAAAGGAAACTAGATTGAAAAGGTTCACCATTCACTCACTCTGTAATAATATATTTTTTTTAATTAAGTATACCCTCATCTTGTAGTAGAGGGGTTGTATAGCTTAGTAAAGTTCGTAGAGTTTTTACAATCAACAGAATACTTTAAAAAACATTAACCCCCACCTGTAAATGAGCTGTGACTTTCATAATCTTTATTTTATACTAGATAAATGATGGAGACTGTTATGAGTATAAGAGTTTTGAAATAATGGTAATCATAATGAAAACACAAAGCTGCAAGGATTATGTTTATATTTAGGTTGAGGTTATGCAGGGTCTAATATAATTATGAATATATGCAACTTAGTTAAAAATGGACTCAAATAACATTTGAAATTAGTGCACAAATTTAAAATTATGAAATACTTTGTTACTATGAATTTTGAATTTGGTATTTATAGTTTTATTCCTGCATTATGAATTTATTGAAGGATTACTAATTATGAAAGGATATTCCATTTCATTGTATACAAGTGATCTTTGGTTTTCTTGGCTTTGATTCCCAGTGCAGGCAACACTGAAATTGTTAATTGTCATTTTAAGTGCCGATGTACCACATGCACGGTGGTGATGCAAAAAAATATTTTATGCTGCATGTCTGGGGTAGAACAAATATTTCTATAGCATGTGAAGTCTGCAACTAGAGCTGTATGGAAAACTGTTTCTGGCTTCAAAAGTTCTCAGAAAACAGGGAGGCCTGCAACTATAGTTAAATCGGAGTTGCGGAAACCGGCCTGTTGCAATCTACAACAGTTGGATCTTAATAGGATTGTTACTTTTATAATGAAATTGATTACACATGCAAGTGTACAATGTATTAGGGAGTTTAATAGTGTATGGTATAGGGGAGAGGGGCGAGAGACGGGTGGCTGGTGTGTGCAGGTCTATGGTCGCTTGTAGGCCGCGTCGGGCGCCAGCAGGCGCAGGCGCGCGCGCAGCCACGCCGAGTCGCGCAGGTGGTGTCGCCGCGCCGCCTCTGTCGCCCCCGTCGCCCCCGTCGCCCCTCGCCCGCTCCACCAGCCGTATCTGTGCATTGTTATGTCTTCACTTAATAAAGTTTGTACAACTCGAAAAGTGGTGGTAGTGTTTTCATTGAATTTTGTAATTTCTGTGTATATGATGAGTTTTCATGTTATTATGCAGCAAGTGCTCTTGAAAGTGTACAATGATTGGAAAAATCAATTCAAGACCAAAATTGTGCTTTTCGTTTTGTCTCTCAGTCCAGCAATTCTTCAGTAAAAGTCAACTACGTATCATCTTACTCCTCAGTTTGATTGAAATTTCAAAGTGTTGTAGTTTGAAGAGTACTACTTAACCAAAAATAATATATTTATACCTGGATAAGTCACTTGACACTGGAAAGTCATTTAGTACTATTTCCTTAAATAAACAAGTTCTTAAATATAACAGGAAAATTATTACTCATCATTGGCCAAAATGGCTCTATTTGGTAGCTAATTGCCAGGATCAAAAAAGAATAAAAAGAGAAATCAATCCAGGCTATGAATATAATTTACGATGTATATATATTTATTAAATTATTTCCCAAAGGTGCAAAATTATATCAAAATTAATGTTTGATACGCCATTTTGAAGATTATTTTTCCCTCTAATGACGAAAAATAAAGGTCTTAAAATTGATTTACCAATGAGTCATCGTGACATCTCTGAAACTACAATACCTATTGTCTAGAAATTTGGCATACATTGACACCAACTAAGAACGGACTTTACGAACATTTAGTACTAAATGGGTAAATGGACTGGTGCTGTTGTTTGTCTACACAGATTTTAACATGAAAATTAAATCTGTCCGTGGCTGGGGTGGGTCCGCTAATAACATTATATTCTTAGAAAGGGAATTTAAAATATTCGACTCGAATCTATAAAATTTTAAAAGAATTGAAATAACATTAATAGAAAATGGGAATAAATGACAATTTCAGTAAAACATGATTGGATATTTTTTTTCTTATCAGACTTAATTAATCATTACCATGTTTTGTAGATAAACATTGTAGTGACATCTATGTCGCCACATGAGAAGCTCAAGAAATATTTTACGGATTTTATCGCTATGGGTATGGGTCGTCGGTATGGGTCCTCGAAACGTCGGATTATAAATAATAAAATTAAACTCGATAAAATCCGTAAAATTAGTTTAGTTATAGTTTATGTGTAGTGTTCGCGTAAATATAAGAACTCAAGAAATATTTCATACATTCCATAATCGTGAAAGTTTTCTGAAATGCGAACTATATATACAACATCTAAATTATACTAACAGAAGGAGACGTCCTCCCCAGATCAGACCAGTCGATCGGACGTTTATCTATCCTTTTCATTGGCAATATCATCCGCCAAAATATTATAGTTATTAGAGAGATACGGATCCAGTATTACAAATAAAAAACTTAAAATGTATTTAAAATGAAGCACAAAGTGAGTACGAACTCGTGCGCGCTGGTTACGGGGAGCGCATAAGTTTCGCGCGGGCCGCACGCGAAGCGCTCCCGCACGCGTCGCAGCGCGCGCCGCTCCGCCTCCTCGTCCGTCGCCGCGCACTCGCGCACGTACAATTTATCCGTCACCGGAGCCGCTGTGGGGAAACCTTATACCACTGCATAACCGATATCGTCATTTGCTAGTTTTTTTAGCACCACCACACCACTTCTCGTCTCGCCGTATCCATAACAAACCAACCAAAAATAAACAGAATTAAGACCTATTGCTTACCGTTTTTATACGGGAGAAAAGGGACGAAACGAACAAAACTTTCTGATGATAAATGCAACGTCTGCCCATAAGAAATGCTTTGTCACCCAGAAAATTTCTTTGTTGCACCATGCTGCGCCTGTCCTTCTGAGCCATAGGATTTTAAGTCTCATATGCCCAGTAATTATACTTGCCCTTCAGATCGAAACACAGTAATGTTTTCTGCTGCTTCACGGCAGAATAACTGGCCCTGGACCTATCTAGAAGGATTTCTATATAGGAATCCTTCTACCGTTTAAGGGAAGGGTCCTTTAGTATTATTTTCAGCTCAGAAATCACACACTGTTTCTTATAAATTATTTAATTATCAGTCATAGAAAGATTTTTCTGTCATTGAAACGCCTAGTTTTCGCACAGTTCGACTCGACGAGCACTTTCTACTTGTACAAATTTCGAGATTTGTTTCGGATTATGAAACTAATGTATAGAGATAACATGACGAGGTAACGCACGCAACGCCAGCGGTCTGATTGCGGAGAGATTGGAGCGACCCGGTTCCCGTTGAGCGGCGAAACGCAACTTAAAAGAACGCGTGGGCAGTGCGGGCCCCCGCGGCTCCGTCGTTTCCGCGGCAGCTGCCGGAGTTCCAACACTGTGCTCTTCAACATTCTCCATTTTTCTTAACGGTCTTATTCCTCACTGCGCTAAACCTATGGATAGATCAATGTTAGCGTTGCCAAGGTAACGGATTCTTTAGGTGTGAAATACGCAGATTCTTCTTTTATGTAGAATACCTTGATGAAGTTTATTTTGGCGCAAGCTTCAAAAGTTATGGAACTTATATAATGTTATGTAGATTTTTTTTAAATATAACGATGAAAAATAGTTGTAGGATTATTACTGCTTTCCTTAAACTGTCCCAGCTTATATTTGTTGGTGGTAGGTTTCCTGTGTTGGGATCTGTCTAGGAAGGTACCACACCAGGGCCAGTTATTATTCGTTAAAGCAGTAGTGTGCAAACATAACTGTGTTTCGGTCTGAACAGCACTGACTAGTGTACTCGGCATATGAAACTTAAGAACTGATGTCTCAGGGTAACGGGCGAAGTGTGGTGCCTTACAGAAAATTCAGGGTGACACAGCATCTGTTATGGGCAGACGTTTTATTTACCAACAGTAGGTAGCAATAATTTATATTTTTAAATAATTGTCATATTTAAATGCAATTAATCTTTACTCTGACACAACCCATGTGTATTTGGTTTTATAAACAAAGACATATCCAATAAATGTTATCCGCAGTTTAAAATATTACTCTAGATAGTCTAAATTTTATGTGAGCAAGTCAAGATTGTATGTTTTGTGATTGTCGAGTAGTATTTGAGGTTCCGTCCCTGCGTAGATGCGGAGGCCGTGCTGCGCGAGGAGGAGGCCATCTCCCCGGACGGACTGAGCGTGGCGCAGCTGCGGGAGCTACGCGAGCACGCGCAGAACTTCACCTTCCAGACCGAAGTCAATCGCATGATGAAGCTCATCATCAACTCTCTCTACAGGAATAAGGAGGTCCGTACTGCTACCCTCTCTACTTTGCCCATATAATCGCCTCTTCTAACACCGACTTGTATTTTTATTGTAGTAACTTGCTTCACTTGGTGGAACTATTCTATAGCAGTGTAAGATAGAGTATATAAACAGCTTGTCTCAATGGATGCACCACTCTCTCATAGTACTATAGTAAAGTAGAATAAGCAGAATCATGTTGCGGGTTTTACAATACTTCATGGAGGATAGCTGTGTATAATATGTAGTGACACAGTTACCTCACACCATTTGGCGGACTTTGCTCGTTTTTACAGCAACCTAAATATAAAGTATAAATAGTCATACATATAGTCACGCCTTTTTCCCATAAAGTGGGCAGAGGCTACACATGTAGCCCACTTTTAGTCCCCGCGGGAAGAGAGACATGACGACAGGTGGCTAACCACGTCGCCGCCATTTTGGAGAATGTCAATTTTTGTTACGCCCGTTGCGTTTCCACAAGCAAAAAAGTGCAAAGTGACAGCATTGCCTATTATTGTGTAATTCTGCTCGAAAGGCTGTTCGTACAATAGCTTAGTCGCCTCTTGCGCCACCTCGGAGGAAAGAGGTAGGGTGCTATTCTACTTTTCCGAACACCTATCGGTTTTCGCAGTAAACCATGATTTTATTATAGTAATTTAATGAAATAGTTTGCTTAGATAGTAATAATAATTATGTCCTTGTGGTTGAAATTGACTGTAACAATATATTATAAATGCTAACTGCATCAGTTTTAAAGAAAGTTGTGCATCCAATCCAGAACTGGATATTTTTAGAAACAACTTGCATACTTAGTGCTAACAATACATTAATGCCATTACTTTGCAGATATTCTTGCGTGAGCTGATCTCCAACGGCTCGGATGCGCTGGATAAGATCCGTCTGCTCTCGCTCACTGACCGCGACGTGTTGGATGCCAATCCGGATCTCAGCATCCGCATCAAGGCGGACCCGGAGAAGCGGCTGCTGCACATCATCGACTCGGGCGTGGGCATGACTCGCCACGAACTCGTCAACAACCTTGGCACTATCGCGAAGTCCGGCACCGCCGATTTCCTCTCCAAGATGCAGGACGCTGAAAAGGTAAGTTATTATAAGAAAACACTACAGGACAACAGCAGGATTTTACACTAGAGAATTGAACCTGATTTCAACGCTGCAGATCCTAGGTTCGAATCCCAGCCGGAGCCAAAAATTGTGGATAAATACAAATTGTTGGTTTTCGGGTCTGGTTGTGTTGTGTTTGTGTGAAATTTATGTAAAATGCACCAACGACTTAAGAGAAAATAAGAATATTAGAAAATATAAAAAATAATGTTATCTTAGCGTAGCGAACTTGCTTTTAACATACACTATTTTTAGTTTTCACAATTGTTTAGCCCACCGACTGTGGAAAATGTTGAAGCGTGCTTAATCCATAGCATAATTTTTTGTGAGCATGTTTATTCTCATTACACATTGATGGAAATGTTTTCATAGGACTGGTTTGGTATTTACTTTTGCGTGTGTAATTGCAGTCGAACGCGCAGGAGATGAACGACATGATCGGTCAGTTCGGTGTGGGCTTCTACTCGGCGTTCCTGGTAGCCGACAAGGTGACGGTGGTGTCGAAGCACAACAACGACTCGCAGCACTTCTGGGAGTCGGACGCCAGCGCCTTCAGCGTGGCAGAGGACCCACGCGGCGACACGCTGCGTCGCGGCACGCATATCACGTAAGCTACACACACACGCACATCACGTAAGCTACACACATGCACATCACGTAAGCTACACACACACGCACATCACGTAAGCTACACACATGCACATCACGTAAGCTACACACACACGCACATCACGTAAGCTACACACATGCACATCACGTAAGCTACACACGTGCACATCACGTAAGCTACACACACACGCACATCACATAAGCTACACATTTGCACATCACGTAAGCTACACACACACGCACATCACGTAAGCTACACACATGCACATCACGTAAGCTACACACACACGCACATCACGTAAGCTACACACACGCACATCACGTAAGCTACACACACACGCACATCACGTAAGCTACACACACACACGCACATCACGTAAGCTACACACACACACGCACCTCACGTAAGCTACACACACACACACGTCCATCACGTAAGCTACACACACACACACCCACATCACGTAAGCTACACACACACACACACACGCACATCACGTAAGCTACACACACACGCACATCACGTACGCTACACACACGCACATCACGTAAGCTACACACACGCACATCACGTAAGCTACACACACACGCACATCACGTACGCTACACACACGCACATCACGTAAGCTACACACATGCACATCACGTAAGCTACACACACCCACATCACGTAAGCTACACACATGCACATCACGTAAGCTACATACACACGCACATCACGTAAACTACACACATGCACATCACGTAAGCTACACACACGCACATCACGTAAGCTACACACATGCACATCACGTAAGCTACACACACACGCACATTACGTAAGCTACACACACGCAAACGCCCCGCGCACCCACGCCCGCACACACACAACCACGCACACACACTTCCTGCCGTCTGCCCCATCAGCTGCGACTGGAATTTCGACTCCAAGATGGGGCAAGTGGTCGGAAGACCATAGGGATGACAACGCACCCACATCTTCATTTTTCTTCAATGCGCATAAGTGTGTATAGGTGGCAGTAACTACCAAAGTGCTACATACAATACATACATGTACTGTACAAGGTGTATATTTTTTATTGAAATAATCTACAAGATGAAGTATGCATCGGGCGTGACTTGCAGGCTGCACATGAAGGAGGAGGCGGCGGACTACCTGCAGTCGGACACCATCCGCGCGCTGGTGAAGAAGTACTCGCAGTTCATCAACTTCCCCATCTACCTGTGGGCCTCGCGCACCGAGACCGTGCAGGAGCCGGACGCCGAGCCGCAGGACACGGACGCCGCGGACGACAAGGACGACGACGCGCAGGTACCTCGCCACCCCCTGTGCGCAGTGTTCAGCTGCTGCTAGCATTCCGATGCAGTAATCTGTCTACCACCTAGCTACCACCGCGTGACGAGACGTGCAAAACGTTCACCCAGAACAATTCCGAATGACACCACACTGCGCCCATCACATGAGGCATCAGTTACTACCTTCGTGAGTTTTTCTGGTTAAGAGTACGGACAGAATAAAAGCGCTTCAGTTAGACCCCTGTATTATGCTGAGTCGGATGCCCTTTCGTTGCTGTAGTCCTATGTTATGTAAATGTTTATCATATACCATTATTGTCGAATGTGACATTACAGCAGCTAACAAATTTAGTTACGTCTTTCTTCTTACCTAGAGATATTCCTGCATAGGAATCCTATCGCCAGCAGTTACTGTGCCATGAAGCAGTAGTGTGCAAACATGTAACAACTGGGCATATGAGACTAGAGAACTGGCGTCTAAAATTTTTCTGGATGACACAGCATTTTTTGTAGGCAAACATTGCATTTACCACCAGGTGAATATTCTACTTTCACTTTGTCCTATAAAAAACCATTCATCTTCCTATGCTGATAGTCATGGAGATCCCTGAGACGATTCTGTCATACTTTTTTTACGTGTGGTATTTTTGATTTAGTTAATGAAATACATCGAAATGCTATAAAACTTTTGGCTATTAATTATATATCCTATGGGCTGACTTTAACAAAAATTATTATCATTGTTATTATTATTCAATAACATGTAACAGACATCAGCAGAAAGGACATTTAACATAGAGGTAATTTTTGTTTAAACCTCTTTCTACTCTGTCAGAAGCATCGCATCAACAAAACACTAATTATGAGACATAGAATTTTTTATTTCTTAGATCGAAAAGATAGAATTTTGATTTTATTTCATGTTGTATAAGTAAAAAAACAACAGGAAAAAACGAAAATACAAATGGTCAGCTCATTTTTTTATGACTTTCAGGCTTGAATGAGTTTTTTTAATACTTACTTTTTAGAATTCATTCATAAATTTTTACTAATAACTCCATGATGATTTTTATCTTTTACAAGGTTGAAGATGCGACAGAGGAAAAGAGTGAGCCAAAAAAGACAGAGAAAACAGTGTGGGATTGGGAGCTGATGAACGACAATAAGCCAATTTGGACCCGCAAGCCCAGCGAGGTGGCAGATGATGAGTACGCACAGTTCTACAAGAGTCTCACCAAGGACTCCTCCGCGCCGCTCTCGAGGTAGGTGTGATACATATAGAGAGACGCTAAACTAATTTCTTGTTTTAGTTGTGTGTGTTTGTTTTTGGTTTTCATCTTATTTGCATATATTGCCAAATCTGTAAACATAGAATGTAATCGTTTTAATTTGTGTTCCACAATACAAGTCAACATTATCATAATATTTGACCATATTTACGGATAAAGTTCTACATTTTTTCAGTGTAAGTTTAAAATTATGGTTTCATTTCATTATTTATGTTAGTTAAATAAAATTACAATTAACAAGTGTTTCACAATATGCAAATGAAAAAACTGTTTACTTACCATTGTAAAATATGTCTATCTGTAGAACCTGAAGAACCTGAAGGCTTGCTAGGTCCAGGTTTGACACTATATTCACTTCAGACCTTATACCTTAGTATAGCCTGGTTATGTCACACATGCCTATTGTACAATAATTGTGGTAAGTCACTAATAGCATAACAAAACAACAGAATACAAAGCTATTGGCATAAAAAAGACTAACTTAATTGAATGAGTAATCTTGTCCCGAGTGCAACACCATGGTGATGTGTGTGTTACCTCGTGTAACGTGCAGTGCTAGCGACAGCGGTGCAGCAGTCCCATGTTTTTTTTTATTGGAGAAAGGGACAAGACAAGCAAAATGTTCACCTAACATTTGTGTGATACACAGCGCCCCTCCCCCTGAGACTTCAGTTCTTAAGCACATTTGCCCAGTGATTAGACTAGCTCTCAGTGGCCTTCTGACCGAAACAGCAATGTTTGCATACTACTGCTTCATGGGAGAATAACTGGCTTTACGGTGGTACCAACTTTTATGGATGTCACCGTAGTCGCTGGTTTCCAGATCGTGATTCGGTAGTGCAGCGCGATTCTCGAGTCGAGCGCCAAACCAAAGTGCAGGGGAGTCTTCATGACGAAGCATCTATCGAAAAACCAATATTTCAACCGAGCTTCCATCCTGCAATTCAGAATATATTTCTTAATTTCATACTTGTGAACTTAATTGAAGTTAAAAGCTTGATAGATGTCTGACAGAGTAGAATATCACCTACCTCTTTTGTACCGAGGTGTCGTAGGAGGCGACTAAGCTATTGTACGGACAGCCTTTTTTCGTGCAGAATAACACCATAACATGAAATGTTGTGACTATACTACTCGTGGAAAGTCAATGTGGAGTAAGAATTTTTTTGACTCTTACCAAAATGCCCTCTTTTCCCACGGTGAAAAGTGGACTATATGTGTGGCGTCTGCATACCCCTTATATGGGAAAAGGGCGTAATGAGCTGTATGTAAGAGGGTGTGTGGGCGCAGGGCGCACTTCGTGGCGGAGGGCGAGGTGACGTTCCGCGCGCTGCTGTTCGTAATGAGCTGTATGTAAGAGAGTGTGTGGGCGCAGGGCGCACTTCGTGGCGGAGGGCGAGGTGACGTTCCGCGCGCTGCTGTTCGTAATGAGCTGTATGTAAGAGAGTGTGTGGGCGCAGGGCGCACTTCGTGGCGGAGGGCGAGGTGACGTTCCGCGCGCTGCTGTTCGTAATGAGCTGTATGTAAGAGGGTGTGTGGGCGCAGGGCGCACTTCGTGGCGGAGGGCGAGGTGACGTTCCGCGCGCTGCTGTTCGTAATGAGCTGTATGTAAGAGAGTGTGTGGGCGCAGGGCGCACTTCGTGGCGGAGGGCGAGGTGACGTTCCGCGCGCTGCTGTTCGTAATGAGCTGTATGTAAGAGGGTGTGTGGGCGCAGGGCGCACTTCGTGGCGGAGGGCGAGGTGACGTTCCGCGCGCTGCTGTTCGTAATGAGCTGTATGTAAGAGAGTGTGTGGGCGCAGGGCGCACTTCGTGGCGGAGGGCGAGGTGACGTTCCGCGCGCTGCTGTTCGTAATGAGCTGTATGTAAGAGGGTGTGTGGGCGCAGGGCGCACTTCGTGGCGGAGGGCGAGGTGACGTTCCGCGCGCTGCTGTTCGTAATGAGCTGTATGTAAGAGAGTGTGTGGGCGCAGGGCGCACTTCGTGGCGGAGGGCGAGGTGACGTTCCGCGCGCTGCTGTTCGTAATGAGCTGTATGTAAGAGAGTGTGTGGGCGCAGGGCGCACTTCGTGGCGGAGGGCGAGGTGACGTTCCGCGCGCTGCTGTTCGTAATGAGCTGTATGTAAGAGAGTGTGTGGGCGCAGGGCGCACTTCGTGGCGGAGGGCGAGGTGACGTTCCGCGCGCTGCTGTTCGTAATGAGCTGTATGTAAGAGAGTGTGTGGGCGCAGGGCGCACTTCGTGGCGGAGGGCGAGGTGACGTTCCGCGCGCTGCTGTTCGTAATGAGCTGTATGTAAGAGAGTGTGTGGGCGCAGGGCGCACTTCGTGGCGGAGGGCGAGGTGACGTTCCGCGCGCTGCTGTTCGTAATGAGCTGTATGTAAGAGAGTGTGTGGGCGCAGGGCGCACTTCGTGGCGGAGGGCGAGGTGACGTTCCGCGCGCTGCTGTTCGTAATGAGCTGTATGTAAGAGAGTGTGTGGGCGCAGGGCGCACTTCGTGGCGGAGGGCGAGGTGACGTTCCGCGCGCTGCTGTTCGTAATGAGCTGTATGTAAGAGAGTGTGTGGGCGCAGGGCGCACTTCGTGGCGGAGGGCGAGGTGACGTTCCGCGCGCTGCTGTTCGTAATGAGCTGTATGTAAGAGAGTGTGTGGGCGCAGGGCGCACTTCGTGGCGGAGGGCGAGGTGACGTTCCGCGCGCTGCTGTTCGTAATGAGCTGTATGTAAGAGAGTGTGTGGGCGCAGGGCGCACTTCGTGGCGGAGGGCGAGGTGACGTTCCGCGCGCTGCTGTTCGTAATGAGCTGTATGTAAGAGAGTGTGTGGGCGCAGGGCGCACTTCGTGGCGGAGGGCGAGGTGACGTTCCGCGCGCTGCTGTTCGTAATGAGCTGTATGTAAGAGAGTGTGTGGGCGCAGAGGGCACTTCGTGGCGGAGGGCGAGGTGACGTTCCGCGCGCTGCTGTTCGCAATGAGCTGTATGTAAGAGAGTGTGTGGGCGCAGGGCGCACTTCGTGGCGGAGGGCGAGGTGACGTTCCGCGCGCTGCTGTTCGTAATGAGCTGTATGTAAGAGAGTGTGTGGGCGCAGGGCGCACTTCGTGGCGGAGGGCGAGGTGACGTTCCGCGCGCTGCTGTTCGTAATGAGCTGTATGTAAGAGAGTGTGTGGGCGCAGGGCGCACTTCGTGGCGGAGGGCGAGGTGACGTTCCGCGCGCTGCTGTTCGTAATGAGCTGTATGTAAGAGAGTGTGTGGGCGCAGGGCGCACTTCGTGGCGGAGGGCGAGGTGACGTTCCGCGCGCTGCTGTTCGTAATGAGCTGTATGTAAGAGAGTGTGTGGGCGCAGGGCGCACTTCGTGGCGGAGGGCGAGGTGACGTTCCGCGCGCTGCTGTTCGTAATGAGCTGTATGTAAGAGAGTGTGTGGGCGCAGGGCGCACTTCGTGGCGGAGGGCGAGGTGACGTTCCGCGCGCTGCTGTTCGTAATGAGCTGTATGTAAGAGAGTGTGTGGGCGCAGGGCGCACTTCGTGGCGGAGGGCGAGGTGACGTTCCGCGCGCTGCTGTTCGTAATGAGCTGTATGTAAGAGAGTGTGTGGGCGCAGGGCGCACTTCGTGGCGGAGGGCGAGGTGACGTTCCGCGCGCTGCTGTTCGTAATGAGCTGTATGTAAGAGAGTGTGTGGGCGCAGGGCGCACTTCGTGGCGGAGGGCGAGGTGACGTTCCGCGCGCTGCTGTTCGTAATGAGCTGTATGTAAGAGAGTGTGTGGGCGCAGGGCGCACTTCGTGGCGGAGGGCGAGGTGACGTTCCGCGCGCTGCTGTTCGTAATGAGCTGTATGTAAGAGAGTGTGTGGGCGCAGGGCGCACTTCGTGGCGGAGGGCGAGGTGACGTTCCGCGCGCTGCTGTTCGTAATGAGCTGTATGTAAGAGAGTGTGTGGGCGCAGGGCGCACTTCGTGGCGGAGGGCGAGGTGACGTTCCGCGCGCTGCTGTTCGTAATGAGCTGTATGTAAGAGAGTGTGTGGGCGCAGGGCGCACTTCGTGGCGGAGGGCGAGGTGACGTTCCGCGCGCTGCTGTTCGTAATGAGCTGTATGTAAGAGAGTGTGTGGGCGCAGGGCGCACTTCGTGGCGGAGGGCGAGGTGACGTTCCGCGCGCTGCTGTTCGTAATGAGCTGTATGTAAGAGAGTGTGTGGGCGCAGGGCGCACTTCGTGGCGGAGGGCGAGGTGACGTTCCGCGCGCTGCTGTTCGTAATGAGCTGTATGTAAGAGAGTGTGTGGGCGCAGGGCGCACTTCGTGGCGGAGGGCGAGGTGACGTTCCGCGCGCTGCTGTTCGTCCCGCGCGTGCAGCCCACCGACAGCTTCAACCGCTACGGCACCAAGACCGACCACATCAAGCTCTACGTGCGCCGCGTCTTCATCACCGACGAGTTCAACGACCTCATGCCCAACTACCTGGCCTTCATACAGGTACTCATAATAGAAAATACAGGATAACAATGTAATCGGTCAATCTAAATAGGCGATTTACTGACTTACTACAATTCAAACGTAAAATATATTCTTATATATATTACGTTCGAATAGTAAAAAACTGCCTTAATCTCGCGGTGTTGGAAAAGTCGTCAAAGAGAAATAAAAACCAGGTGATGTGCAGCAGCATCTTTCTAGAATTCGAAAAAATAAACTACGTTTGCCAACCCGCCTTCCAAGCGTGGCAACTATGGCAAAAACCCCCAAAATGAGAGCTGCACTCACTTGTGGCTGTCTATGGGAGAGGCCCATGTTTAGCAGTGGACTAGTGATAGGCTGAAATGATGATGATATATTCTTACTGTAAGTAGGCCAATGTTTGCTTACGATCCCATCTGGTGTTTTTCTATAGCAGTTGCATTTGATGTTTTTCAAAGATAGTCTGTTTTAATCCTTAGTGTACTACTCGTACATAGTAGTCCATACTCCCATACTAATATTTTAAATGCGAAAGTAACTCCTGACTCTATCTGTTTGTTATCTTTTCACGGCTGAACCGATATTGACACGCACAGCAATAACTTGCGTCGTAGAAAAAAACATACTATACTATACGGATACTTTTTATCTCGGAAAATTAAATAGTTCCCAAGGGATATTTAAAAGACCTAATTCGACACGAACGGAGTCGCGGGCATCAGCTAGTAACTTGTCGTCGTCGTTTCAGCCTATCACCAGTCCACTGCTGAACATAGGCCTCCCCCATACATAACCACAAAAGTTTGTAGCTCTGCTATTGGAGGGAATTTGCCATAGTTGCCACGCTTGGCAGACGGGTTGGCAACCGCAGTTTCTTTATTCAGATGTTCCTGGAAGATGCTGCTGCCCATCTTCTGGTTTTCATTTTCCCTCTGTCGACTTTTACGACACCCATGGGATTAGATGGGGTGGTAGATTCTCTTAAGCCGCTACCACACGGTAACTTGTAATTGTTGATAATTTATATGCTTAATTATGTATGAGTGCAAATAACTAGTTAAAACTGTGATTATAGTATACTTATCCTCTTTAGTATTTGATTTGATCCCCTTTTCAGAATCTAATTTAATGCGTATGTTGTCACAGGGTATCGTAGACTCCGACGACCTGCCGTTGAACGTCAGCCGTGAAACTCTGCAACAACATAAACTCATTAAAATCATTAAGAAGAAGCTTGTGCGAAAGGCTCTCGACATGCTGAAGAAGATCCCTGACGATGAATATGAACACTTCTGGAAGGAATACTCCACCAAGTAAGTTTGTTTTGTATCACCATGGTGACTTTCCTTTGCTCAATTCAGAGGATGACATTTGTGAAATATGTCTTTAATATTTAAAATAAATGGAATGATCTATTTCACCAATTATAGCTTCTGCCGAGATTCCTACTCACGGCATATGATTCAACATGCAGATAACGTATTTATGTTATCAAATTTGACAAATGATAGAGAAACTTAGTTCATGTACTTCTACATAGTGGTCAGCTTAGTAAGATTAGATAAATTTAGTTGATTTCGACATAGCAGTTCATCTAGGTATCCTGCAAGCAATAACTGGTGCTGAATGTGTGTGTGTGTGTGTTTCTCTCTCTCTCTCTGTCTCTGGCTGGCCAAGTGACCGGAGCTGAGTGTGTGTGTGTGTGTGTGTGTGTGTGTGCAGCATTAAGCTGGGCGTGATGGAGGACCCGAGCAACCGGTCGCGGCTGGCCAAGTGACCGGAGCTGAGTGTGTGTGTGTGTGTGTGCAGCATCAAGCTGGGCGTGATGGAGGACCCGAGCAACCGGTCGCGGCTGGCCAAGCTGCTGCGCTTCCACTCGTCGCGCGGCGCGGGCATGACGTTCCTGGCGGACTACGTGGCGCGCATGAAGCCGCAGCAGACGCACATCTACTACATCGCCGGCTCCAGCCGCGCTGAGGTGAGCTCACTAGCAGCGCACTGCCTATGCAATCTTCATCATACACTGGTGGTAGGATTCCTATGCAGGACTCCGTCTAGGTAGACACCACCCCAGGGTCAGCCACTCTGCCGTGAAGCAGTAGTGTGCAAACATCAATATGTTTCGGTTCGAAGGGCACTGAGAGCTAGCGTAATCACTCGGTATATGATACTGAGAACTGATGTCTTAAGGTGACGGGCGCATTGTGGTACCACACAGAAATATCCTGTGTGCTACAGCATTTGTTATGGGCAGATGCACTAACCATCAGGTGAACATTTTGCTCGTTTCGTCACTTTATCCAGTAAAAAAATTCATCATTTCAGCCTATCACTGCGCTGTTGAACATAGTCCACAGGTTGCCACAAAACTGTGTAGCTCTCATTTTGAGAGGATTTTGCTCTATTTGCCACGTGCGGCAGACGGATAGGCAACCGGTGTTTATTTATTCAGATAATGCAGGAAATTGCTGCTGCCCATCTCGGGGTTTTTATTTTCACTGTTCACTGTGCAAATCTTAAGTTCATATTAATCATGTCATATCAATCATATCTTCGAATTGACTGCTAAGAATAAGAAGATTGCTTGAGCTAAGAAATATCTTGTCTCAGGTCTGCTATCTGTTATGTGTGCAAATCCATACTAATATTATAAATGCGAAAGTAACTCTCTGTTCCTCTGTTTATCTTTTGACGGTTCAACCGCTGAACCGATCTTGACGACATTTGGCACAGAGATAGCTTACACCGCAGAGACGGACACAGGGTACCTTATATCCGGATATATACCGGAAAATCTAATAATTAAGTAGTAAAAAAATATCCACGCTGTCGAAGTTGCGGGTATCACCTAGTTTTATATAAATAACATCAGTATCATCATATCTAGAAGTGAACACGACGAATGCTGCGATCATTGGGGCTGTTAAAAAGAAGTGAAAATTGCCATCCATCCTATTTTGCTGCAGTATATAAAATTCAGGGCCTCACATTGCTCTGCAAAGTTAGTATAACATGCAGTTTTTGGACACCTAAGTGGTAGATGATACTGGATTTTATTAGATTAGCACATTCTCTTACTAAATAAAAATTAAAATTGAAGCATAGCACTGCTATATTTTTCATAATTAACAAAGCGACAGGATATGCTGTATTTCATCACGGGTTACGTGAGCGGCCTCTGTCTACCCCTTATATTTGTAAGAGGCTTAATTGTATGTATGTTAATGAAGAGCTGCGTATAAGGAGTACATGAGAGTGGGTCGGGTGCGCAGGTGGAGAAGTCCCCGTTCGCAGAGCGGCTGGTGCGCGCGGGCTACGAGGTGCTGTTCCTGACGGAGGCCGTGGACGAGTACTGCCTGTCCTCGCTGCCCGAGTACGAGGGCAAGAAGTTCCAGAACATCGCCAAGGAAATCTTCGATCTGGATGAGAGTGAGTTTTTCACATCATTTTCGTAGGTTCGAAAATAATAGAACCTTATCACAATGATATAAATTTCAAAAGTTTGCCAAATTGTATACTTGTTACAATGCACGTGACTGTACTTCACGTTAACAGCGATCGACAGTGGTTGGAGCCGTCCTATTCAATATACAATATACTTGTCTCTGGAGACCCCACTCTTGGTAAATGAATAAACCATATCTTAACTATTGTGAAATTAACTTAAAAATATGTAGCTATTTAAACAAAATTATTAACAAACTTACAATTTTACATATGAGTATGTGAGTTAGTTTTATGTAGTGTTAGAGTTTATTTGTGTGGAAGTGGATGAATGTGTTTGAAACATGAATGTGTGCATCGTAACAAAATAATATACATATGTTTAATCGGAAGTAAAAAACTTAGCGACCTCGGATGCGATTAATTTCTATCTTTTATTTATTGGATAGCACCAGAAAAAAATAAGATCACCAGTTTGCGTTAAAACCAAACAGTTCCAGAAAATAAATGTTAACATATAGTCGATATTACTGCCATATTATTAATGTAATACATTTTGATGTATACTGCAGATGTGCGTATGTTTCATTGTTTGTGGTGGATTTTAGACCAGGCTTCTAGCCCGTTAACCAAAGATTTTTTATACGAGTAGTTTCGTATATTCAGGTAGTGTATTGCTAATGTTGCCACAGTGATGTATTTTAGATCGATACATACGCTTTATTATACACTATAACAATGTAACTGTTTGGTTTTAACCCAAACTGCTTATCTTGTTTATTTTCTTACGGATCCAGGGGATGTAAATAGTTTACCGACTATTTTTAGTCCTACATCTGGCAGTGATTTGTTATTAATAGTAAAGTATTTGCAGTTCGATTTTACAGTGTTGAGAGTAAGGAGATTTAGTTAAAGCCATTTAGATTTCGACAGTAAAGTAGAAGAGACTAAAAAAATGTTCAATTGACATCCATTCTCTAGTTGAATATTGATTGGTTAGGTCATTCATGAATATCTGGAACAAGGTAGGGTCTAAGACAAGGACCTTGTGGGACACTGAATGAAATACCTGAGTCTTCACGAATATAATTGCTAATTCTGACTTGCTTTCCTTGCAAATAGTCTTCCAATAATCTATTGAATAATCTTATTGACATCATACTGCATATTTAAATTTTAAACTATCGGTACATCATTAATGTTTAAATGGTTCTTAGTTTTCTTATCTTCTACCATTTAAATAAGGAGCAAATCCAATGTATTTCTACAACACTAAATATCATGATTTTTTTTAATTTGATAGTTACTCGTTTGGATTTGTAACTTTTCTCCTTTTAACCATAAATTGAAATATTACATACATACATACATACATAAGATCACGACTGTATCCCATAAGGGGTATTGAAATATTATGTATAATAATAACCGTAAATTGAAATATTATATGATTGAGTGGTGACATGTGCGTGTGTGTGTTTGCAGGCGAGCAGCAGAAGGAGCGGCTGGAGACGCAGAAGAAGCAGCTGGAGCCGCTGACGCGCTGGCTCGGAGACAAGCTGGGCGAGTGGGTGACGCGCGCCGCAGTGTCGCGGCGTCTGGCGCGCTCGCCCGCCGCGCTCGTCGCCACCGTCTTCGGCTGGACCGGCAACATGGAGCGCCTGGCGCTCTCCAACGCGCACCAGAAGGTGAGCCCGCAGTGTGAGCCCGCAGCGGCACGTCACACTACTGCTACTGTCAAATTATTTACTAGCTGTGCCGAAGTATGTTTCACTAGAACTATTTATTTTGAATAGTACATCAATTAAGGCATTTATACTGTGTACAGGCGGATGACGCGCAGCGCAAGCACCATCTGTCCCAAAAGAAGATGCTGGAGATCAACCCGCGCCACCCCGTGGTGCTGGAGCTGCTGCGCCGCGTGCAGGAGGACCCGGAGGACCCGCAGGCCCTGCGCGCCGCGCACACGCTCTACCGCACCGCCGCGCTCAGGTACGCCCCCGCCGCTCTACCGCACCGCCGCGCTCAGGTACGCCCCCGCCGCTCTACCGCACCGCCGCGCTCAGGTACGCCCCCGCCGCTCTACCGCACCGCCGCGCTCAGGTACGCCCCCACCGCTCTACCGCACCGCCGCGCTCAGGTACGCCCCTGCCGCTCTACCGCACCGCCGCGCTCAGGTACGCCCCCACCGCTCTACCGCACCGCCGCGCTCAGGTACGCCCCCGCCGCTCTACCGCACCGCCGCGCTCAGGTACGCCCCCACCGCTCTACCGCACCGCCGCGCTCAGGTACGCCCCCGCCGCTCTACCGCACCGCCGCGCTCAGGTACGCCACCGCCGCTCTACCGCCCCGCCGGTCATTTTTTTATCTGTGCAAACCACGTCAAATCTTGTACACGTCATCTATTTCAATTTTAACTAAAAGTAAAATAATGGAAACTGAACTTTAATGAGTACTTTATTCTGTAGAACATAAGGAACGATCAAAAATTTCATTAAAAAAAATAAAAACGCAAACCACCTACCTAGTGTATAAACGACAAGTCCTTTCTTTGTATTTTCTTCGTTATCTAGAAGGTACAATTTATATCGCATTTTGAAATTAACCTTGGAAACTAATAAACAAAAATGTTCTCATTGACAGATCGGGTTACATGCTGCAAGAAGGTCAAGCAGTGGAGTTCGCAGAGTCCGTAGAGAGCATGCTGCAGCATTCTCTCGGCCTCTCGCCCGACGCCGTGCCGGAGGAGGAAGAGTTCGAGGTGGAGGCCGACGCCGACGCCGACGCCGAAGCAGAGGCCGAAGCCGACGCCGACGATCACGACGAACTGTAACGGCCGAAATCGCGCCTGTGATTTACGCATTTCTTACCCTAGTTATATTTCCACGTCCACGTCACAGTTACAAGCTTTAGCGGATGGATCGCAGCTCGTCGCGTATCTTTACAATAGACAGACTTTACGTCAAGGAACAGACTCAATAGTTTTTTAAGGTTACTTTAATACTTACATCGGCAAAGAACCGAATACATTCCGTAGCATCCAGCGCGGCGACGTCCGCTGAGCTGTCGCGGCCGCAGCTGTAGTGTGCGGTACATCGCAACTGATCGAGACTGTATTTTTTATATTCGGTATAAGTGAGCTCGTGCATGAAATGATTTGTGGAGTGTTATGATGTAAATAAAGGATATTTATTAGTAATTTTCGTTTCCTTAAACATTGCCAAATTTAAAAACGCATGCTAATAATTTTGAGTAAAATATTGTCTTCGATATGATGAATGGAATTAATATATGTGACTCGGGAACTGATTCCAGAGTACAAACGCAGTGGGGTGCGGTGCGCACAGAAATATTCTTCTGTGACAGCACTATGTTAGTCACGTAAAGGGGTTTTTAATGATATTTCCCTGAAGACTGTTTATAGAGTATTTCGGTCTGGTCAATAAACTTGCACTATGGCACCCCCCATACCTCATACCCCATAGTCTGAACACAGAACAGAACGATTTTCGCTATGAGACTACATGTAGTCCGTACAAAAAAAAATATTAAGATACATTTTAATTTAACCAGGACTAAATTAGTATGTAAGAATAGTGAAAATAATGATTTGGGGCGAAAGAGCCCCACCGCAGATAGTATTATATCAAAAACGCTGTAATAGTAAAATAATAGAGATTCTCCTGCTGAATTTTGATATTGCAGTGATAAATGTAACTTTATAATTGATAAAATTGATGTAATCATTGTAAATATCTTAAGTGGCGCATCTAGTTTAGTAATACGTTTTCATATAGAAAGAAATCTGTAACTGGGTGGAATAAACACCTGAAACAAGCTAATGCAGAAGCTCGACTGGGACAGAGCTCTTAAATAGGCCACAATTTGATACAATGATAAATACTAGAAGTTTCTTTAAAAATAAATAAAAACGGTTTCAAGACAATGCCGAACAAAAAATATTAGCCCGAAAAGCAACAATTTGTGTTTTTGCACAAATGTTGCCTCCGGCTGGCTAACTCATTTAGTATTGATCACTTGCAGTACGGAAGTGATCTTTTGGCTAGAGTGCTGATGCTATATGCTCTTCATCTTCTTTGTCTGTTACTCTTACTTACCTGATGAGATTATGAGGACTGATGGTACCTGAAATGAAAAACCATACAACAGATGCGTTGCTACAGATATAAGTAACTATAGACCCATATCGTTGGCCTGTTTTAGCTAAAGTCATTGATATATATGTTGCACTAGATTAGTATGACGAGACTCGTATTTTAAAAATACAAATTCATTCAATTGCAATTCATGATTTCAAAAGCGCTTCAAGAGGAGCTATTTTTTAGGCGCAAGTTTATTGTTACTCTTTTGAAATTATTATAAATAGCAAAAATTATTTAAAATATCCAATACACTTTAGAGCCAGTGCAGCCAGTAAAAAACATCTTTTGATATTCCTGTCTTTGAGAGATTTATTATTGAATTAAATAAACTCGTTAGTCACCTGCGCTAAAAAATAGGTTATCTATTAATTTTGTATGTTACCTGTAAGCAGGCTTCAGAACGTAAACAAAATTGGTTTTTAAATTCATAAATTGAATTTTATTTAAAAAAAAAAAACATTTGGGGAAACTTTTCATATAGTAGGCAACACTAGGTTTGTCACTGCAAGTGATATCGCCATCTCCTCAAATCGACATAAACCGACATGTTGAATGCTCATGCTTACATCTAGTGTGTTTGTGTGTAAAAGAGATAAATATATAAAAATTAAAGTCAATTTCGCACTGCCGAGCTCAGGCCTCTCATTTCTGAGAGGGTTTTGGAGCTGGGAATAGTCCGCCAAACTGCTCTAATGCAGGTTGGCAGACGATAAATATGTTTTTGGTAGATGATATTGCGAAGGAAAAGGGTGGGTAGCTCCCGCTACTATTAACAATTAGATGTTTTGTATATCATATAAACTTTCATAGCGCGATTATAGAATATATGTGATATTTCTTGAGGTTCTCATGTAGTGACAGATGTGGCTACATCACTCCCCCGCTGAGACTGGAAGTCGGAGTGAGCGTGGAGATGTTGAGTCTTCCGGTGATGCAATGCGGGGAGAGGCTGTGGTCCAGGTCTTCAGTGCGTCGAGACGTATGGGGAGTGTTGATTCCGCAGGAGTCAGCCTGCGGAGACAGGCCGCCACAGGTGATCCTCAGTGGCCGAGAGACTAGAAAGCACGCGTTATGCCGACAGTAGTCTCTTTTTATTTTATTTTTTATTGGAAAAAGTGACAGACGAGCAAAACGTTTACCTGATGGTAAGTGCAACGTTTGCCCATAACAAATGCCGTGTCACGCAGAACATTTTGTGAATCACACCACACTGCGCCCGTCACTCTCAGACATCAGTTCTTAAGTCTCATATGCCCAGTGATTACACTAGCTCCCAGTGCCCTTCAAATCGAAACACAGTAATGTTTGCACACTACTGCTTTACGGCAGAATAACTGGCCCTAGGGTGGTTACCTACCTACCCTAGACGGATTCATGCATAGGAATCCTTCCACCAGTAAAAGTTTGGTGCAGTGTGACTGCGATGGCCGCCAATGATGTTGCTGTGGTTTGGAGTGGTTGCGATGTTCAAACCTGCCCGATCGGGTGGTCTGATATGGGAAGGACGTCTCCTGTAGTAATATTTAGATGTTGTATATATAGTTCGCATCTCAAAAACTATCATAGTGCGATTATGCAATATATGAGATATTTCTTGGGCTAATCATGTGGTGACATAGATGTCGCTACATGTTTACTTCAAAATCATTACTGGTTTAAAAAACTTGTCGTCGCGATTGTTTGGTGGTAACGCTTTTTCTTGACGCATTAGTATTAGGTTTGGTACTCTATTCGTTTACCTCAATGGTTTTTTCGCTAATAACCCGCTTCCGTCGGGGTCGCTCAGTTGGTGATATTCTAGTCTACGTCATTCATTGTTAAGCGGAGGCTGACGAGAGCAAGGGAGAGGCCTTGGTAGTTATTTTTCCTTCGGTTGTGGACTAAACTAAATTCCAACTTTAGTCAACAACTACATAAGTACTAACTAAATCCCAATATTTAGGTTTCTACCTCTGCTAGAAGTACCTTAGAGTTATTATGGTCGGTGAGTGAGTCAGTAACAAAATAGGGGAAATTTAACTTGTGATATTTCGTAAACTACATTAAGTAAAAACTTGTAATTTGGGAAGTGAAGAACAAGACGTGGTAAGACCACGACACGTGTTTCACCTCAAAATGAGGTAATATCAATTATATCATTGACTTCTGTGGTGTATATTCCCAAGTGGTAGTATTGTAGTAGTGGAGGGTATATAGTCACAAAAACGTTTTTACAAGGAGTCGTTCTGCAACCGATGCCGGTGTTGAACTAATTCAGAATATATTTGATGTCTGGTAACATTCCCAGGAAGCCTTGGGTGTTTTCGGTGTTATTTTAATGGCCTTCGATTACGGTCATCACGAATCACTCATTAAGAAAAATACAGCATCACGGTATAAAAAATATGCAACAAAAGCAGTAAATTCAAATTAAAAAAAAGGAGTAAAGTCAATAAAACAAAATGTATTCAATTCATAACACCAATTGTTAATCGATTAGATATAAAGGTGCTCGTAAGTAGGTAGTTGAGCCTTGTGGATTGTTACGACCGCCTGACGGCGGGTACAATTAAACACAACAAAAAAATGTTACAATTATTTATTATATAATAGAGAAATAAAAATCTCAAATAAAAAAATTAAATTAAATAATTAAAATGATCTCTAAGTTTCTTGATATAACTACACCGGGGTGTGGATTCTAAGCACAGGGGAATCTTCTGTCTTTAACAACCTATGTGCGCTGGGAACTTATCTTAGGACTGTCCGATCTGTGCAGCTCGTAGTTCACAATCTGTGCGGTGGACATGCAACCCGTAGTTTACAATCCGTACAGTGAACGCGCAACTGGTAGTTCACTATCCGGCCAACCCGTAGTTCTCAATCCGTACGGTGGGCGAGCAGCCTGTAGTTTGCTATCCGTACGGTGGACCCCCAGTCTCCTGGAACGCGTCGAAATCACACTTGAAGCGCGAAAGATCCGATACCCAGGCACTAGGTGAGACCAGGAGTGGGCGTCGGCATCTTTCGCGAAGCAATTAAAAAAAATATCCGGAATGGAATGGCGACATTTAGGTCCAGTTAAAAAATAATTTAATGAAATCAAATAAAGGAAAGATATTTGCCCAACCCAGAATCAAATCCCAAACTGTTTACATGTCGGACAATCACCATTCCACTACGCTATGAGGTACAAAAGAAGGACAACATTTTACTTATACGCAACTACCGTCATTCTATTAATAATGGGAATGTAATAAATGGCTATTTTTAGCTTGTTATTTTTATCTGGTTAATATTAGCAAAACATTAACATTACAAGGGAATCATAATTTAAATTTATATCTATAACAGATTATTAATTTAAATTATATCCACAATTGTAATATACAGTATTACATTAAATTGGTCTGATACTATTCAATACTAATATTTTAGTGCAAATATAATAATTGCAGCCGTGACAATGCGAAATTATGTTTTTTACAATCTAACGAACAATGTTCTAAATAATAACTGAAACGCTGAATGATATATTCAACAGATACAAAGTTTAGAGCACTATGATGTGGTATGTGAATTAGCTGTTAATACAACAACAATTACATTATCATATCATATAATTTGGCAGTGGACAGCAAGCATGTTTGTGGATTGAACTGGCTTCGTATTACAATTTAAGCCAAGGTATATTTTGTCCATTATATACATAATGACAATTTAACATTAATGTGCGTTTGCACGGATATTTATTTAGAAGAAACATAACCATATTACTGAAAGTACTCAATCTTTATTGTGCATGAACATATTTAAAACTTATCGCAATTATAAAAAGTTAAGGTTATATTTTACTAAATTCAAGATACTCCCGTCACATTTCGCCACGTTGTTAACCACTATTATGAAATATATATAGCCATAGCAATTTTTATTCTATTAAGAGGTTGAAGAAATCGAATTAACCCAGACACGAAAAAGCAATTAACAGCAACCAAACCTATTGAAATTAATTATATTAAACTTACCAAGGGGGTTGAAAATTAATGCAATCTGCTTTATATTTTCTTCTTGTTTGAGAATAGCATTGATTTTGCTGCTTTTCAAAATGAGAACAAATAATTACGAATATGGATTACGTACAGTTGTCGTGCGAACTCTCTGGCGTCGAAAAGTGTTTCTACCTGCGCGAATTCGTTTTTATATCGGGACGGCCTACCTCCTCCCTGAGGCGCAAATAGGTACTCTCAGATTTCTAGAACCTTCGAATGAGACGAGATGGAAATATGGAAGGAACGGTTCAACCGAAGGAAGTCACGCCCTAAACTATTGTTTATATTCTAGAAAATTCTTGTGCTACTGAGATAGCAATAATCGAACCGAGCGAAATGGAATCATTTTCGAGTAGTTTACCCGTTGTTCGCTATTGTATTTCTTCTAGATCTTTCCATGTTGTGGGCGTTTGTTATTAGATGTTCTAGAAAGAATCCGACTTCCGGTACCAATGAATACCTTATATGGACATTACGATGCTATCGCTAGTTAAAGCGCGCGGTTTCCATTCGTTGTAACAACTAGTTATTTTGTTTGTTTGTATGTAATGAATTTATTTTTTTATTTTATATTTTAGAACCTTGTTACAACGTAACAGGATACCACTGTCTTTCTGGTGGTTCTGCGTGGTTCAAGGAATGTCTGCCACATCGGGTTGCCAGCGACGCTGAAGGGGCGCTGGTGATAAAACAACCACGCGGTGTCCCGCAGCTAGTGTCGAATTATTGTATCGTAAATATACTTGATGAGGACCTTGGACTGCAATATGGCGTGAAGTTATATTAAAAATTTTAATTTAAATTAAACTAATTTACAACTGAATAAAATATTATTATGCAGCTAAGAGAAGTACAACACAGAGTACGGAAGCAGTAGTAAGCTTAGCTTTATTAACATAGTTTTAATTGTAAAATATGTATTTTAGATTGATATTTTAATTTGATGAATTCAATTAAATAATTATGTTTTTTTACCTTGTAATATTTATATCAGGTTAGGGAAAAAACTCGTCACATATAGTATGTATAAACTTGTAATAAAATCTCCTTAGCTGTACTATTTGTATCTGGCTGGTTTTGATGTCATTAAAAAAGTGGATATCTGGGAGCCTCACGAGCTCACTGAAAGACATCTAATGACTTTTGGCGCCAACTCGAAAAGTGGCAGTAGTATTTTTATTTATTTTTTTAATTTCTGTGTATATAAGTCAACTATCATTTTACTGTCGATCAAAATTTTGAAGTCTTGCTGTTAGACGATTGTATGCTTGGATATGCTACTTGACGCTGGAAAATAGTCTATGACTGTTTCCATTAATAAATAAATAAATAAGACACTTAATGAACGGTGTACTCATTTGCGATTTTTTATTGAGACGTAATGAAACCGAACCGTTTTTGAAGAGATTGATAACAGGTGATGAAAGTGGATCACGTCCGACAAAAACGCACGAAAAAGGTCGTGGTCAAAATGGCACATATATATAGTAATTAAATGTATATAAAATTAAAAAAAACATCTTGAGTTTTCATATAAAATGCGAAGAAACATTTTCCCCAACCTATTATATTGTTTTATATGCTTTTAAATTTAGTTTATTTACATTATGCAAGGTTGATTGTCAAATTCTGTCGACATGTACCTACAACCTTACAATAGTCATAATGGCAGACCTTAGTTCTATGCTCAGTGACTAATAGTAAAGTTAGTTTCCCCCAACGGAAATCATGTCTCTCACAGTCCATGACATACATATAGCAGTTGTTGTTCGGATGTTGGGAAAACTACGTTTCAAATTGTCGAGAAATATGTATATCTAGGACTGATTGTGCGATTTGAAGACGGTAAAACGGGCTATGCTCGGTGTTTCTCCACGAGATATATTCAATAAGGAAAATAATATAAGGACGTTATAAAGACGTGACGGGTTGCGACGTGGTTCGCCATCCGGCACGTCTTGTTTCCCGCGGGGGCGAATAGTGGATATGTACGTATGTATGTAAATAATACAAAACATTAACAAAATATATATATTGAAAAATACTTATTCCTTATAATAAATTCGCACTATACACGGCTTGGCCGCGCGTTGAACTATATTAAAAGTCATCGCACTGAAATGCAAATTTACTTCGTCGACTAGCCTTATTGCATTCCGATAAACTGTTTATTTATAGTTTGAAGTGGCGAGGTAGTTTTTATAGTGTCCGGCGGCTTCCTCTATTTGTGTACACTCGCCGCGGCGACTCGGTTAGTTGATTTCGTTTTGCAACCGAGTCGGAATGCAAAAATTACGCTAAATTACTTTTAAAAATTGTACTAGATAAGTCGTAGAGAACGTCCGCTTCGCTCTGGGCCGGTCGCGGTCTGGCGGTGTGGCGGTGTGGCGGTCTGGCGGTGTGGCGGTGTGGCGGTCTGGCGGTGTGGCGGTCTGGCGGTGTGGCGGTGTGGCGGTCTGGCGGTCTGGCGGTGTGGCGGTCTGGCGGTCTGGCGGTCTGGCGGTCACACGGGCAGCGGCGGCGCGCGGCGCGCGTGCAGCTTGGCGCGGTTGTAGGCCAGCACGCCGAGCGCCGCCAGCGCCATGCCGCACACGTTGAGCGGCGGCGCAGGGTTGCGCAGCACCAGCAGCGACGCTCCCACCACGGCGGCGCGCTTGGCGGCCGACGCCACGGCGTACGCCAGCGGCGACACGCGCGACAGAACGCTGAACGCTGCCACCGCCTGCAGCCACGCCAGCGCGCCGTCCGCCGCCAGCAGCGCGCCCAGCCGCAGCGCTCCGCTCCCCGCCCCGCCCTCCGCGTCCGTCCCGCCCCCCGCCTCGCCCAGCGCGCGCCACGCCCCGCGCGCTTCCAGCGCCGCCCACAGGGGCAGCTGTAGCAGCAGCGCCAGCCGCCCCAGGGTCTGTTTAGTTTTGAAAAACAACTTTTCAAGAAACTTTAAGAACCACACTGCCAGCTTTTACATTTTCTAATATTTTTGTTATTTACTTTTTACGTTGTGTATATTCTTATAAAGCGTTAACAATTTTCTTTTAAATGGCAAAAAAACAAAGCGTACAAATGTACTCGTAAACAGGTAGGAGTTGAGCCTTATGAATAACACTGTATGGTGGACTGGAACATGGGGTGATATATGTGTTATATTAAAAACTTACTACAAAAATATTTAAATTTACAACCGAACAAAATAATATTATGCAGCACAGCGTACGGAGCAGCGTTCAAAGGAGAGGTGGACATAATGGTAGGCCCATTAAAATGACCGAAGATGATAGCTCGCGCAAGACTAGTGTTCGATTGACGTCACGCGAAAGAAGACAAAAGAAACCTCGGTCAGCTTATTGTTTTCTCTATAAGTGACTTTTCATGCAACTTCAATAGAAACTTTGACTAACTTACATGAGGGCTAAAATGAATGGTCTTAGGTGTTTTTTATAAATAACACCATTTACAACAACATTTTATAAAAAAAACTTCCGACACTAGTATTTCTCCTGTATCGTGTGTTCGTTTTACAGACATAGATTTCAGACGAACAACACAGCGAGACTCGAAAACCAACGATTTATATTTTCACGAATATTGGCCCCGGCTGGGATTCGAATCCAGGACCAGCAGCGTAAAATTCAGGTACCAACTCTAACTACTAGGCCACGCGGTCGACATCTCTCAACACAAACATTCGATACCTTCACCAAACTCTACGATCAGTCGTGATAAAGCAAACGAGGAAATGAGCTCGAATAAAAGTTTTCTTGACCTCTCTTCTTGAACTTTCACTCTAACGGTACGTAAAAATATATTGCGCAAATGCCGCTACTCATAGTTTAAAATGATGAATTGCTGATTTTTTTATATTTTACTTTAAGAAGATACAAGAATTTTCTCATATATTTAACACTGCTCTTATTCTCAGCTTACTGTTATACTGAATACAATACTAATCGTTTGAGCATGGCGACGACAACAAATGAGTTTGTGAGGAGTAGCGAGGAGTAGCGAGGAGTAGCGAGGAGTAGCGAGGAGTAGCGAGGAGTAGCGAGGAGTAGCGAGGAGTAGCGAGGAGTGTCGGGCACCTGCAACAGGCGCAGGTGGTGCACGCCGGTGTCGCGCATGACGCGCTTGGAGTAGATGTGCTGCAGGCTGAGCAGCGCGGCGGCGGCCAGCGCGGCGCCCAGTCCCAGCGCGTCGAAGTGCAGCTCGGTGGCCGAGGCCACGCCCACGCCCAGCGCGATCAGCAGCAGCGCTGCCTGCACGCCGCGCGGCTGCCGCTCGCCCAGCAGCACTCGCGCCAGCGCCGCCGTCCACAGCGGTGTTGTCGCCTTCACTGCACAAAACTCCTTGTGTTTTATATATTACAAGTTAGTGCTGTAGCCTTAATCGTTGTAGTGTAGCTCGCAGGTCGGATGCCCGAAAGCTAATTTAAGTATACAAACACAGACACAAACACACACACACACACCGGTGGTAGGATTTCTAAGCAGGAATCCATCTAGGTACGTACCACCCCAGGGCCAGTGTTTCCGCCGTGAAGCAGTAGTTTGCAAACATTACTTTGTTTTGGTCTGAAGGGCACTGAGAGCTAGTGTAATCACTGGGCATATGAGACTTAAGAACAGATCTCTCAGGGTGACGGATACAGTGTGATGTCACGCAGAATTTAACTGGGTGACACAGCATTTGTTTTGGGCAGACATTGTACTTATCATGAGGTAAACGTTTTGCTTGTTTCGTCACTTTATCCAATTAAAAAAACTTACATCACTCACATGTTACTGTTATTCTGTAGTCACTTACGAGTATATATACAAGGTACAGGATAGGTGTATCCAACTTGGTGAAGTTAGCCGGCAAAACAATTAGAAAGTTCTATCGGTATTAATTGATAGCCATTAATTAATAATAAAAAAAATTACACCCTATAAATGTCCCACTGTTGAGCATAGGCCTCTTCTCATGTCTGAGAGGGTTTTGGAGCCTGGAACAGCTCGCCACGCTGCTCCAATGTGGGTTGTCGGACTTCACATGTCGTCGAAATATTTTTATTCTTTAGTCATGCAATTTCCTCACGACGACGACTTCTTGCATCAGCACTGTCAGACAGCTATCTAAGCTTATAATAACTGTTAAAAAAACAAAAATAATATAAATATATATATTATAATTATAAATTTAATATTAATATTGGAGTAAAAAATAATATTATTATGGATATAATATGTATGCGAACCACGTTTAATTTATAGCGGAATCTTGGGAATGAGTCTGTGAACGAATCCAAAGTATCACTGTATTCATTAAGAAGTCTGCACAAACTAGACACTTGTGAGTTAGATCTTAAAACTGTTTAACACAAAGGTCTTATTAGTGGGGTGATGGGCCTACGTGGATATCTAAAATGTGAATCCTAAAATTAAACAGTGATAGTAAAAGGGACGCATCATTTTTATTAGTAACCGTTTTGTATAAAAATAATAAGTCCAACAAATCTCTACTCTATTCATAAAGTGACCATATCCTAAAATGGCAGTCTCTTAAAATAATTACACAGATTTTTGGTTTTATTCTCATAAAAGCGTACATGATAAATAAACTGACTGTGTATCCTCTCAGGTCATAGAGTGTGAGTAGCATAATGGATTCTCTATACTGCACTGCAGTATGCTAATATACTTTTAACAAGATTGTTAAATAGTATGTTTTTAGTCTGAGGACTACGAAAAATTTTGCCATTGCAGATAATGAAGCCTAACATCTAAGAAGCAGTAGTTACTATACTCCTGATGTGGGACAATTTTTTTTATCAAATATGACACCAAGGTCCCTTATAGTGTCTACAGGTTTGAGGGGATTTCCAACTTTGTAATTTTGGAACATAATTATAATTATTTCTAGTAAAACAATGTATGTAGCCCCAACTTATGCCGTGGAGTGTCGTAAAAGTCGACAGAGGGAAAATGAAAAGATGGAGATGGGCAGCTGCATCTTCCTGGAACATCAAACAATGAGGCAACTCTGGCAAAAATCCCCCAAAATGAAGCCTATGTTCAGCAGTGGACTAGTGATAGGCTGGAATGATGATGATTTTTTTTTTTTTTTTTTTTAGGACTGATGGTCACTGTTAGCCCGAAGGCTTTTACAGCTTCGCCGGATTGAAAGGTGGCATAGCGCTGAGGGCGCTTAGCCGAAACCTTTATTTATGGATGACTGGCGCAAGGGCCCCCGAGAGGGGACCTCGGCTTGGACCGTCATCCTGTTCGCGAGAGTAACAGACTCGAGGGTGCCCAAGGGGGCCGGTCTCGGCTCGGTCAGTTACTGCAATCGGGAGGGCAATATTACTACTACTATAATTATTAATACCATGATTATTATTAGATAAGTTTACCACCAATTCGGAATGCGTTTCCGCTGGAGAAGAAATGGCGCAAGAAACTCCAGCGACGCTTCTGTTTATGACACTACTGCTAGGGGAAAACCGGCCTGAGATGCGGCGGTATCGCGAATAACTTTGTCTGATACGCCCACGCCGACGACGGGGGCGGTATGATGGTGATAATGGGTGTTTGTGTAGTGTTGAGTAGAGCGCTTGGGCAATAGTGGTCGCGTCGTCAGGGTCCTCGAGGACGTGCCTCGGTCTCCTTTTTCCGCGGGTCGAGTTTTGGTGTATCGCGAGGGGGTTGTAAGTGGTGGCACTGACAACCAGTGGGTTGGGGTGCGTGGCGGCAGAGTCGAAGTATCGGCGAGAGGCCAACTTTAGATATTGGGCTATGGTAGGAAGCCCTAAATCGATATGAAGGTTAGCATTACGCACGAACCACGGTGCTCCCGTGGCTTTACGCATGAATCGATTTTGTATTACCTGAAGTCGGTGAATTTGACGCGGGGAGGCATGCGCAAATACGGGGCTTGCGTATGTCATAATTGGCCGAATACAGGCTTTGTAAAGTGTAATTTTATTACGTAGGGACATTTTGCTATTTTTATTTAGTAACGGATGTAATCGACCGAGTACGAACGCCGCTCGGTTCCTTACTCGGTTAATATGTGGACCGAAGCTGAGTCTCGAGTCTAATAGGACGCCTAAGTATTTGACTGTCTTTTCCCAGGGGATTGGACGATCGAATAACTCTATTGTGGGGAGATGCTGCGTTATGCGCCGCGAGAAGTACATGGCTGCACTTTTGATTGGGTTGACCTCGATCCTCCATTTCCGAAACCAGTTCCCGAGGGTTCGGGCTGCGGATTGGAGGCGTTTAGAGATAGTGTCTGGATTACGTCCAGACACATATAGGCAGGTATCATCTGCGAAGAGGGCGAGTTCGACGCCGCTGGTGTGCGGTATGTCGTTCGTGAAAAGGGTGTAGAGCACGGGACCTAGGACTGAGCCTTGTGGTACGCCGGCTAGGATGGGATGTGATTCGGATCGCACCCCCTCGACGCGGTAGCGGAAGGTTCGACTGCGTAAGAAATCTCGTATGATGAGTACGAGGCGATCCGGCACACCGAGTCCATATAACTTGTATATGAGCCCGTTGTGCCAGACCTTGTCGAACGCTTTCGCCACGTCGAAGAAGAGCGCTCCGGTATGAAGCCCGCGTATGAAGCGGGATTGAATGTGCTCCGTTATGCGGTGCACCTGCTGGGTACATGAGTGTTTGGCACGGAATCCAAACTGCTCGTGGATGGGGATCCCTCGAGACTGCATGAAGTCTCTTAAGCGGGCGAGAAGTAGGCGTTCGTATATCTTGCCTAAGGCCTTGAGGAGGCTTATAGGCCGATATGCGGTGGGATCGGATGGGACCTGATGGGGCCGGGATGATGATGATGATGAAAAGAAATGTATGAACACTTATTAATTTTTTTTAACGAGAATTTCTGTTTTTGCACAAATGTCGGCACCGACTGGGATCGAACCCAGGACCGTCGTAGAAATCAGATACTCTGACCACGCGGTCGTCAATCAATGTTAAGTTTTATTCCTTATAATTCATACCAGTCACATAATTTGCCAAAATCTTCTTGGAGGAAGACAATATCATTAGGATCATGAATAATTTTGCGTAGTTTAAGGTCGTCAGCAAACATAAAATGTAAGGAATGCTTAAAACAATTGGGATGATCATTTATGAATAAGTTTAATAATTAAGGACCAAGGTGTGAGCCCTGAGGAACACTTAATGTTATTTTGTGAAGAGAAGACTCGTATCCATTGGTTGCTGCTGCTTACTTTACTGATTTACAGTAATAACATTTTTATTTGCAATATTTTGAAATAAGGATTTTGTTTAAATAGTTACCAAGCATAGGAAACTATGGCTAAATCAGCAGTGGACTAACGATAAGCGGAAATGATGATAATGAACACTGAATATTGTCATTACTGTCAATGCCCGTGTGACAAAATCCTCAAGACAATTTCTCAGACATTTATTAATTTAAAATTTTGATTAATGTTTCAATTGAAATCAACATCAAAAAACTTATGACGGACTGAGGATTGAATTCAGTAGCACAGGAATAATAGGGATGTGAATATGAGTGGTTGAAATTAAGCTTCTCACACTATGTTAAGCCTAATTATTTGAGTGTTTATCAGTGCGTTAAATAAATTACCCATCATGGAAAACTTGAAATTAAATAAAAAATAAATTGATCAATTTAGGACTGCTTAATATTCTCATAAAAGTTTTGGACACACTCATACACAATTTTATTTTTTTAATTATACTTCTTTTGGCGCGTTTAGTAGAGAGGGTAAAATTGAGAATGACGCGCGCAGCCTATTACGGAAGTGCGACATGATGAAGTTAACCATCAATGTCAATGGAAGTCCGACAAACATTGTTAAGTTAGCCATCAATGATAAATAACAATGTAAATTAATTTTACTGGCTAAGCTTGCTCCTAGAAGTCCCAGTTTGTGATAAGGGTATATCTAATGTGCAGGGGGTGGAAACTCCTGTATAGACCTAACATTATAATTTATTAAGACTGAAAGATCCATCTGTAGGCACCCCAAAATTCAACTTCAGTGAAAGTTTTACACAAAATTTTAATAGATGGCATTGCTGCTAAGAATTGCGAGAAATATTTTTAAAAATTAAATTACTAATAAAAAAAAATTCAGTAAAATTACTAATAAAAAACTTTTTTCCATTTAATTTTGTTTTTTAATTTTTTTTCAAGCATATTAAAAAATTAATAGCTGATAGGTGTCCAGCAGAGTAGAAAAGACACTTACTGCTACCTACCTACCTAATAGGACTATGAATATGTCTTCTAAATACTGTTGTTTTGGTTGTCTGGTTGTCTTGTAGAATCTACCAACCCATCTTGTCCCTTGGGTGTTGTAAAAGTCAACCAGGTAAAGGGCAGCAGCATCTTCCGGGAACATGTGAATAAATAAACTGCAGTTATCAACCTGCATGCCAAGAGAGGCAACTATGGCAAAATCCCCCCAAAATTAGAGCCACAAACTCAGATGTTTTGTAACAATCTATGAGAGAGGCCTATGTTCAGCAGTGGACTAGTGATAGGCTGAAATGATGACAATGACAATGACTATTATAATTAATAATAGGTCACAATATGAAAAGCTTAATAGAATTTTTAATATTCTCATAATTCTATTTATTCTTCCATTATTTCATCTCTAAATTTCAGTTTTAGATGTTTTTATTGATAAAAAGATACACTCTTACCTGTGTGAGCATAAGATATGGGCACTTTCCATATTGAAACCTGTGAAAACATTGTGGTGAAGAACTTGGCAAAAGCAAGTGGAACAAGCACTCGCCAATAGTATCGGCGAGGGAACTCAGGCTCACGTCGCACACCACATAGAGCGAAGGCAGGAGCGCTGTATACCACTACCGACAGAAGTTGCACCATTGTTACTGTCAATGGGTATGGGAACTCCGTCATCGCAAGTTTGCCTACTACATTACTCGCCGAACTGAGCGTGTACCAGGCAATACACAGCGCTACCACAGTCAAAGCTTCGCGTCGACCACCCGCGATGCCCATTTTCAACAGAAAAAAACTCCGCGGCTTTCAGTAAAATCCTTTCTTTCACATCTTTCACATATTAAAATGATCTTTATCTTATTTCGTACATATTAGCACTCAACTTCATTACCAAAAAATATTGTTATTGCTTAATAACCTAACAGTTAATTCCAGCAGCTGACTGAAGTAAACTGTACTATTGCGTAACTAAAACACCATACGCTTTTTTAACTTATAAATAATATTAACCTAATAAAAAGTGAGTTTGACCATGAACATACGAATACAGTTTAGTGAAAAGACTTTTGATACCGTCATCAGTGACATTCGACGGTCGGTCACACGTCAAAGTCAAAGTAATGTGCAAAGTTAGTGTGTATCTTCTAGACTAGTTCTCTTTTAGCCTTTACAAATTCATCTTTTGTTTATACCTGTGATTTCATTAACTCTAATAACATTAAGCTGTAAGGGTGTTTGTCCTCTTTAATAAATTAATTACTTGTTAACAACTGCGTTTGTCCTAAGTTTTAAATAATTCAACTTAATAAAGTATTGCCAGAATAATTAAAAAAAAAACTTGTATTATCACAATCTCTAAAATTAAATTGCTTTGCAAATCTCTTATTTTGCCAGCTGAGCTCCTAAACTGGCAGTAAAATTATTCATGTCATTGGCGTCTACAACAATACCGCCCTATAGAAAGAAGAAGAAAACTAAATAAAAACACTACTGGTACTAACTTTATGATAATGGGATTTATAATTTCTATGTTACTGTGATATGTTTTTTTCGGATTGAATTTTAATATGTTTAAAGTATTAATATAAATATAAAATACCATTTAAAAACCTACGTCGTATTTGTCTATTATTGATTTTGTGAGAAACTTAAAGAAACGCCACGATTACCTTTACGGATATCATTGTACTGCGCAATAACTAGAAAACCAAGATCCTACATTATATATTATACTTTTCATGACTTATGGTCAATCGCTTTAACCTCTCTTATAGGTAACTAGCTCAAGGGCCCCCGAGAGGGGACCTCGGCTTGGACTGTTAACCTGTGGGCGTAAGTATGCTGACTCGAAGGCGCCCGAGAGGGCCGAACAGCTCGGTGGTGGAGAAAATGGCTTTGTACCAAATTGTTGTCTGGTGTACAGGTCAACAAGTGTATCTGCTGACCACCACGATATGAATAAGGACATAATTTCAAAATGGGTAACAGAGAAGCTAATTCCAAATTTGATAAGACCTTCACTAATTATTATGGATAATGCTAGTTATCATAATGTACATATGAACAAACCGCCCACACCAATCGTATCCCTGATATAAAAAAATGGCTCCGTGCAAATGATTTACATTATGATGATCTTTGGCGTAAATGTCAACTACTTGAAGTAGTAAAACAAAACATGTCTGCGCCCTTATATGAGATAGATGAAGTATTAAAATCGCACTGTCACGAAGTTTTAAGGCTTCCAACTTATCATTGCACATTAAATCCCATAGAAATGATTTGGGGTATAATGAAGCAAAAAGTTGCCGATAAAAATGTAAATAGGCCTGCAAGTGACATAATAATTTGCAGAGGATTGGCGATCATGTTGTGAACATGTAAAGGAGATTGAAAAGAATAATTGAAATGCTGGAAGAGCGATTTATAATAAATACCTCTTTATCTTCATCATCTGATGAAGAACAAGAAATGCAAGTGAAATCTTTTTCTAGTTCTGAATGAGTTGATAACTTATTTGTATAATTAATTATATGTAATAAATCAGCACATAAATTAATTTACGATTGATTTATTTTTCATGACGCATTTTCCTATCTATGAACCTGACGTATAACAACATTCTTCATACACATAACTAATATACTTCATGTTCATAAAACTAGAAATAAAATTAAACAGTACCCAGATCGTTTAATCCAATTTTTCCAGTATTGCACACCACAAAATGAGATACTGGCTATATCTACTGGACTGGATAAATAATAGATTTTATTTATTTTAACATTTAGATTTTTTGGATATTAAATATATTAAATTTATTAAATATATTAATAAATTTCGGGAAGTTTAAATCCCTATTTCCAGGCTATCAGGCAGCACTGACGCTGTCATTCGAACCGAAATCATTCCCATGACATTATCTCATTATACATATACATTTAGGTACTAGAATTGTCATTGTCAAACACTACAGAGAAAGTTTTTTAGAATAATTTATTTTATTTATTAAAACTTAAAACAATATTTGCTGTTATATTATCACATTAGCACTAATAAATTAATGAAGTAGATTATAAATGTTCTATGGTAATGTAAGATACAAACGGGCGTAATCATTAAGAGAAGAAATAAAAGTTTCGTGTTTATCAAAAGTGTAACTACTTATCTTTGGATTTTCTTGATGGATTTCTGCTTAGAATATCTTATCGGCTAATCACTTGGAAACAAAAGTCATGTAAGTTACCGCTTAGTTACCCAACACGGACATATTTTATAAAGTCAATTTTAGTTTAAACATTACTGCTCCACCCATTATTGAGAAGTAATTTGGAAGTATTTGATATCCAAATTGACAGTTTTAATAATTTATTTCCTGTAATCCTTGAACCGAGTGCTCCGATTTGGCACAATTTAAACAATTATTCATGGCTTATAACTGTCATTGACCCATTTTATATATCATACTATGCTTTTTCTCCATATTTTTTTATTTGCTTTACACTTATATATTTTTTTTCCCATTATTAGTGTTTTGGTGCTATATTTTAGACTACTTCTGACATGCAGTTACCACTTGAAATATAAGAAATTGATCATTGTATAATCATAAAGCTCTGTGGTTATAGTCAGTCTGCCATATATGGAACCCCCTCATCACATTAATCCTTAGGGAATTTACATCATACCTAATGGATATTTAAAAAATATTAACAACCTTCTGATATTTAGTAAAACATGCTGCCCCATGTTGCTTTTTATATAAAAAAACCTTACGGCACAGTTAATTTCACTACTCCTTTACATGTCTGTTTCCTGTGCTCTAAATGCAATTCCTCAAATTGTATTATTAATGTACTTTAAACAATTTGATCTGTAAACATTATAATGTTTGCTGAAATACTGTGGAATATGAAAAAGAAGTTTCGGTTTTTTGGGTGACCTACTTCAGACTGGCTGTAAATTAAGATTATGAAACCATGCTCATATGTAGAAATTTTTCTTTTCTCCTGATGGAAACAGGCAGGTGTTGTAATTGTACTACTTAGGTATTCTATGGAAATTAAAAAAAAACAAATTCATGCTCTCTTTAAGGCTGTTGATGATATATTTTGAGTTGTTTGTTTTCTACTGGTTTCTAATGACTAGGTATAGTTTTTAGTTTATTATTATTATTACTGAAATATATCATTACTTGATACCTATATTTATATATTTTTTTAATGGAAGTAAGTGACAAGATGAATAGTTTGATCGTCTGATGTGCATCAACTGCCCATAACAAATTATATGTGACAGAGAACATTTCCGTTTGGCACTACAGAACTTATCACCCTGAGACATCAGTAAATCTCATATGCCCAGTAATTACACTAGCTATCAATGCCCTTACCACTGAAACACACTAATGTTTACACACTACTGCTTGATGCACGGTGGTGGTACCTAGATTCCTGCATAGAAATCCTACATCAGTAAAATATTAAATATTTGTTTGGTGTCCTAATCAAAGTTCAGCTTGGAAGCTATTACTGTTCAGTGATAAAGCATATTTTATTGGTAAATAATTTTATTAATATTTACTAGTAGCACAATGGCCAAATTTCAATCATAATTCATTAACTTTTTTGATGAATTTAATGTATTTGTACAACATATTATACATTTTAGAATAATAAAACCATTCTGTACTCCTCCATACAAACTTTAACTGTGCCAAATATCCTCCGTGCACTCAGTATGATTAAAAAGGGGAACAAAGTATTCTCTCAACATATTAATATACAAATAAATAAATATTTACTAAATAACTGCATTATTAATATTTAGATTATTAATTTCAGATACAATTCCTAAGTCACTGTGGTAGTAATAGGTATAGTAACAAAAATGTATAACTCAATTTTTGCCTATAAATATTAATAAACTGTTGTAGATTGTAGATTGCATCGGGCTGATTTCTGCAACTCCATGTCTATGCGCGTAGTTTGCATCATAAACAGTTTAAAACATTTTAAACTACAATAGTCTGCAAGTCTGTTGATTTTCTATTTGATACATTTCAGAGATAATGTGAATGGGAAAATTTCTTTCACCGATTCCGCATTTAATTTTTAACATCAAACTCTATACGCTTGGAAGAATTCCACCAATATGCTTTTGAAATACCCTGACGCATACAAAGTATTTGGCTTCATTATTCTTTGGGGTTACATCTAGGGTCTAGAATTCTTTGCTAGTATCAGTCTTTAAAGACAAATATGATGTTGACATCTTCTCCATCTAGGAAGTCATTGCAGCTTATAAGCAGTCATGATTAAGGTGGTACATTGTGTTATATGTTCATTATTATACATATATTATACTGATATATGAGTTCTGAAATTCTGTAACTCACATATATTATATATGAGTTACAGAGTTTCAGAAATCCACAGATTTGTCTTGTTAAAATAAAATGGTAAGGCAGGATATTTTAAAATTCTGAAATAACACAGACAACTATTTTTAAACACAGTCTTGGTAATTATTTATATTTGAGACATTTAGAATCAAAAATTGCAAAATCCTCTTCAACAGATTTTACAAGAAATGAAAAACATTGTTGTTATTAATACCCTATTTTTTTACCAGTCTACTCTTTTTAATAGTCAATTATTGAGCATATTTTTCTATTTATGAAATATTAGGTATTTCATCAAAAGTGTGGCTAAATATATGAAATTTTTAATAAATTTGTTGGTTATTGCTAATTTTGCTACAAACTGTATTAGTTTTTTATTTTGTGGAATTTGCTGCAAAACCCAAGTGATATTGTTGTTTCTGCTACACATGGCTAGTATATCAGATTCAGCTTTAAAATCTTGATATTTGGATAGAGCAATTAGCATAATTGAGTCGCTATTGTCATAATTGTCTTACAACAGTGAACTGATAATATTATACTCTTAAACATATCATATAATCACTTTATCATCATCACTTCAGTCTCTTACTAGTCCACTGTTGAACATAAAGTTTGTCGCTCTCATTTTGGGGAGATTTTACCATAGTTGCCACTCTTGGCAAGCAGATTGGCAACCGCAGTTTATTTATTTAGATGTTCCAGGAGGATGCTGCTGCCCATCTCCTGATTTTTATTTTCCCTGTGTCGACTTTTACGACACCCACGGGATGAGGTGTGGTGGCAGATTCTCTTAAGCCTCTACCACATATTACTCGTATATATAAAAAAGTATTTTGTAAATTAGTGTATTAAATTATTATTATTTATAAATAGACAGAGAAGTTACTATTTCTTGTTTTCACATGGATTTTCCCATTCAGAGTCTTCACCGCATTCATCAGTGGTTCCTTGTTCAGGAAGTATTTTATTGAAGAGCTCCAATTGAGGTGGTTGTTGGCACTTCTCTCCGTAATGTGTTTTAAACAATTTAATTACGTCTTGCCGTTTTGCCGGCTTCACATTTTGGCCCATCTGAACATTATTTGGAGATACCATACTAGTTAATTTTCCTTTACGAGTAACAGAGCGGAATGCTCCGTTGCGAATGTTGTAATTTTCTCCACCTCTTACTAATACATGCCCACTAGCTTTCTTTTTTAAGATAAAAAGCCAAGAAGGTGTTAGTTTATATATTTTTGCAGACTTTCCAGTCTTGCACATAACAATTTTGTCCCAAGTAAATAACTGTGCTATGTTTTTTGATCACATCTAGACATTGTGATGGATTCGCAATTACTTCCCTACTTCTTATATCCTTTTCAATATTTCCGAATACGCGGTCCGGTGGTAGAAAATAGTGACCCACTATGGGGAAAACTATTTCCATTCCATTGGGTTTAGATGAGTTTTCACTCAACCATTTTGAATTCATAGCAATCATAGCTGTATTTTTATTTTGACCGCCGCACCCATCAGCCACGTGGCGGACAACTTCAGCGTTTGTAAGATCTCTATTTTTGAGGCGACGGTAGACAGCAGTCGATATTTCGTTCGATGATTTAGGTAGTGTATTTTCGGTCCAACAGTATGCATAGACATTGTCAGAAGGAAGTTTTGATTATAATTATAAATTCCTTCTACAATCGTGAAATTATATGCATAAATTTGGCGTGAGAAGTGTCCCCTGTGGTCTGGCAATTTAGGACATGGTAAGTTTTTTTTGGCAATCAAAACTAAATATTTTTAATCCTGGTTTTTTCTCTCGTAAAAGTTGATAAAATGCTTTAGCTTTAAGCTTATGCACTCTTTTAGTTTTTATGCGGTTTTGTTTCTCAACAGGGTTTGCAGATTTCAATTTTTCGTCCAATCCAAGTCAAACAGAGCACACATCAGTGCGAGGGCTTACGAATCCTATATTAAATCAGTTGTTGAAAACTGATTGGCAAAAAGCTTCTTTCACTTTAAATTTTCTGCTGTGTTTTTATTGTACATTTTATAAACCTTACATAATGTTCAACTCATCTGGTAAATAGACTCTTTTTGACTTGCCTCTGCAATAATGAGATTCGGTACACTTCAGCCTTTTAATAAAATTTTTGATTGATGTTCTTTTAGCTTCAAACTTACGGGAGACCCTATCGCCACCTCTATTTTCTTATGGCATATTTTCGGTTTGATAGAACTTTTTCATGATTCCTTCTACCCTATAGCGTTTGATGCTCAAAAGCTTTAGAAATATAGCTTGGCATTATATTTATATTTAATCACATAATCTTTTTTCTTGTGTGTATTATTATTTGGGCGTCTTCTTTTTACTGATGTAGTGCAATGTTTTAATATAAATTCGTCTTGGTGTTTTTTTAACGAAACATCAAAAAATGCTTCATAAAAAAGCTTAATAATAATTATCGTTAACGTGTCGCATCGAAATCGGGTCGTGTTGTGATCGCACGACGGTTTTCGTGGCAGTCCTTTAATGATGTACCTGAAAACATTTAACATAGATGAGGAAAATTGCTTAATAATACAGTATGGAGTGTAATTTTAATAAAAGCGTGCCTTAGTTTTTTGGGGTATCTAAGAAATACAGTAAGACCTATTATTATACTCGTATCATTATCAATGAACCCACTTATCAGCGAAAATAAATTAGTCATACATCAATTTTTCTACAAACGGCACTTATATGTAGGGTAATAAAAATATAATCTATTTGTAATAGTTATCGTCTATAGATTAATCAGATAATCACAATAGTAATATAATATCACGCCTAATATCAACTTATCAACGAACAATATTCTGACTATTCAAAGTATCAAGACAATGTATTCCTGCGGTACTTACCTCTGTTATTTTGCTCGATTTCTTTTCCATTTTTCTGGCTGTGATTTCTTCTGCAGAACCCGGTTCTGCCTCATTATTATGCTTCTTCCTATTGGTTGAAACGGATTATGCGGTTTTTGCAACAAACATTTTTGGATCTTGGGGTTTTTGGCATGCCAGTTGTAATTAAATTCGATTTTTTAATGGTATGTAGGGGTTTTTGCTGTGTAAGGTGCTTTTAATGTGACAACAAATATATCAAAAATATTTTTACATTTACTGCTGCGTTCTGAAAATTTTTGGAGACTCATTTAATGCTTGTTGTGTACATGCAATTGAATAATATCACTATGTTGTTTTATATGGAGGATTCCTTGTGTGAAATATTTCACTATTAAGTGGAGAATTATAATTTGCATACATACGTACAGTCACGCCTTTTTCCCATATAAGGGGTAGGCAGAGGCCACTCACGTTGCCCACTTTTCGCTTTTTCGAAATTATAATATGAAATGATATTTTTTTTGATTGTCTTTCTAGTGATCAATGGGTAATTAACAATAATAATAACTATTTAAACCTATCTAAGAGTAGAAGGTGGATGTCACTAAATTATTATTGTAGGCATCCATTATGCCCATATAATGTTCATAGCTAATGAGTAGATTACACCAGTGATGTAAACAATTGTGTATCTAACAGATCTTACTGGAGCGCGAGCGGCGCGAGCGGCGCGGGAGGCGCGGGGGGCGCGGGGGGCGGTGATGCGGCGATGGCGTCGCGGCGCGTGACGCGCAAGTGGGAGGTGTTCGCGGGGCGCAACCGCTTCTGGTGCGACGGGCGGCTGATGACGGCGCCGCACCCGGGCGTGTTCGCGCTGACGCTGGCGCTGATCTGCGGCACGTGCGCGCTGCACTTCGCGTTCGACTGCCCGTTCCTGGCGGCGCGCGTGTCGGGCGCGGTGCCGGCGCTGGGCGCGGCGCTGTGCGGCGCCACGCTGGCGGCGCTGCTGCGCACGGCGCTGTCGGACCCGGGCATCATCCCGCGCGCGGCGGCGGCGGAGGCGGCGGCGCTGGAGCCGCCCGACGCCGGCCGCCCGCCGCCGCGCGCGCGCGAGGTGCTGGTGCGCGGCCGCGCCGTCAAGCTCAAGTACTGCTTCACCTGCAAGATGTTCCGCCCGCCGCGCGCCTCGCACTGCTCGCTGTGCGACAACTGCGTGGACCGCTTCGACCACCACTGCCCCTGGGTGGGCAACTGCGTGGGCAAGCGCAACTACCGCTACTTCTACGCGTTCGTGGTGTCGCTGTCGTTCCTGGCCGTGTTCGTGTTCGCGTGCGCGGTGGCGCACCTGGCGCTGCTGGCGCGCGGCGCCGGGCTGGCGGCCGCGCTGCGCGCCTCGCCCGCCTCCGCGCTGGTGGCGGCCGTCTGCTTCCTGTCCGTGTGGTCGGTGCTGGGCCTGGCCGGCTTCCACACCTACCTCGCCTCCACCGACCAGACCACCAACGAGGACGTGAGTGTTTCGCGTTTCGTGTTTCGCGTTACAACTCATTGCCGAAAACAACTGAACGGAATCTATATGACTATACCGAAAAGAGAGCGCGTGCGGCTGTACGGACACGCGGCAGAAGTGAAATTTATAATGTATGTTTCAACATACATTAGAAATTTCAATAAAAAACATTAAAAAAAACTTGTTAATAAAGTGAACAGAATATTATTTGATGTAAAATAACTACTCAGTATATAAACAATTAATAATGAATCAATATAACTATTAATTAAGAACCACAGAATTGCACTCTTACATGCCAGCAATATACTTAATTCATAAAACTGTTTTAAACAATTTTCAGATAAAAAAAAACAATTGTTTCACAAATGATTTCTTATATTTACGCGAACACTACACATTTAAATGAAACTAATTTTACGGATTTTATCGCGTTTAATTTTATTATTTATAATCCGACGTTTCGAGTGCTTTACAGCACCCATGGTCACGGGGGCATATAGCTGATGTGAAGCATCGTCGCTCCAGGAAGTCTGCAGTCTGTGACCATGTTCTGGATCATCCCAACCATCCGATTTGATAAACCACAAATCCTCGCAAAAGAACACCGATTCCTACCAAGGATGATTCGCGAGGCTATTGAAATGAAAAAAACATCCTTATTTTAATAGAGAAGATGGTTGGGTATTATCACCAGCTTGGGATCCTATAATTAATAAAATTAAATAAAAAACCAAGCATACCACTGCAAGACTTCAAGACACAGTGAGCTCTTTCTGCGTAGATCGGACCAAGAATTAAAAGCTGAAGGTACTCCGGGTTAACTATGACATCAGGACATCTGTCACCTCAGCCCCCCCGTGACCATGGGAGCTGTAAAGAACTCGAAATGTCGGGTTATAAATAATAAAATTAAACGCGATAAAATCCGTAAAATTAGTTTCATTTAAATTGTTTCAGAACATTATTTTCGACAAAATTTTTTCCTTTCTGAAAGGCCGGCAACGCATCTGCTATTCCTCTGGTATTGTAGGTGTTCATGGGCGGCGGTGATCACTTACCATCACGTTGGCCACCAGCTCGTTTGCCCCCTATTCTATAAAAAAGAACAGGTTCCTTTTATTTCATGTCATGTCATACTTCAGTGTTGTGCACGTGAAATGTATGTCTGTAAAATGCACCCACGTTAAAAGAGAAATCCGAGTGTGCGACAACGTTTGTTAAAATAAAACAAAATTAAAAGTTTTACGGGCGACGATAAGGTCGAGATACCGATTCAAGTATAGGTTCTCTTTGAGTCCAAGTGAGACGTAATGCAATGCGCTGTGGCATGACGAATGGCACGTTTCGTCGTTTTCAGATCAAGGGTTCGTTCTCGAGCCGCGGCGGCGTGTCGAACCCCAACCCGTACTCGCGCGGCAACGCGTGCGCCAACTGCTGGTACGTGCTGTGCGGCCCGCTGGCGCCCAGCCTCATCGACCGGTACCTAGCCCTTCTCTTTTTCTCTTTCTCTTTCTCTTTCTTGCTCCCACGCTTGCTCTCTTGTCTCTTGCGTTCTGCTGGTTTTATCATTTTTTTTGTTATTTCTTTGTTTCTCATTATGTCTCAGTTAAAACAAAATGAAACTTGTCATTCTTCTCAAAACAAACAAGATACGTGTTATGGGTTTTGATACAATACTATAACTTTTTTTTCATCACATTTTAATTTGTCAGGATTAATTAAGCATGTTGTACTCGGTACGTTATTCTGAAGCAATTTTCAGGCTGCTACCAGTTCAGCTTGAGCACATACAATAATAAAAATATAACATAGGGTTGTTGCGTAAGTCTGCAAAATTTAAACATTTGAAGTCAAGGGCTGAGGCGGTATACTTTTCCCATAATCTTTTCTTTGTTTATAAACTCAGTTATTACCTGCGTGTACCATCTAATACTGACGATCAGCAACTCTATTTGCAATCCAGCTTTAATGATCTTAACAGTAGCAAATATCACTGACTCAATCTTGAAGCCATCAGAGATATGATGTGTCAGTGAAACCATCGAAATGTAGTGGGAGAAATTAGCCATAAAGTTGTTGTCACGTTGCGTTCCCTTTATCGTCTCAATTGACAAGACGCTCCAACTTATCTTTTATATAAATTGGAACGCCTTCTCAACAATTGTATAACGTCATCTAATTTTTAGGCAGCAATTCAAAGCAATGATTACTCCTTTAACATCCCACCAAATTCACATATAAATTTTTCTTGAGTAACACTTGGTTTTCGGGGTAGGTTTTTTGGTTTTGAATTTATCCACCCACCGTCTTTTGCGTGTAAGGTTACGGTAGAAGACCCACTTTTTATTATCGCGGTAAGAAAGCAATTGCATGTAGGAGTCCACGCGTAACTGTCGCGTGATATTCCGGTATTGTATACGGAACGCAACAACTTAATTTCCATTCTTCGATTTTCGACCACGGCAACAATTACTGAATACTGTTTTAAGTTATCAACTGAAATGGCAATTGGCCGGCCATATAGCTAGTAGTATAACCGATGGGGAAGAAAGGTTCTCGAGTGGCAACTTCGTACCGGCAAGCGCAGTGTAGGACCCTCCACTAGATGGAGCGACGACCTGCGCGCTTTTACGAGAGTTCGATGGATACACAACTACAACAGTAAGGAATTTCCTAAAAAAGAGGAGGAATGTACAGGACCTCTGAGGGAAAGATTTGACAGAAGAACGACGAAACCGTTCACGGCAGAGGGAAATATACTCAAAGCGGTCTTTTAAGTAGTTAGGAGTGGAGAGATTGAACAGCACGCAGTACAAAGCAGAATGTGTACTCTTGCGAAGAGTTTGATCACACTAAGCTGAAGCGAAATTCGGAGACATGATTATATTTGTGAAGCGCAACTTCAGTAGCAGTGGGAAGAAAATTACGTAGTCGCCGTTTCCTACTAATCTCATTTATCTGCGGAGTCTATGTCAAACAGGCGTCGAAGTAAATTTTTAGATTCTTAGTACTGTAATATATATGAATATCATTGAGTAGAATTGGTGGTAGACTAGACGAGTCGATTTTAGCAACTAATTTAGTACTTCCAATAATAATGGCTTGTGTTTTGTTGGGACTAATACTTAAACCATATGCTTTACTTGCTTTAGGCAGATCGTCCAGAGAAGTGCAGTGGTAGGATTCTTTCCTTAGCTTTAGGAGGCCTTACACATACGCTCAGAGCTTTCTAGACAACTAACCGATTCTTGTAGGAACTTTTGATTTTACACCACCGAAAGTAGCATTTACATCTTATTAAGCAATTCTGATAAGACTTATGCAATAACTCAATATACTCACGGACAGTAATAATGTTTTGCAACAAATAGAGTAGCCTCTGCAAACATCCCCGACGACACAGCGCATCGGGGATGTTTGCAGAGGCGCGCATAGACTGCTTCTATGCTACTATGCGTTATCGCTGCGTATCCCTGGTGCGCAGGGTACGGGTCAGCCCCAATAGCATCCTACAGATGATAGCGGGCAGTGTGGATTGTCCCCATATGATGCAATGTGCTGGGTTACATATCCCCAACAGTGGTACATAAATAATTGTGGTTATCACTTACTAACATAGCGATTAAGTTCTTTGTTACTAAGAAAATATGAGTCTTAGTACTTAAAAATGCATGATTATTATTATTACTAGCTGACTTCGTCCCCGTGGGTATATGTTTTTAAATATCCCGTCCTATTTAATTTTCCGGGATAAAAAGTATCCTATGTCCATCTGCAGGATGCAAGCTATCTGTGTGCCCAATTTCGTTAAGATCGGTTTAACCATCCGTGAAAAGGTAACAAACAGACAGAGGGACAAAGAGTCACTTTCGCATTTATAATATTAGTATGGATGTCTTTGGACCCAACTCGAAATTCGTTTGCTTTTATTGGATAAAGTGACGAAACGAGCAAAACGTTCATTTGATTCACACGGCGCTTGTCACCCTGATAGATCAGTTCTTGTGTCGCACGGTGTTCTGGGTGACACGAAATTTTTTATGGGCAGAAGTTGCACTAACCATCAGGTGAACGTTTTGTTCGTCTCGTCACTTTTTCCAAAAAAAAAGTCTCATATGCCCAGTGATTACGCTAGCTCTTAGAATCATTGCACATTGATGCTTCACGGCAGAATAACTGGCCCAAGGGTGGTACCTACCTAGACGGGTTCCTGCATATGAATCATAAGTAACTAGCATTTGTGCGATTAAAAAGCAGCGTAGTGGTACGTCCATGAGTGTGTGCACGTGTGTGCAGGCGCGGCGTGCTGGCGGCGGAGGCCAGCGAGCTGCCGCCCAGCTTCGCGCAGGCGCTGAGCGCGGCGCCCCCCGCGCCCCCCGCGCCCCCCGCGCCCCTCGCTGCCCCCGCACCCGTCGCCGCCGTCTCCGCTCTCTCCGCGCCTTTCTTTACGGCGCTGCACGACGGTATGGATATGGATACTGTATTGCATTTTTACTTTTAGAGAGTTCATACTTTCTGGGGTATTTATATTCATATATGTACATATGTAGTTCTGTTGTATAGTGTTTAACAATGTGTTTGTCAAAGTTTGTAACATGTTCATTAATAATCTCATTAACAGGGTTAATAAAGGCCAGGCTCTTGAAGTGATTACTCAGACATAGGAATGTTTACGGTTCAATTACTCGGGATGTAATGATACTAATGACTTCAAACTTTTGTCACTCAACTAGTGGATCAGCAGACGAGCATTTGCTGTGATTTAAAATAAGAACCCTAGGCTCAGAGCTTTTCAGCTATCCAGAAACATATATTTATACAATACCCTTTTATTTTTTTAAATTTTTTGCGATGCTTTTTACTCAGAGCCTGATTTGTTAGATATACATATTATGGTTGTACATATTTGGGATATATTATTATAAAATGAATTCTGTTTATTAAAAATGATTTGAGTTCATAAATGTTGACGGGGTGGCCCGTTGCGTGCCGAGCTGCCCGCTGACCTGTCGTGTGTCGTGTGTCGTGTGCAGGCGGTGAGGCGGCGCCGCGCCACGCCTACATGAACCACAGCCTCGACCTCGACCCCGTGCCGCTGCAAGGTAAGCACGCTGCGAGCAGTGGCCACCACTTCCTCACACGCACACTGCACTGCTCCCCCCACAACACATGCGCGCCGGCACGACGCCGATACCTAAATACCAACACCCACGTACACACCCTAACACGTTTTTGTTATTAACAACGATTTATCTTCCCAGATATGCTTACCGGTTTTTTTTTATTTTGACTTTTGTGCATATCGCCTATTATTTTTTATTTTTATTATTTTTCTTTATTTGACATAAAAATATCGATTTCTATTAAGGTTACTATTACATATCTTTTATGCTATAACAGTTGTCGTTACAATTAAATGTATTTTCTTTCTTTCTTCTATTCAAGAAGTGACATAGAATGGCTAGTGGATTGAATTTTTTTTAATAAACACTTGGTTGTATGGAAATGTCTCGTTGAGCGATTGCGTAACTTCTATCTAACAGAAGTCTGCATCGGCGGCGGGCGTGCGGAGGGGCGAGGGGAGGGGCGAGGGGAGGGGCGGGGGGAGGGGCGCGCGGAAAGGCGCGGGCCGGGAGCGGCGCTGAGCGCGTCCCGGCTGCGGTTGCTGCACGACACCACCATGATCGATGCCGCGCTGGACCTCGACGAGCCGGACGCGCCGCCGCACTTGCCGCACATGCCGCACATGCCGCACATGCCGCACTTGCCGCACTTGCCGCACTTGCCGCGCGTCGCGGTGCACGGCGCGCCGGCCAGCGCGCCGGCAGTTGCCGCGCTATGACGCCACGCACCCTGTAAATAATATAACGTCGCTAAAATGAACAACCTTTCCAAACATTGCGTTTCATTTATAACTCCAACGATCCTCGTTTCGGTGACGACTGACGGCGGCGGGTGTGAGTTCGAAGCGAACGATTTGGTGCGCGAACATTAACAGTGTAAAGATTTTGACCGACGGGTTTACGACAACACTCATTCCTGAAGACGTGTCTGAGGACTTACTATAGTTTTTTTTTGGGAACTAAGCTTAAAATGCAAAACGGAATATTTAAAAGTGTTGTCATCATGGAAGTAACCAAAAAAAAGAAAAACTGTATAAAACCGTGTTTACTATTACCTCCAACTTTTTGAATTTAAACAGTTGGAAAGTTATGGTAATATCTAGAAAAACTTTTTCAATTTTGAAAAATCTTAAAAGTCGTAACGACCTGAAACCGCTAAATTTATATTTGATCAATTTGAATGGTAAAGTTGGTTTTTAAAATCACAAGCATTCTTCAGCCATTACATTTAAAATAAATTTTTAATATGCTCAAAGTGTTTTATTTTTATAACGTAATTATTTCATAATAAATAACCTACACTTCTTTTTTAACTCATTTCAAAAAGGTTATCAATTCGTCTATATTTTTTTTAATTTTCGGGCATAGCTTTGTTGTAAATGACCCGATTTTGATGATTGTTTTTGCGTCGAATTCAGTATAGCTCCAAGGTCCTATTTTAATTTTATTGGTAAGGGACCTTGGACTTTGAAGATACACCAGAAACTTCTTAAAAACAACTAGGAAATGTATAGTGAATGTGGTATTGTATGTATGGTAAGTTTATGACAATCACAGAAATAGCCATAGTTAAGTATCTACACTTGGCAGTCCCAAGGGAGACTTCCAGGATTGCCAAGGTCTGTCTGACTGTGCTAGCCTTGCCTGGACTTACTACATACATTACTTATAAACATGTGACAGTTTACTTATATCTATTGAATAGATACAATCCGCTGGGATACAAACACTAAATCTCTTCCTTATTCTTTTAAATTAATTCCATTAAAATTAGTAGTTAATTTTTTGTGCTTTCCATCTCTTTCAGTAAATTAATGTTTCACTATCAGTAAAGTGGGAAAACTCAGTTCTTTTTTACCGGTCTGCTTTTTCTTCACCATACTTTTTCTGTATTCTATCCCGATCCTTGACCTCCGAGTCATCTTCTCCACCATTTAGATTTTGCAACATCTGAATTTTATCTCTGTTCTGTCGATTGAAGAGTTCTGAAGGTGACTTTTCTGTCACTGAATGTGTTGTCGAATTATACATCATCAAATAGTCATATAAATTCTATTTTAAATCTTTCTTTTCAATTTGGCTGATTCTAAAGCGTTCTATTTAAGGAGACCTATGTGGTATTGTATTTAACAGCTTAATATCACTGTACAAAAGGCCTCGAAGCACCCAATGCTCAGCCGTAAGTTCTCTACGTTTCATGGGTGTAGCGAGTTTTGCTAGACCAACCAAGGTACAGTCCTTACAACTTTTTACAATTGCCTCTGCATCTTTAACAATCCTCAGCCACCAAACATTCGATCGTAGTCGTTCCTTCATTACCACAATTCCAGGATGGCCTTCGTGGGCGGCTACTAATACAGATTTCCATAATTTATTAGGAATAACACTTTATTCCCATCACACACAGTTCATCTCCAAATATTTTAAAATACTTAACTGTCTCATCCCATTAATTATTTTTAAAAGAAATCACTTTTAATATTTCCGCGTCGTTTTGAGATTCTGTGGTTATGTCATTGAGATTGCGTGTAGTGTTGCTAATTGTACAATTTGATAAACGTAGTCATTCTTTATGGGTCCAATATTAGAAACTATGCATAACGGATCACCTATGTTAGTTTTTCCTGGCTTGTACTTAATATTATAGCGGTAAACTTGAGGTCAAATCCATCTTTTAAATCGTTTCATCACTTAATAAAATAAGAAAGGGGGTTCTTTTTCCGTTTGGCTATATTTGCGTTCACTATCTGTTAATGTTCGATTCCAATAGGCAATAATCCTGGACCATTATTATTGGTATGTACTAAAACGACTCCTAGCCCTACAGGGCGTTACTTGAGTGTTGTCCTTGACGTCATGATTCCCAAAAGTTTCTATTTTTGTTATTTTTCTTTTAAGCATTTGAATGCGGCCTCCTGTTTATCTGTCCAGTGCATTTCAATGCCAGCCAGTTTTGGTAACTTCATTCTCAGGAGTTCTTATAATGGTTCAGTGCTTAGAGTATCTATTCCTTAGGTATAGAACGCTAATATCGTTTGCCCAATACACAGCGTAGGCAAGTGAACTATAGTTACTTATATTGAGAGATACTTACACACATACATGCGCAGCGGTATGGCCCAGTACGTACTGTTACTGTAAAAGTAATTATTTGTATATAATAATTATTATTTGTTTTTGTATACGAATATTATTTATAAATTTAAAAGTATGTATATATATGTGAATATATGGGATAGGAAATAAAGAAGTTAAAAAAAGTTATTTATTTTGATCACCCTATTTATTTTCGAAGAATATTATTTACCTACTCATGCCATACTCTTCCCGCATCTGCCACTTAATCGTTTTATTATCTGTTGGTTTCATGGCCATTCTTTCCCATCTAGAAGTATCTTTCTTCTTATGTGTGTTTGAATTTACCTCGTTGGTTTTATTGATTTATTTTTGTTCGTAGCTATGTGATTGATAATTTACGACTTCTAATGTATTTGTTTCTGTTACAATATTAGAGTAAGTAATAATCACTGTAGTAGCGTATCTATTTATGCAGTATACGAGTGCACTTGACATTCGTATACTGGGACCAAATTCTCTAACCCGCTAAATATCACTGGGAGCGGGTCCTCTCCAGTGCTCAGGGCAGTGAGTGCGTCTTGTAGTTCTTGTTCTGCGGACGCAATGGCCTCTTTGCGGGCCCCGGCGGCGTCTGGGGCCATACTAACCCTAGGCGCCGTGGGCGGCGCGGACTGAACGCTCTGAGGCGCGGTTTGTGCGGCGCGCTTTCCACATGTTTGGCGGCTACTTTGTGCGCGGCTGAAGTCACTTCTAATAATTACGAGTATGTTGCATACAGTTGATTATCAAAGATAACGTTTTATTAATGTAGGAAAATGTTTAATTTGTTAAAAGTTTTATAAAACAATGCTTAAAGTATTTACATTATGTAAAGGCAGATTTTAATGCCACAAAGAAATAAGTTATTACCTACGATTTTACAGAATGCTGAATGTTGTACGGGTTGCTTCCCACAATCTTTAGTGTATATGAAATGATAAGAGTTATATCTTGTTAATATTGTACTTGTATTGTATTATAAATAGTCGCTAAATTGCTAATGATTTGATGGAGGATGAGACACGCGGCATGTTTGCTGTCCGAACGTGAACTGATTTATATTATGTTCTTACTACAATGGAAAGTTGGTAAAATGCTGACGGAATGGAAATGTATAGTGCTTGCACTGTACATGCTGCGGGCCACGAGAAGATGAGGATGTGATGCTGATGTGCAAGATGCATGATAATGAACTAATCTATTAACAAGGTGATAGAACAATATTACTTGTTGCAAATTTGTTCCGTTCTCGTTATATAAGTCACCTGGGGCGCCTCGTCTCGCTGCCATCCGTCGTAGAGCTGATAAAAGTGATAATGAGCTGAGATGATTGCTGCCATGCACACAAAAACAGTGATATACCCTTTCGTTGTCTTGACGTCTCGGCCTTGACATATTCCGTGTAGTCGACACCCGTATGGTAGAATGGTCGCGTAGGGTTACTAAGTGCTGCTACGTAGTCCATATCACCACACAATGCTGCTTTAGTTGTTTTACGCTTAAAACTCGACTTGCACAGTAGGACTGGATTTTCAGCTGGTTTTAAATAGCGCCAGTTTTCACTTGGCATTATTTCATTAATTTGCTTTACGCTCTTTGCGACGAAGTTTCCAGCGGTTAGGTCCCCCTGAAGCCAGCCCAGAACAGCTGTTGTGTCTCAACAATCGAATATTTTGATATTATGACCTGATAATGATTCTTGTACAGTTTTCATTAGCTTTGATAATAAATATGCTGCACTCAACTCTAATCTAGGCAATGATATTACGCCAGCATATGCTTTGGTTGATGAGTCACATAAACAATGTAACTCCTTGTTTTCATTCTTGCGACATCTCAACCATCTTATTACTTGAAAGTATGTTATATCTTGAAAGTCTTGCTAAGTTATATTTAACCATTCGCTGTTGATATTTTCCGGAACCTGATCATCGGTTTTTTTTTAAATATCTAATAGGAGTGATCTTTTGGTTGCGGGTTTCGATAATGCTACATTAATTTTCATTTGGAACTTGAAATGATCATCCTTGGGATGCCATCATAATCCAAGGGTTTTGGTTGACTCTTGATGCTTAAAATCGAATACTTCGTGATGGTTCGTTTTGTTGACGCCTTCTAGTAATCTGGTTTATTTGAAGACCATTTTCTGTCAGAAAAGTATAATTTTTGTTTACTGCTGAAGCCGTGATATTTAAGACGCCTTTACTCGACTGTCGAGGAATTCTAATCTTCGTGCGGGCATTTTCGGTAATTAAGATGTTATTGATCTATAAGTGCTCGCATGATATGATACGATCCGTTTGCTGATTTAATTTTAATTAGTGCTGTTGCTAATAAAGTTTCTGCGATACTTTCATTCGAAGCATGGGTCACATTTTTGTGCTTATTCTGCTCATTCAATGTCGATGGCCCCGCACCGGCATTGACGTCAATTGGTGCTGACGTGAAGGCATCATGTAACAAGGTATTATGTTTTCAATTGCAATTGTGACATCTTTTTTCCGAATAACATATTTTACCTTTATGATCATATATGCAGTTTTTGCATCTGTTATACTCGTATTTATTCACCGTTTTGCGTTTAATTTCCGGCCTAGATTCTATATAGAAATATTTTGCAATGGAATAAACCGTGTCTGTTTTGGCAGAGTGGACAGTTCTGACCCGTTTGAAAGTTTTTTGTAGCGCTATTGTTGTTATATGATTTATTCGACGTTTTATAACAAAAATTTAATTTGTAAAAATGCTGTTTCTTGTTGCTTAAATCGTACTGTCATGGTTATGGCACATCTTGTTTGCGCTTAGATGATTCCAAAGATGTGAAAGATGTAAATGTCTTTTCTAAAAATTCTGGAAACTCCGAGAGAATCGGCAAATTTCTAGGATTTTTTATGATACAATGTAATCGTTATGAGTCTGGAAGTCTAGTTTTTGTGTGTCAACTATCAATGGGTCCCATGTTGTTATATCAACGTCAAGATTTTTAACAGCATTTAGGCCATCGTTGGCTGTGTCATAAACCTTTTTGATTTGTGTGGCCAATTGTTGCTGCATTGTAGGTAACGACAGAAGTTATGTGGGAGCTAAAAGTGAATTTGGTGTAATTATATCGATGGTTTATTATATCCCAGCATAATAATTTTCCGAACTAATGAGTAAATGCTGAATTAATCTTTCGGCTTCACCTTTAATTTTACTTTTTTAAAATTGCATTTTTGGCACACTTGATATTGATTTGTTACTATGTATTGACTCGATAAATAAGTCCTTGAAAGAAACCCACTGCTGATAGTTGCCACTAAATATCGGAATATCCATCTTAGGTCTACTGCTTTCACGACGTGAAAGTTTTGCTTACGTAACATTTCTTCTAATTTGCTTATGTTTCCTTGCGAGGTACTTGCCGTCGGTAAAAATTGGAATTTAATTTCCCCAGTATTTATATATGATTGATCTTGATTCCGATCACCGTCATCTGATGCATTTGAAGTATCTTTCTCAAACGACTCCCTTGCCGTCAATTGAGGGTTTAAGAAAACTTTCTCAGACTCAGTAGTGACTGACTTGTATGTAAGAATATACACTTTTGTTTCCTTATTTAACTTCATGACTCTCTCTCTTTCACTCACTGATTTTCGACAAAATAACTATAACCTCGCTCTTTGAACTCACACAGTAACATATGATTTGACTTAAATTCTTCCCAGTAAGTTTCGAGTCTCTAATCTCTTTTGATGTAAACTGGAGTCATACAGTCGGATCCATCTTTTTTAAAATTCCTTAAAAGATTTTCCATTGCTTCAATAATTAGATTTTGAGTGATTAGAAGATCCTCCATTTTGCTGATGCTAAAATATGTTCCTAACTAATAATAATTGTTTATGATAAAGATTGCCTTTAGCTGTATTGATAATTATAATAGATGATTTTAAGACCTTATGCTGCTGATTATGTATGTTAATATTTATGGTTATTACAAGGTAATTATTGTAAACCGAATCCTTTTTAAAGTAGATCCCGAAAATAATTTTGCTTCGACGATAAGTAGCTAAAAGTAATTGATTGATAGTTTGATAAAGTGTTGCACTTAGCTGATTTGCTGCTGATATTCTTCACGGTTTCCAATTTTGCTGAGATTTTTTGTATATCGCAGCTACATGCGATTTAAATGTGAGTTTGCTGTCTATTATTAGACCTAGTAGCATCATTTCTATTACGAACGTTAGTTTGTTTCCAGACATAAAGAGTTTGGGGAGTTCTTATTTCAGCTTCTTTGTCACGATCATGGCGTTTGTTTTGTGAGGTGCAAAATTTAGCTCATTATGGTTTCCCCATTTTACTACCATCTCTAAAGTGGAGTTTGCGGAAAGTTAACTATGTCTGTGACCAAAAGACCAGAGAAGACCAGGACTATGTCGTCGGCGAATGCTTGACAGAATACTCCTTCTGTTGTCAATCTGTGCAACAAGGAATCTATGATTAGATTCCAGAAGGTTGGTCCGCCGATTGAGCCTTGGACACATCCTTTTGTAGTTTTATTCTCGTAAGTTGTTCTAGCGTAATTGACCATGATCTTGCGGTCGCTAAGATATGAGCATACCATAGCATATACATTTTTTGGACATCTTTTTTTAATTAGCGGAATCTTTAGGGCTGACCACCAAGCATTGTCGAAGGCAATGCTTGGTGTCCAGGGAGACTATGAGAACGATCTTTTTCAACTTTACTTCCTCCTGTATGTGGTTTATCAGGTCGTAGAGGGCGTCCTCGGTACTACGCTGTGGCATAAAGCCATATTGTTGGGTGTTAAGAGTTGGAAGGATATGCCATTGAAGACTGCCTTTCAAGAGCACTTCGACAATTTTGCCTAAGACTGATAATAGACCTATTGGTCGATAGGACTTCGGGTGAGTGTAATCTTCTTTTCCAAGCTTGCGAATTATCACAACATGTGCTATTTTCCACTGCTTGGGGAAATGTGTTAGCGACAGGTATTTATTGGCTATCGCCATAAAAATTTCCTTTTCGCATTTTATCGCTGCTGTGAAGATGTCAGATGTAAACCCATCCGGTCCAGGGGCTTTCTTAGGGTTGAGTGCTTTTAGCAGTAGTTCTAGATCCGCTGCGGTGAAAGATGGATCATTTTCCGACAGTTCTTGGATTTTATCTGGCTCTTTACCCTCTGTGGTGCTTCGAAGTCGAGTGTGATATTGCATTCTGGTTCTTAGCCTTCCTCAACCGGTCCACTTTAGCACCTGTCTTTCTTACCTCAAGGGCTTCCCTGATTTTGTCTAAGACGTTGTCCCCAGTGTTTTAAGGGTCCATGGAAGAGATTATCAGGGCGTGGTTTGGTTTTGGGGTAAGTGATTTTTTGAGGACCTCTCAGTACGCCGCCTTGGTTTTTTTTTGGCGGGGTACCTTTCTTTTCTGCGTTTGCAAGTTCGGTCTCTAAGTTCAATAATGTCGGAGTGTGTTCGCTCTTTGAGTTCCCAAATGGTTCCTCCTGCATGGCTTCTAGGCGTTCGCTGATGGGTTGGAGGTGACTTTTGAGATCGATATTGGGTTGAGGAGTTGACTGTTGGGAGCCTTCCACACTTTTTGGGTTTTCGACCGTTTCTTTAATTTTCATAAGAGCTCCTTTAACATCTGTCAGCTCTTTTATAACTATTGACTGGCTTGTAGTGGTAGTTGGCTTGGACTCTAAGAGGTCCAACGCCTTTGTGCTGGTGTCCATTATTTTGGTGTTTTTCTTTTGTTTGGTTGGCATTTTCTAAGCCCCTGCGCAGCTCATTCAATTGATTGGATATTTTTGATATGTCAGTGGTTAGTAGCTTATGACTATTTTTTAGGGACTTTAGGTTATGGTCCCCAGATTCTATGCTATGTTCTTGCATTCAGTGCCTGGATATGCTTCTCCATTTCCTTTACTCGCGTGGACATTTCTTTTATACTACGATAAGGCTCCTGCGTCTCATATCCTAGCCAGCTTCTTATGGCTTTAGACTCCTGTAACGTGCTTGAAATGTCGTTACGGGCCAACCTGAGTTCTGACGTCAATTTCTTCTGGAGGTCAGCCAAAGCTTAGTTATGGAATCGCTCTACCGGCACTAATTCTTTAGCGTTTCTGGAGTGCTCTTTTTCTAGGTTGACTATATGACGTGACCTAGAGTCTGAAAGTGACAGCACGGTTTCGTTTGCATACATTCCTAAGCTGTGGCTTTTGACTCCCTTTTCATGTTTCCCGCCGACTCTAATGCAAGCTTTCCTTTTTGCAACATTTCATTAGCGAGTTTGGTTGCTAAGTTCATTTCAACTCCCAGGTGTTTTTTAAATGTTAGAAGGAGGCTTGGCCTTCCTGCATATTCGGGTGCCGACGCTACTGATGTTACGGAAGCTTCGTCATCAGATGATTGGACGACTCGGAATGTCATCCATTTTCCAATCAATTATAGCCTGCGGCGAATGCACTTCTCCCACCGTGAGAGACTGTGTAAGGTCTTCACTTACTGAGGATCTGGCCACTGAGGTCTTTGCGAGAACTTTTTCGCGCAGTGATTTTGTTTTGTATGAGGTGGAAAAGTTGCGATGTCGTAGCTTGTTTCGTAGTCAGCGGTCTTGACAGGGCCGTTTCCTTATTAGGCTTGCTCCTACAGGAGTTAGAGCTTGAAGCCGACATTTTGTTTATTTTTGTTTATTTATTTAATGCCTTACAATATAGAACTTAACTTATAATTCTTATTGTCACAATAATCTTAAAATTTATAGTTTTATTAAGTAATAGTACTTAACTACTGTAGATTTTGTAGACTCACTGCTATGTAGGTTGTAGGTGCAGTATTGCGGAGTACGCGAAGACGCGCTTGAGCCCGATGTTCTGGACTCAGGCACTCACTCTAAATATCCTTCTTAACCTTGTGCGGGGAGCTATACTGTACACCATTCCAGGCGTTTAAACAATTTCGATACGATCACAAACAACGGAGATAAAAGCTTCGGCATCGGCAACAAAAATACGTGGTCTACTGGAACCACGCGGTCGAACTAACCTAAAACAACCTCTAAACGGCGACACCAGTCGGTACGATTAGGAAAACGGACCAGATTGAAGACTTCGAAGCCGGCCCAGAGACTGCGCCCCTTAAAGAGATTAATGAGACATTCATACATTATTTTAGAGTGATATTCCACAATCTATTTTTTTAGTTTCTTTCTTAACAATTTATAATTGTGTCAATTTTAAATCAGTAGTGTTATTTACAATGCTTCATCATTCTTAATAGCTATTATAACTAAGTCAAAAAAAAAAACAATTATAATAAAAAAGAATATAAAAAGAATGTAAAAATGTGAAGATAATATTGTTAATGTGGTAAAATTACTAAAAATAGTGGTATTACAAAATATATGCACAAAGTTTCTTAAAACTGTACTAAAACTAAGGGGGAAAAAAAAGGAACAGATGAGATAAGACTAATTTATAATTTAATTGTTATTGGTGCCATTTACATTAGAGATGTTTTCACTACTACTTTGGTTAAATTGCTTTAAACTTTCAGAATACTTTCGATGAATTTAATGAAAGAATAAAAAGTGGATTCTTTTTTCATCAGCTCCAGTAGCTTAAAGGGAGGCACCCTTAGATTCTTACATAGTATTTCGTGTGACAATCTGTAGCTACCGAAGGCGGGGCATTGTTCCAAAAGATGTTCCAGCGTCTGAGATGTTTCATGGTCGCATGGGCATTTGTCGTCCTGTGTTATTTTGAATCGGTGAAGGTATGATTTGTGGAAGCCGTGCCCTGTGAGAATTTGCGTGAGATAGAAGCTGGTGTTGGTTAAGGTTTGCAGTTTCTCTATGTCATCAAGTGTGGGAAGCAGCAATTTGGTGTTTTACCCTGTTCCGCACTTTGATACCTAGCTTGCCAGGTGGAGCGATTGTTCGTTTTGAGACGGTAATTTATATGTGTGATGGGAAATGCAAAGTAATCAGGCAGTTTATGGAGCCAGCATTGCCTGCAACATCTGCTGCTTCATTGCCTGCACGAGTCTTGACCCAGCCTATGTTGATTGTGCCTATTGTTTTGTGTTTGTGTATGATTTGGTGTATGCGACTGACAATGGGGCATGTGGACAACGTGTCCCCATATGCTCGTAGCGTAAGTTATTGTTGGTACAATAACTTGCTGGTATATAGTGCGGATGTTCTCGGGGTGAGCTCCCCAGGTAGGCCTAGAGTAGATGCCAAGCGTGTTGAAAATCCGCACGGCTTTGCTGATGACATATCGTATATGTCGTCCGAAGAGCAGCTTCTCGTCTAGCACAACACCCAGTTACTCTTGGGTTGCTGCGCGCCCACGATCCAGGTTATACTGTACTATTTTGATAGTTTCATTTAAGCTGGAAGAGCTTTCTGGAGATTGTTCTATGTTTAAGCTGGTATTAAAAGATGTCGTTCTAGTAATAGCATAATCAACTTTAGCAATATGAGATAGTCGATCTTGCTATTTTATCCCATCAGTTCCATTCTGAACATTAGGTAGTATATGCTGGGTGACTGTAATTTTGGGCTTTAGTTGTTTTACTAGCACAATTGATGTATTTTGGTGACACATTTCTGTGTTGGTATTCTCTTGTATCGTGCTTATTACCACAGTAGCCACAGCTTACTTCTATCTTTTGGCATTCTCGTGCTATATGCGAGAATCCCAGGCATCTGTAACACTGAACAACAGGAGATTGGTTTGTTACTGGTACAATTTGGAATCCCAGTCTAATTTTTTGATTCTTTAGTCTGGTCCAGATCTGCGGGTTTACTTCGACTATTACGTTATTTGTCATGCCTGTTCATCCCTTGGTCCTCCTAATAACTTTTACATGCATATTTGATGTGGGGATCTCGTTAAGCAGTCTGCTTTTTTGCTTAATAATTGCTTCTTCGATTTTGCTGTCATTTAGATCATGAACAACTCCACTCCTAGTTGCAGTGCTCTTGATCTTATTTTGGAGAACGCTTCTATCCCCTTCCGACTGGCAGCTGATAAGTACCTTTTTATCTGGTCTGATATGGAGGTAGCTGAGGGCATTTCGTGGCGAACTGTGGTGACTTCGCGTTTCGTTTCTGTTAGTGCCTCACACAGGTTAAGTTAGGTTAGGTAAGGTTAGGCACTTGTCGTGGCGGGGGGGCTTAGTAACTGTGGCTTGGTCACCCACGGTGAACTAAGAGGAACCCGGTCGGCCTGTTGCCTCAGGCTGACCCGAGGAGGTCGCTCCGAGTGGGCTACGCAAGCCCACTCCGGACGCGAATAGGAGGACTGCTGGGGGGAGCAGTACGCTGCCCTCCGCAGCCGAGGTGGAGTCGCGGAGGAAGAGGAGTGTAGGTGTATCGTTGCCTCTCTCCCTATCCTCCGCGACTCTGGCGGGGCCGTACCGTCGATGCGGTAATGGTGGACTGCTGGGGGGAGGAGTGAGTCGACACTGCTCACCCTGCCCTTTGCAGCCGAGGTGGAGTCGCGGGGGAAGAGGAGTGTAGGTGTTGCGTTGCCTCTCTCCCTGTCCCCCGCGACTTTGGCGGGGCCGCACCGTAGATGCGGCGGTGGTGGGGCCGCGGAAGGAGGGGAGTGTTGGTGTGTCGTTGCCTCTCTCCCTATCTTCCGCGGCCGTAACGTGGTTGGCGGCGGAGCCACAGACCAGATCCGCTGCCGGGGCCAGGAAGACTGGTGCTTTCGAGTGCAAGTCTCCTGGCCCCGTGGCCTCCGCGTGGCGGACTCGGGGGGGTTCGTTGCGCGCACAAAGGGGGCCGTGCTGGAAGGCGCGTCCTGTGTTCCGGCGCGCCTTGCTGGGAAGGGGAGTGGGGAGGAGCTGTCCTCTCCCGAGAAGGGGCCGCCGATGTTAGGCGGCCAGCGCCGGTGGGGTCGCGGATGTGTGCGTGAGCGTTCCCGTGGCCCTGCCAACATGCGGCGAAGGCGGAACATCATGGGGTTTTAGTCGGTGCAAGTCCGACATAACCCGTCCTTCTCCACGTGAAGGCGGGTATGCGTTAGGCATTTCCCCATGTATTAAAAAAAAAAAAGGTCCTCCCGCCCGTGAGGAGTTGCCAGCTGTCGCGGACCATACGTAGTACCAAGCGCCATCTCGGAAATGGAGGTTGTTGAGGCCTGTGATTCCCGCCCCTAAGAGTCCTCCAGGGCAACCTGAACCACTGCCGTAATGCGCAACATCTGCTTATGCAGACCATTGCGGAGTGGCGGGTTGCCCTTGCAGTGTTGGCAGTTGAGGGCTCGGATATAACTCATAGGTAATTTCGAGTATTTCCATTCGCGATGCATGGAAGCTGCGCTCTTGGCAGCTGCGTCGGCCTGTTCGTTGCCATAGATTCCCGAGTGGCCTTTGACCCAGAAGAAGTCTATGGTAAGATTTAAAATACGACATTGATGTAAAATTCTATGAATAGATACCACAAGAGAGTTGCGACTGTCCGGATTAGAGATTTCTTGCCGACCGGATTTACTGTCGGGTAATATGCGAGTTGGAGTGATGCTGTTCTCCATTATCCATTCGCATGCTTTAATGATAGCCAGTAGTTCGGCTTGGAACACCGAACATGCGTCGTGAAGCTGGTACTTCCGGATTACTGTGTTTCCATCAGGTTTATTTATGATGACAGCGGCCCCCACTTTGTTATCATGTTTGCTACCGTCTGTGAATATTCGGTAGCAATTGGATGAGTCATTTTTATTTATGTCGTTGTGTGACTGCTCCTCGTGAAATGCGATAGGTTCTCGCAGCGATGGGTGTAGTTGATCTTTGGGATGTGCAGGTGAATCCAATGTAATGTCGCCCGGGAGGTGTTGTGAAGTACAGGTAATCCCGGTGTGCTCATTGTCAGCTACCTCTTGAAGTTTTGCCGGAAGTGGTATTAACTCGGCTAGAGAGATGCACGCTATAGTGCTCACCGTCCTAAAACCGCGTATGATGCTGAGAGCGAATCCACGCTGCATGGAAAGCAGCTTGTCGACAACGCAACGGTAACTGGTTGCGGACTGCCAGATGGAAGCTGCATAGCACACTATTGGTTCTATGACGTGTCTGTATATGGTGACAATATTCTCGGATTGATTTCCCAAGTGGGTTTGACGAATATTATTAATCTGGTGTATAATTTTCGAACTTTATTTACTATGTAGTCTATGTGTTTAATGAATTTTAGCTTTCTGTCGACAATGACTCCGAGAATTTTAATTTCATTAGAGAATCGTATTTGGTGACCGGACATATACAGTCCGCACCTGGCAGCCCCGTTGGTGAACGCTATAGCCTGTGTTTTGTCTACCGCGAAGGAGAGCTTCATGTCCCTCCCCCATTTAGTTGTAATTTCGAGAGCACCGTTGATGTTGTGTTGTAGCTCCTTGATATTTTTACTGTGGGCCAGGAGAAGTATGTCATCGGCGAACGCCTGGATCGAGCAACCTATCGGCAAGTCCATATCCAGAAGTTCGTCAACCACCAGATTCCACATGGACGGACCACAGACGGAACCTTGTATACACCCTCTAGTCAATATTTTGCTGGCAGAGCAATCGTTAAACACGATATTAGCGGTACGCTGTTAGAGTTAATTCTGCAGGATGGCGTATATGTTTCGAGGGCATTTAATTTTGTGGAGTCTGTTGAGTATGGCGGGCCACCAAGCGCAATCGAACGCCGCTTTGATATCTAGCGAGACTGCGATCGCGTGTTCTCGGTTGGCCAAGGCCTCAGTAGTTTTGTTAACGAATGTCGTGAGTGCATCGATGGTAGACGTTTGCTCTTTAAAGCCGTATTGAGAGCTACTGAATGAGTTAGTTTGATGCATGAAGTAGTGGAGTCGGCGTATGATTAGCTTTTCCAGAAGCTTGCCGAAGACACAGATTAAGCCTATGGGGCGGAAAGAGGATGTGCCTGTGTAATCTTCTTTATTGGGCTTGGGGAGGATTTTAATTAGCGCGCTTTTCCAAGTTTCTGGAAAGTATCCAGTTTTTAGACATTGATTCATGATGTTAGTGATCAAGTCTGGGAAGCACTCGGCGTAGAGCAGGCAGATGTCTGACGTGAGGTTGTCGGTTCCAGGGGCTTTTTTGGGGTTCATGGTTTTGAGGCAGGATAGGATTTCGTTATAAGTAAAGGGAGGTTCGTCGGGTGTATTCGGCAAAACTGTAGAGAGAGCTCTGGACGCAGTATGGGATGGGGAATCATTTGGGTCGTCGTCGGGGTAGAAATTTTCGAGCAGACCTTGAGCTGTTTCCAGGCTGGAGGTTGTATATGTGCCGTCACTCTTTTTCAAAGTCGCAGGTGGTTGCACGGGTGGTTTGGTTTTGATTATTCTGTTTGTGACGGCCCACACATCCTCCTTGCCTTGCTTTTCACAGAATTTTCTGAAGTTCTTTGTAGATGTTTCCTGGAAAGCTTTTGAATATGCCGCTTTAAGGTGTTCTTTCTCTCTGAGTACTTCTTCCAGTGGTTTGTTCTGCCGTTTAAGTTTCTGGATTCGATGATGGTTGCGAATCACATCCTTCTTAAGTTGCTCCAACTCTTTCGTCCACCACACACAACGATGTTTCCGGCCGCGGGATCTTGGGATTAAACTAAAACAGGCTGTTTGGATCGCGGAAGTGATGGAGCGGATGTAGGTGTCCAACTCATCATTCTGCAACCTATCGACATCGACATCTCTGGGTATTTGTTCGGAGATCAGAGTCGTGAAAGAGGTTTTGACTTCATTCCATTTAATATTTTGTGTGTTATATTTAAAGGTGGTGGAGCTTTTATTTTTGTTTTGTTTGCGGCCGTCGATGTCAATAGAGTAAAGGATTGCCCTGTGTTGAGAAGAGGGACACACCTCGGCATCCACTCTCCAGTTCGAGACCGAGTCAAAGATGGAACTTGAGGCAAGCGTGAGATCGATGAATGATTGGCGTAAGCGTCCATGGGTGATAGACTCGAATGTGGGGGTAGTACCTCCGTTTGCAAAATAGCATATCATTGCCGTATGCTATATTTGTGAGTGCGTTGCCGCGCGCGTTCGCATGTTCACTTCTCCATATCGGGTGCCATCCATTAAAGTCACCGCCCACAATTCGGTGCGAATTGATTGTCATTTTTAGGATAGTCTCTTAACAGGTTTTTATTTTGATTTTTAATAGACCGTGTTACTTCTTCGTCCGTATGGCAAGACAGCACATCTCTAAAGATTACATTACATTTGTAAGTGCTTATAACTAAACTATGATAATTAAAACTAACAAAAAAAATTTTAAAGTAAAACTATGGCTTATCTTTAACTTAGTATCTAAAACATGTATTGAAAAGAGAGCGGCAAGAATTATTCTTAATATTACAAAATAAAATTTCTATCTCGCTTGCCGAGTAATATAATTAAAAAAAAAAAAATGAAATGTAGTATGTGCGAAGAGAAAAAAAACAAAATAAAATCAATTTATTATTACAATAGTCTACGTATTATTAACAATAGGGTGCTATACGGGTTCACATCTGAGGGTTATTTTTTAATAGCCCGTGTTACTTCTTCGTCCGTATGGCTAGACAGCACATCTCTAAAGATTACCAGGGGATCTTTGTTCTTCGCTTCTTCCACGTGAAGAGAACTATTCGCTACTTTAATAGTGTCTGCTAAGTTTTTGGATTCTTCCTTAGTTTTACATCCCAGAATAACTTTTTGTTCTCGAGCTTTTCTTAATATTTCGACCTTGATACCGTTAGTTTTTGCATCAACCGCAGATCTAATTTTATCAATTACGATATTGCTTGAGTCTTTTTCATTACCAGAGGAAACTATAATAGAGTGTAGACTTTTGTGTTGTGGTTGAGGGGTTTTTTTCGGCTGCCCAGCGATCTCAGCATAGGTTCTAAAAAGCTGGCTTAGATGTGGGTCCTTGAGGTGGATGTTGTTGAGTTTGCCTAATTTTTCATTCAGGGCTTTCATCTGGGTCTTGGTTTCCTCAAGAGAATTTTTATGTTCCCTGAGCTCCGCCAAAAGATCGTGTAACAGAATGTGTTGCGGGGATGGTACCGTGGCTTCCGCGAAGGTGGGTTGGCTCGATGGGTTTCTGATCCTGCCGGTGTTCTCCAACTCCGTCCTCATCAGATCAATTTTGTACTTCTCTATTTCAAGCAGGAGTGTTTTACGCGACTCATTAAGGGTAAGTATGATTTCACACAGCTGTCCTAGGTTGCTTAAAACAGATTTTTTATAGTAGTTTTGAGGTTTCCAGACTGTTCTAGTTGCGTCTTGGCTTCGAGGTAGAGGCCATTGGCTGAAGATGGCAGGCAGCTTAGCATGGTATGGACGAGTGTAAGGGTGGACATGCAGACGTTCTTACAATATCTTCTGCAAGAACGAACTCCTGAAGCGAACTGTGACAGCTGAAGTCGTCAGAAGAAACTTTATTTTGTGACGTCATTTTAACAGATCGATTCTACGTAAGTAAGAGAAAGTGGGTGGGCGGGGGGTTGATTTTTCGCTAAAATGTCTACTTTTTGTTTCAGATTTCGCCTGGGGAGACGTTTCTGATGCAGGGCGGATTTTATGAGAGTGAAATCAACGAAGAAATGAAGATTTGGACAAGTTCGAAAATTATTCGAATTTACGTTAGTACGAAAAATGGAAAAGCAAATTTAAACAAGAAAACTGTACGAAATGGTCTCGGATTCTTTACAGAACGATAGCAGGAAATTACTACGAATTAATTAATATGAAATAATATAGTTTAAGACTTAATCGGTAGTTGTAAAACGTGAATTTCGTTGGTTAGGTTAGGTTAGGGTTTTTTTTTCCTCCACTCTTCTTTTTGTGATAATAGTATGCTGCTATCGATATACAGCTTACTACAATCAGTATGTTTTGGATTATTTGTGCTCTCTTAGATTGTTATTTATTTTCATTGTTTATAATCATTGTTGTTGTTCCTTACATCTACGTGTTATTGAAATTTTTAAGTGTTTTGATGATTCTGTTGATATGTTTGATAAAGGTGCTTTTTGCTGTTTCTTTTTGGACTACTTCGCTAATTTCATACGGATTAATTTTTAAATTATTGCAAACTATTTCGTGGTCTATTCTTGTGCTATTATATTTTGGACATTCTTTAATCAGATGATTAATGCTTTGGGTTGAGTTATTATTGCAAGGACATTTGTCATTGTCGGTTATTTTAAATCTAAATAGGTATTCTTTGTGAAATCCATGGTTTGAAAGTATTTGTGTGATCTGAAAGTCGGGTTGCATTTGTGTTATGACGTTTTAAGTGAGTCGTAAGTTGGGCACCATGTTTTCAAAAAGGTGTAGTTGTTGGGATTATCGTAATATGATGCGGCTGTTAATTTGGCCTCATCATCGTGTTGTTGTTTTACGTAGCATATTGGGAATTTTGCATAGTTAGGTGCCTTATTTTGTCGAGAGGCTGCCTTTGCTGCTCTGTCGGCCATTTCATTTCCTAGAAAACCTGCGTGTGATTTGATCCAATGTAATTTAATTATTTTGTTTTGTGATTTTGCTTCTGCAATTTTGACGTGAATTTTTACAACGGTGGGGTGGGTTATGGGTTTATGAGTTTTTAATTTCTTGAAGACTTGATTTACTATCAGAGTAGATATTTGTTATGTATTGTTTTGTACTGAAGAACACACTGGATGTGTGTTCTTCAGTACATAGTCACACGCGTTTAGTATGGAGAACAGTTCGGCCTGAAAGATTGAGCATGTGTTGTGTAGTTTATATTTCTTTACTACCGTTTCTTCTATGGGTGGGAAAACTACATATGCTGCGCCTACACCTATATTGCTCTTGCTGCCATCAGTGAATATGTTGCAAGACGTTCTTTCGTAATCTTGCGCGGATTGTTCTTCGGTTGCGACTGTTTCGAAATCTTTATTTAATCTTAAGGAGGGCTGTGGGAGTTCTGCAGGTTTTGCTAGGGTTTCAAGTTGTATGTCTGAGGGTAGGTATTTTGAAGTTTGGTGGTGTTTTGTATTCTCAACATCTGCTATTGCTCGAATTTTGATGTGTATAGGCTGAAGTTGTGCTAAAGAAATCGCTGTTGGAGTGCTGATTGTACGAAATCCTCTTATCATCTTAATCGAGAAGCATCGTTGAAGGGATAGAAGGCGTTTTTCAACGGATTTATAATTTAAGGCGGAGCTCCAGACGCTGGCAGCATAATGGATGATCGGTTCTATGACATTTAAATATATTGTGCGTACGTTATCAGGGCTGATTCCCCAGGTTGGCTTGATGAAATTAGCAAGTTTGTGATAAATTTTGATTGATTTCTCTATTGTGGATTCTGCATGTTTTATAAAGTTAAGTTTACTGTCTATGATGACTCCAAGGTATTTAATTTGGCGAGAGAATGATAAGGGTATGTTGTTCATGTTTATCTTGCATTTTTGGGCTTTGTTGGTGAATGCGATTAATTGTGTCTTTTTGGGACCAAAGGTAAGCTTCATAGAGTCGCCCCAGGAAGTGATTTTTGAAATTGCGTCATTGGCTGCATTTTCCAGTGTTGTGGTATCTTTTGCGTGGACAACGAGTAAAACATCATCTGCGAAGGCTTGCAGATGACATTCGTCTGGGAGCTTCGATGATAGCAGTTCGTCAAGTATAAGATTCCACAGAGTTGGTCCGCAAACCGAACCCTGTATGCACCCACGTGACATAATTTTGGATGCCGAACTGTCAGTGAAGTCAAGTCGGACCGGACGGTCTTCAAGGTAGTTTTTTAGCAGTAAATATATATTTTTAGGGCACTTGATAAGGTTTAATTTGTGAAAGAGAGCAGGCCACCATTCGTGGTCGAAGGCTGCTTGGATGTCCAGCGAGATCGCTAAGGCCTGTTCGCGTTTCTCTTTTGCACTATGGATCACATCCAAGGCTCTTCTGATGGCTGTTGTGGTCGGATACTGCGCTTGTTTTGTTGATGTGGTAGTTAAGTCGCTTAGTTGTAAGTTTTTCTAATAGTTTTCCGAATACGTGGATAAGTCCGATCGGTAGGTAAGAGGAAGTGTTGCTGTATTCGTCCTTGTTAGGTTTCGGGATAATTTTAATGTAAGCTTCTTTCCAGATTTTTGGAAAGTAGCTGAGTTCAAGGCATCGATTCATTACTTTGGTGACTATAGACGGAAAAAGTTTAGTAAAAGTTAAACAAATGTCGGCGGTGAGATGATCTAAACCAGGTGATTTTTTGGGATTCATGGATGTTAATGCGTTGAGTACTTCGTTGTTTGTAAATGGAGGATCTGATGGAGTGTTTGGGGTTTCGAGTGCCAGTTTGCGAATCGATCTATGTCGATCTGTAGTGTCTGGTGCATCTTCGGGGAAATATCGATTGAGAAAGGTTTCAGCAGTTTCTTTTGTACTAGAGGTGTAGCCTGTTGTAGTTTTCAAAGTTGATGGGGGCTGCGTTAGCGGTGCTGTTTTTAGGAGCCTATTTGTTACACTCCAGACATCCTCCTTTCCTTGCCTTTGGCAGAACTCTCTGAAGTGCTCCGTAGATGTTTTATTAATGGCATTAGAATATTCTGTTTTAATTTGTGCTTTCTCTGCTAGAGCTTCGTCTAGCGGTCGGTTATTTCGTCTAAGTTGCTGAATCCTGTGGTGGTTATGTATTACTTTACGTTTCAGTTGTTCGAGATTCTCGTTCCACCAGGGTGCTTTCTGCCCTACTGCGGACTTGCGCTGATGTTTGAATAGTTGCTCACTTGTTTTTTGTATGGCGATGGTAATTTCTTTTATGTATTCCTCTAACTCGGGTGTGTTAAGCGTGTCTATTTCTGCGTTTGGGTCAAAGTGTTTAAGTAATTCATTTTTGAATGTTTCAGCCATTAAGTCCCATTTTACATTTTGCGTTTCGTATCTGAATGTTGTTAGTTTTTTGTTTTTACGGATTGTTTTCTTGTTAAGTGAAAAGTTGAAAGTTATGGCATTGTGACTGGACGTTGGACTGATGTCTAGTGAGACTTTCCAGTCAGTTATCTTGTCGGCTGTCGGGTCAGAAGTAAGCGTCAGGTCTATAATCGAATGTCGGTGGGCATTGTGTGTCGTCGTTTCGAAAGTAGGAGTTGTGCCAGAATTACAGACCGTTAAATTGTTTGCGGTTATTAAGTGTACGATTGAGTTTCCACGTCGGTTAGCTCGAGATGATCCCCACAGAGGGTGCCATCCGTTAAAGTCGCCGCAAATAACGTGTGTGGCGTCAGATGTTTTTTGTAAAAATACCTCGAGCGAACCGAGGGTCTGGATCTCGTCTTGCCTGGGTTCCACGTAAGCGCTGATGACAAAAATCTTTTTGCCTGAAGTGACTAATTGAACTATAGCAAGGTTGGATGTAGAGTGTTCCGAAATACCAAGTGTGCTGCCGACATTTTTCCTAATAAGGATGCATGCTTTGACGTGATGGTGGGTTGGGTACTGGTAGATGTTATAGCCTGGGCAAGATTTCATGCGTGTATCCTTACCGACGTAAGGTTCGGAGATACACGCTATATCATATTTGTAGTCCGATAAATATGTAAAAAGTTCTTGAGTCGCTGCGTAACTTCTATCTAAATTGACTTGAAGATATTTGAGATCATGGTTCGATTTTAGTATATTTTCAGAAGTACTTTTAGTACCCATAATCGGTTTTATTTTTACAAAATTCTATTTGTTTTTGGATACGGGGGCAGCGCAGCGACGTGGCACTATGTTTAGTGTCTACATTAGAGCCATGTTTTTTTTTGTGTTACAGGCAATTTAGGCAGTCGACTCTAGATTCTTCCTTTTTGTACGGGCAGTCCTTGTAAAGATGGGTAGTGGAGGCGCAATGGGAGCAGGCCAAAGTTTCGACATTGCAGTGTTTTTTTGAGTGGCCAAACTGAAGACATTTGTAACACTGTATGAAGGTGGGATAGTCCTCGGCCTGAATGCGCTGGTGGTCGACATTCAATTTCCCAAGCTCAGTTATTTCTCTCCAAATTGCAGGAGTGACCATGAACACGGCGTTGTAAAGTTTTTTGTTCTTATTGTTTCGTTTAAAGCGAAAGGAAATGTCGTCTGGAGTTTTTGTGGCATTCAGGACTGTCGGATTTTGGTTTGTCATTATATCTTTTAGCTCTTCCGGAGAGATCTCGTTGAAGACACCCTTTAATATAATCATAGGTCTCAGACGCCTGGCCAGTTCGGCAGTGACGTGGCTGGTGGGATAGTCTAGCCGCCTGAGGACCTCCTCTTGATGTGCGACACTGTCGAACTCTACCCTCAGTTTGTTGTTACTTGTGGGTTGCACTTTGGCGGGGGCAAAAGTACACGTCTTAAAAGAGATTCTCTGCCGCCAAGCTTGCAGAACCTCTTGTTTGGAGGTTACCGTGTCACTCTTGGAGGAAACGATGATAGCTGGCACAGTTTTTGGTCTAGCAATGGGTGTGGGAGCTTTCCTCACTATTTCTGAAAATGTAGGTCTTCCAGGAGCCGGTGCTGGTATATTTTTAAAAGCTTTGCCGATCTCTTCCTTTATTGTGTCCCTAATTATGTTAGTTGTAATTGTACTGATGTCCACAGCCGGTGACTCTGCAATCGCTGCGCTACTCGTGGCATGTTTGGACACACTAATAATTGACTTCGCAAGTTCCATAATGCGCTTTTTGTTAGGGTTAGGTTAGTTTTTTTTTAATACATTATGTCCTCCAACATGATCGGAGCCTGTGCTAGCTACTATCCTTTCATACTAGTTCTCGCATTTATGCCTCTCGTACTTTTATTCTTCATACTATTCTTTCTATCATTCGTCGTCTTTTGTGTCACTGCCTGTTGCCTACCTAACTAAACTTACTAATTCTACAGGGTAATGGGGTATTTTATTTAAATAAACGATGCGAACACGGCAGCATTTTCTTATACCTTACCGCACTATTTTAAGCTTCATACAATTCTTTATATACAATAACGATGTTAGTTTCTGTTGCATTACAACATTATTTGCTATTTACATTTTCTTTGTATGATTACATTCATATAGTTATTATATTTTGCAATCATACTTTACTTAATCTACTTTATTTCTATTATTTACTCTTGTTACAATGTTCTTACAAAATTCTAAAAATACGTTACGCTGTCTACTTTTTATAATAATGGGTAGGTTTTCTACTGTTAACTTTATGTCTAATTTTTGCTCTATTTCAAATCTGTCTTTGACAAACCAGGGCATTCCACGATCAGATGTTCGACCGTTTCATTTGCCTCAGGATCACAGAGGCAAGATGGGCTCCCCTTGCACTTGAAACGGTTCCGGTACGAGGAGAAACTTCCGTGCCCCGTGAGTATTTGTGTGATTTTGCCATCGATCTTAATTTTCTTTATGGTAATATATGCCGTCACCGCATCAGGGAAAAACATTTTCGTTCCCGAAGCCGTTTCCTCCGATCTATACCTTCTGTCCCATTCATCGATCGTCTCTTTCCGAATACAACGTCTGACGAATGAGACAGGGCACCGATCGTAATCCGGCTTCTTTTTTAAGTTCTTTGCAAGCTCATCGGCTCTCTCATTCCCTGCCAGTCCTATGTGTGCCTTAATCCAAAACAGGGGATGAGAGGAGCCGGAGTTTGTCAGGGTCTCGAGTGCTGCTCTCGAGTCGCTATAAATTGCAAACTCGGATTCGCCGTGTGTCAGTGCGACCTCCGTTGCCTTACACAGGGCTAGTAGTTCCGCCTGGTAGACGGTGCAGTATGGCGATAGAGCAAGTTTTAGGGCCTTAGTCTCAACACCACCATTCCAAATGGATAGCGCCGCACCGACTCTGCCCCCAATCTTACTCCCGTCTGTGAAAATGCGCAAGGCATAATCACTATGGCGAGAATATTGTTCCTCGTCCACCAGGTTTTGGAACTCCAGCCCCATACGTTCCGCAGGATGTGGGGCTTGTATTTTCGGTGTCATCTTCTCAATCACTCTGTCGGCCAACTCACGTCTAGGTGCTCCCTTCTTAGCCTCGTATAACGAGGCTGCCTCACGGACTCGGAGGTCTAGAGGAAGCGTCCCCGTGAGTATGAGTGCTGAGTTGAGTGACACCGTCCGATACGCCTTACACATTTTCTGTGCGAATCCCCTCTGGGCCGTGCCAAGCTGTTTGCGTACTCCTAATTTTTCTGCTGCCGGGGCCCATGCAGCCGCAGCGTAGAGTATAACCGGCTCCACCGCCGCGGTGTATACCGTACGGATAATATCAGGGCTGAGTCACCAGCTTACGCGGGCCGCTCTGATAAGTTGCTTATATACCCCTATTGCTTTTTTACAGACGCTGGAGACGTGGGCATTGAAATTCAACTTGTTGTCGATGGTGAGCCCAAGTATCTTGATCTCCGGGGACATGCCAACGCTGACCCCCCCATGCTCAGGCGCGGTGTGTCAAATTTAAGTTTTTTAGTTATTACCATCCCACAGGTCTTATGTGGTGCAAACTTTAACTTATTTTCGACACCCCACGCCCGAACATGTTCGAGGACAGCATTCGCCTGTCCCTGTATTTCCCGGGCCTAACCACCGTCAAAAAGTAGCACCACGTCGTCCGCGAATGCTTGGCAATGGACCCCCTTTTCCTTCATCAACTTAAGTAGTGGGTCTAGCAACACGTTCCATAGAAGTGGCCCTCCTATCGAGCCCTGAACGCATCCCTTCTCCGTGCTCCCTTTGTGTGCAGCTCCCGCATACCTGACCTCCACTGCCCTATCGCTGAGGTAGCTGCAGATGACCCGTCTCAAGTTCACGGGACAGTTTTCCTCAGCCAGCCTGGTCTTTATCGCTGACCACCAAGCACTATCGAAAGCGCCCTCGATATCTAGAGAAACCAATGTCACCAGTTTCTTCTCATCCAGTTTTTGGCGGATGCGGGTTATAAGCGCAACAAGGGCGTCTTCCGTACTCTTCTGTGGCATAAATCCATACTGGCGAGTGCTAATCCGAGGCAGCACGTAGAACTTGAGCCGGCTCACCAGCATCTTCTCATATATCTTGCCTAATACGGGCAAAAGCCCAATAGGTCGATACGACTTTGGCGCAGTATAAGTGTCCTTGCCTGGCTTTCTCAACACGACCACTGTTGCTTCCTTCCAGGAGTTCGGGAAGCAACCGAGTGCCATGCATTTATTCAGGAGAGCCAGGAAGTACTTTGGGTCCACATTGATGGCGTGTGAGCATATGTCGGCCGTGAAGCCGTCAGCCCCGGGAGCTTTCTTGGGGTTGAAAGACTTGACCGCAGCCTCCAACTCCTCGATTTTAAACGGGGGGTCATTTTTATCATGACCGTCTTCGTTTATTGTTTCCGCTAATGCTCTTGTTTGCAGATGTTGTGTGCTGTCTTCGTCCCTCAAGTCCCTCGGGTAAAAGGTTTCAGCCAGGAGTCGAGCAGAGCCCTTCGCATCCAACGTTACTTCCCCTTCTATCAAAGGAACATCCTCTTCTCTACGTTTGATCCAACTAATTACCCTTTAAATACCCTCCCACATTCCTTCCCTATCCTGTTTCCCGCAGAAATCCCTCCAGCTTTGCTCTGCTGCCTCTTTAACTGCTAATTCGTATTTCTCTTTTTTTTTCAGGTACAGATCTACAACCATCCCCCTGCGGATCGGCGCTGCACTGCGGACTCTGCGCCTCCGGGTCGCCACCTGTCTTTTCATCTCGGCTAAGTTCTCGGACCACCACGGCACGGTAAGTGTTTCTGTGTGTTTTTTGTGTGGTATTGTGTCACGTGTCTGTTATAGCTTTAGTGTATGTGTGTATTGTAAAGTCTATTTGTTCTTTGTTTCTAATTTCTGCAATATTTTGCATGGTGAGTTTGGTGTCGTGCATAATCTGGGTCAGTTTCTCATGAAAAAGACCCCAATTTGCTTTTTTAGGGTTATATTTACGTGTTGTTCGTTGTATTTTTGTGCCTTGTGATTTTTGTAATGCTATACCAAACATTATGCCATTGTGGTCCGAGCTCGTGAGGCCTTCTACTACGTGCCATCCGTCCACGAGACGAACGACGAACGACATGGCTGCAGAATCTTCTTCCACCCCTGATGGTGTCGAAGGTGGGTACCTCCCCCATATTAAGGATATGCATATCGTTTTCAGCAAGAGCTCCGCACATTTCTTCGCCTCTGATATCTTCATTTTTGCTACCCCTCCAAGTACTTTTTGCATTAGCGTCTCCTCCTATGATTATCCTTTTGGATCCAGTTTTTTGTACAACCTTTTTCAGGTGCTCCAGGTATAGTCCCATGGGCCGATCCGGCTCGAAGTAGTAGGAGACTAGGGTGATAGTCCATGCTCTGGTTTGGACTCCCACCACGACGATGTTGTCCGTGGTGAGTTGTGGGTACTGTACTATGTCAACGTCATCGTCGAGGACGGCGATGGCCGCTTTAACAGTCCCATTTCCTGTTCCTGAGCTTTGGAAGATTCTGGCACCCCGGTAGCTCCTAACACTCCGTGTCCCACCCACATAAGGCTCCTGGAGCAGCGCTATGGCTACCTTACGCTTTTCTGCTTCAATCAGGAGTTCATTCGTAGCCAGCTGGCTACGCTGCAAATTTGCTTGAACTATTTTGTACTGGTAGGATTTCCGTGGCACCACCTTAGCAATATGCTACGGAGGCCCTAGCCAGTGCATCCCACCTTCTTCTGACTGGGCACTCACTGCTAAAGGCGTTATGGCCCGTCTGCTGTATATCAGCTCTTATACAGTTTTTGCACGCTGGTACTGTCCCCACCTGTCTGTCTGGGCACTCCGCTCTTAAGTGCAGACCCCCGCAGTGGCTACACAAATCAGCAGACTCCTTTCAGAACCGCTTGCTGTGACCGTAGCCCAAGCATCGGGTGCACTGTACCAGCGGCGATTGGTCCTCCACCGTAACCCTTTGGAGGTCGATTCGCAACTTCTTCTCGTCGATCGCCCTCCATATTTTGGGCGAAACACTTACGATTATATGGCAGTTGTGAGGATTTCTCGCTTTCCGTCTATATTTGATTTCTAGGGAACCATCCTCGCCGTCGAGGCTGCCAAAGACCTCCCGATTCTGATTTCTGAGGGCTCTGACGACTTCCGCGTCGTCGTGTACTTTCAATACGTCCCTCAGAATCAAAAGCGGGTTTCGATTGTTTCTTGACCTCCTCGACGATGAGGCCCTCCCCAGTGGCTTCCAGCCGTTCTTTCACTTTCTTTCTCTCATGTTCCGTCTTACAACCCATAATAATCATCCTATCCTTGGCCTTTCTTACTCTCTCTACCTTCACCCACCCATCCTTCGCGTCTACTGCTCTTCTCACCCTCTCCAAGACTTCCTCCCCTGTTTCCACTTCACACGTCGAGGAGATTACCACGGAGTGCAGAGACGGCTGTTCCGGGTTTTTGCTGCCCTCTCGAGGATCACTCTCTGTGCCTCTACTGCTTCCTTAAGCTCCTCCATCTTCCGTCCATTTTCTAGGAGTAGTCTTGAATTTTCCTCAATCCTAGCTAATATCTGGCTTTCGTCTTTCGCTTTATTCCCATTCCTTTCTTGGTCCTTTACACTTTCTGGTATGCTCGTTTGTGTCATTGTTTCCCCTCCACTCTCCCTCTCCAGTTCATCCTCTAATTTTCGTGCCACCGGCATAGCTTTGGCCAGCTCGTATAGCCGATCCAGAGCCTCTTTTATTTGCAGCCTAACATCTTTTCTAAGGTTTTGGAATTTGCCAAGGTTCTCCAGGCCTTTCCTGTGAATCTCAGCAGCCTCCTCCTCCCTGCTAACAGAGCCCGTCCTGATCTTTATGGGGCTGGGTGTAGGGTGGTTTTTCTTTATTTTTGTGACTGTCGCCGTCCCGGTAGACAGTTGTTGTGTTTTTGTTGACGTCAATTGCGTGAGGTTTTTCTTTCCTGGAGGGGTAGTGTAGATAGCTTTTGTGGGCTGAGCTGGTCCTGTCAATTTCCTCGTTGGGGATGTTCCAACTATTACCTGCTCTATGTTTTCTATGGACTTTCGAACATTTTGGGACTTCGGTATTTTGGAAGGTCCTGTCTTTGCGTTGTCCATAGGTGATACTAACACGGCCTTAGGTCCGCTCTCTTTTGCTCCGGCTGGCGTTCGAATCATGTTGGTTTTATATAAAGGTCAATAAATCCAAGTCTAATACTAATTTGTAAAAGTTTTAAATATGTATAATTTAAATGTCAAGCAAACTAAACTCTACTTTTATAATTTGTTGCTCTAGGTTGTTACGGGGGGGGGGGGGGAAGGGGGGGGGGACAACGTAAAAAATGTCAGAATTGAGTTAGGAGGCTCCGTTCTCCTGTAAACTGAAAACACAGTTAAAATGGAGTTTTCAGAATCTTCCGGCCCGCACAATTAATTTTATATCTCAGAAACTATGCGTAATTAATCAGCTTTAGGAAAAAAATTTTTCAAAATTTTTTCCTAAAGCTGATTAATTACGCTTACTAAATTTAATTTAAGTACAATTTATGTCATATAATATTTTTTATTTATAAAATTATGAAAACCAAGAACTGTAATGACCCGCTATTTCTCTGACTAAACATAGAAAAATTTTGAAAAAATTACAGAATACTTACTACTTGTAAAGAACCTTAACTTAATTTTTTCTGAATTTTAAGGGCGGTTTTTACCCCACCACGTGTTCACCCCGTATATTTAAAAAATACTTAAAATTAAAAGTTGCACTCATAAACTTTGTTTAAACTTCTATTTTTATGCTTAAGCTGTCAAAATCTTTGTTTTCGTTTGTTCTCGCAGCGCCCGTTGTCAGATCTTCTCCAGCTTCTCCAGATATTGGACCGCGTGTCCACGTGGTTTTCGTTTTTCCCGAATTTATTGTCACTGGAGCACCGCAAAAATCCGGGATACAGTTTTCCATATAGTGTCCGTCAAGGCTGTTCTTCCGACATTTCGAAACACTTATGTCGCTGATCCCGTTTCAGCAGCCTTTCGTTTTTAGTGTTTTTAGGTTTTATTTTTTTTTTGATTTTCCACCAAGGAGTATACCGTCCTTGGTGGGAGTTTATTCACAGGTTTAACACTTATTGTTGCATAGATTGCTTTTTTAATAGGCTACAATTGTTTATCGCATAGGGAAGAAAACGCCAAATCAATGCTATTTGATACCTTGATTTGGTGTTGTTCCCCTTTATTAATCACATATGAGCAGTAGTATACACAAAGTAATTATATTTACACGGTTAACATTACAAAGTTTACGCAATGGGCTTAGATGAATTAAGTATAACAATAATAATAGAATTGGTATTTATATTAAAAAAAAATATAAGAGTCAGAAATTAATCCTAATAAGCTTAATATTATTATTATATAAGTAAATGAGAAATTTGAAATGGGCTATGTGCAAAATTTTATGTACAATTACTTGACTTATGATTTGCAGTTAAATTAATAGTAACAAGAGATTTATGGTCAGACTTAACTAATACATGTTTATTTAATTAACATAGTATTATTGTGTGGTTTTATAGAAATATTCATACGAATAAAGTTTATTTTACATGTTATTGAATCCTTTTAGGTTGTTGACAATGAATTCTATGAGACTAACGAAGGATTCAATTGTGCTCTGTTTTTTTACGAGATCTGTAAGATTGTATGGAGATATGCATGAGTTGCTACATAGCATCTCGTGGTATAGGGGGCTAGGCGCTCGCTTTTAATTTCATAGTACGCGAGTGACCTGGGTTTGATTCCCGGTGCCGGCACCACTAAAATTGTTAATTGCAATTTTAAGTGCTGACTTACCACGTGCTCGGCGGTGAAGGAAAACATCGTGAGGAAACCTGCATGTCTGAGAAATTAAAAATATTTCGAAGACATGTGAAGTCCGCCCACCCGCATTAGAGCAGCGTGGCGGGATTCTTCCTAGTTCCAAAACCCTCTCAGAAATGAGAGGAGGCCTGTGCTCAGTAGTGGGACATTTATAGGCTGAAACTTTACTTTACTTTTTTTACTCAAAACGAGGGCAATCCCTCAAAAGATGATTCAACGACTATATTGTAGAATTGTCACAGGGACAAAGCGGTTTAGTGGTGATTTTAAACCTGTGCAGATATTCCTTGTGGTATCCGTGACCTGTCAAAAATTGTGTAAGGTGAAATGAAATTTTGGTTGCGTTCCACAGCGCACGGATGTCAGTCAATTTTGGGAGTATCCTTTTGGTGTGCTGTCCTTGCGCAGCACTTTCGTATCTCTTTTTCGCTATTGGTGTAAGTGCCACCAATTTTCATGGTCGTCGGTGGTCGCTTGGGAGCGGTGTCCTTCAAGAGTCTGTTCGTGAGGGACCAGACGTTTTCCTTGGTGTGCAGCTCACAGAATTCTCTGAAACTCTTGGAGGACTCCGCTCTCAGTCCCTCAGCATATACCGCCTTTTTGTTCTTGAGCTGTTCTGCTAGATGGTCAAGGGGAAGGTTTCGTCGTCTCGCGTTATGCAGTTGGTGGTGTAGCTGGATAACCTCCTTTTTGAGCTCTGTAAGTTTATCAGTCCACCAGAGTGGGCGTTGTTTAATCTGGCCTCCACCTTTCCTAGCTGGCATCGATTCATTGCATGCTTTGTGGATTGCCTCGCAGATGTCGTCTATCATCGTTTCCAGCCCGGTCGCGTTTAGCGATCCGAGATCTCTCTCAAGTATGTCAGTGTTGGTCATGTTAGTGTGCAGTGAGTCCTTGAACAGTGCGCAATTGGCCTTGGTGCTGTTGTACCTAAAAGTAGAGGAAGATGTCGGTGGAGGACCTGAAGAGTAATTCCCTAATTGCACCTCGTACTCCACAGCGTTGTGTTGAGATGAGGGACATCCTGCAACCCTGTTGTGTATGTGTCCATGGGCCAGTGTAAGGTATATAATAGAAGTCCGATCCCTTCCGTGTGTGATGGTTTCGAAGGTTGGTGAGGAGCCGGCATTGCAAAAGTAAAGGTCATTAGCATATGCTAGCTCCACTACCGCAGATCCTCTGGGGTTGGTGGTCTTGCTGCCCCATATGTGATGCCACCCGTTGAAATCACCACCAATGACAGTGTTAGGGCAACGGGAAGCTTTAAGAAAGGCGTCTATGTGTTCCAAAGTATTGTTATCGTCGGACCCAGGCTCCACATAAGCCGAAGCAAAGAGTGTCTGTTGTCCGCCCCTCATGAGTTGTATGACGCAGAAGTTGGCGTTAGAGTAACATGTGTGACATACCTAGTACCTGTCCGCATTCCGGTTTTGTGAGAATGCATGACTTAACTCTACCTGTCTGTGAGCCAAATTGATGTATACTGAGGCCCTGGGTTGATCGCATCTCATTGCCCGTGCCAACGTACGGTTCCGCCAACAATGCGATTACAGGTAGTCACCTGCCATGAAATATCGAATGAATTCGTGAAGACTCTTTTTAGAACGATCTATGTTACACTGAATGACTTTGATGTTATTAGTTTGATCCATAATCAATCCGGTTATTTATTCTTATTCTCATGGCTCTAAGCCTGGGGCAGTCGGGTGACGTAGCAGTGTGGCGGATGTCCGTCGTGGCTCCGAACTTACTGTTGTGGGAGACACAATTTATGCATTTGGCAGATGCTGGTTTGCCCTTCTCGGGGCATTTGTCCACTGTGTGCTCAGTGCTGGAGCAGTGGGAGCAAGGGTTTACTGTGGCTGAGCAGAATTTTTTAATGTGTCCAAATTGCAGACACCCGTGGCACTGTAAGAAAGATGAGAACTCACATATGTGTATGCGTTGATATTCAACGCTAATTAGTAAGCAGGTAGTGCTTCGATTAACCTACGGAAGAGTCTGCGAGCCACAAGGAATACCGCATTATACAACTCTGGATTTTTGTTACTACGCCTGAAACGGAGACGCATGTCATCCTCTTCAGTGAATGTCTCGTTTAGAACTGGGTTCTGTTGTCTGATGATGTTGACTATCTCTTCCGCAGGCACGTCTTTGGAGATACCCTTCAGTATGACCATTGGTCGGAGACCCCTGGCCGGCTCTGCGCTAACGTGCTCAGATGATTGTAGTTTTATTAGTGTATCGTCACGTTGCTCAGTTGTGTCGAACTCAACTCTTAGTTTGTGGTTGGATACTACCTGTACCCTAGCCGGTGCGTATTTAGCAGTTCTGTATGATATGCTTTTCTTAAAAGCCTCAACCGCCTCCTGCTTTGATTTGGGGGTTACCTTGGGGGTCACCACGATGGCTGGCTTGCTGGCTGGTAGTGGACTGCGGGCCGAAGGCCCAGCAGTCCCGTTGCGATGAGTCACCGGCCCACTGCCGGTCGCAGCGGCCTGAGCATAAGAGGCAGGCCGCGCCTGCTGTTGAAGTTGCGTTGAGATCTGGCCTTTGATTTTAGCCATCTCGCTCCTTACACAGGCCACTATGTCGGCCTTCAGGTCGCCGCCCAGGTTGCTCTGGGGGGGAGGGTTGATAGATGCCAGCGCAGATGACATGCTGGCCAATTTGTGTCCACACCTTCTAATCTCCTCAGCGGCCAGATTAATGAGCCTTTTGTTAGCGGCTGTGACGGACTTGGCGTCCGTGACCGTTTTCGTAATACATCCCGTGAGCTTCTGTATCGTTGTGACGAACGTATCCACATCGGTTATATCCTCCACATGGGCTGGTAGGAGAGGTGGAGTAGCGTCCGTGGGGGGCATCTTAGTAGAAGTGGCCATCGCGCGTGACGCGCAGATGGCAACAGCACAAGTGAGTTTTTAAAATAAATGTATATCTAGTCCGGGGGGTAGCCGAGGGGGGTGCCGCCACTTCACTAGTTCACTGCACTTCCTAATATGTCAGTATACACTATTGCGGAGGCGATAGCTGTCCGCACTAAAGAGTCAGTTTTTTTGAAACCTTCCCAACCTCGGGGGGCCAGACTCGAGTACCCGCCGCCTATATCTGGGGGTGGTGCGATCCATGGCCTTATATGGAGCACCTGTGTGGGCGGAGGCCCTGACGGAGAAAACCATCGTTTTCTGAGAAGACCTCAGAGAGCGATGGCCGTCGGGGTCATAAGAGGTTATCGCACCATCTCTCATGAGGCAGCGTGCGCACTGGCGGGATCCCCTCCTTGGGATTTGGAGACGGAGTTCTTAGCGTCATTGTATCAGTGGCGCTCAGAACTTCGGCTCCAAGGGCAACATCCCATCTCAAGAGAGTGGAAAATGCGGAAGTTCCACGCTCGACAGTTCATGATGCTTAAGTGGAAGGAGCGATTGGCCCATCCAGGGGCTGGCAGCAGGACTGTCGAGGCTGTACATCCGGTCCTGGGCGACTGGATGGACAGGCGGCACGGATCACTGACCTTCCGGCTGGTACAGGTGCTCTCGGGGCATAGATGCTTCGGGAGGTACCTGTGTCGCATAGCCGGAAGAGAGCCGACAACTGAGTGCCACCATTGTGGCAGTGACGAGGACACGGCGCAGCATACGCTGGAGGAGTGCCCAGCTTGGGCGGAGCAGCGCCATGATCTCGTCACTGCTGTGGGGGACGACCTCTCGCTCCCAGCCTTAGTTAGGGCTATGGTAAGCAGTGAGAGGTCGTGGAGTGCCGGTGTAACCTTCTGCGAAAAGGTCATGTCGCAGAAGGAGGCTGCGGAGCGGGAGAGAGAGCGGAACGCTGCAGTCCCAATCCGCAGCCAGAGAGCCGGGCGCCGGAGAAGGGCCTATCAAGCCCTCCTCCGCCCCCCATAACAGAGGTCTAGGCGGCGGACTCGGGGGTGGTCCACCGCTTATGTAAAAGACCTCGAGGAGGCGTACGCGGTGTTCCCGCGCGCCCCTACACGGAGAACGGGTGGAGGGCTCCAGCTCCACCCTCACAAAGAGAAGGGGCTCATAATTGAGCCAACGCCGTCGGGACTGCGGTAGTGTGCGAAAGCGTTCCCGTAGTCCCAACTACTAGCGACAAGAGGAACACCGTGGGGTTTTAGCCGGTAGGAGTCCGGCATAACCCCTTTGTTGCCCCCGCGACAGAGGGGTATCCATGTAGGATTCCCCACGTACAAAAAAAAAAGGTTAGGTTCCCCCCCCCCAATTAATTAACCTCCTCGTGTGCTCGGCTGCTGCGCCTCCTCTGGGATCCATTCAAAGGAGGAGCAGCATTCCGGGACGGTGCACCCTGGGCGCCGGAAAGTAAGTACTCAGTTGCGTACTTGCTGGCCGGCGGCGAATAACCTTACAAGAGAGATGTGGGGAGCTTACGGCGGGCTCAGTGTTCCCTCACCCGGTCACTGGGCAGGCATGGGAAGGACTCATTCCTTCTCTGCCAGCGCCTCACCCGAAGCTCAAGCGTTGGCACGCCGTGAGGAGCTGAATGGCTGACGGGAAATTCAGTCGCTAGTGTTGCCCCCGTCAGGGTACCGGCCGACCCCCAGACGAGTTACGCGTAGGCTTATCCGGGTAAGGGTCACTGCTCGGATGGACTGTTATTTACCCAATACTCGTGGGAATTAATATGGAATTGGAAATTGGAAATGAAAATATAATGGAGTTGGAGTACCAGTCTGCGTCTGAAGCGGATGCATGTCTGAATGAAAAATTAAAAGAGGAATCCGGCAAGCCTGTAAGCAGAGCAGTAAGAACTAGGGGCGCATCGAAGAGACGCCCGAAGGAAATAGCCTCTACTGTTGGGCCGCCGTGTGAAGATGAGACGACGAGGAGGCATAAACCCTCGACTCATGTCGAAGCGGAACATCAAAATATTGAGATGTCAATGTTACCAAGTGGAATCGATACCAGTCGAAGTGCTGAACAGGTAGTAGACGAGCTGAGTCGTGCCGCAAATGCAAACCGCGCTGCTCTAGGCTTGTCAGTCAAAACCGGTATCGATAATAGAACGGCTGCAGCATTAAGCAAACAAGTCTTAGAAGATGTCGGAGTCATACTGGCGGTTGCTGCTAAGTCGAGGAACTTGAAAGGCACGTTCCAACGGGCCTTAAAGGACGCAGCCTCGTCCATTAAAACAGCTGTGGAGGCCTTACACAACAGATCCTCCACTGAGGAAACGGCGAAATTACAAGCCGAAAATGCCCGAATGCAAGGAGAAATGCTGGAGCTCCAAAAAGAGATGGATGAGCTCCGGAAGGAGATTGCGCGGGCTAAAGATGGTGTCGCTTCATCATCTTCCAGCCGGAACGATGTGCCAGTGGCCTTGCATACGCAGGCTCAGGCAGAGGAGTTTACTGGCTTTATTATGCGCCAGGTTGGAAGTATGATTAAAGAGAAACTGGAAGGTTTGGAGGAACGCTTGCGTCCCGTAAAGCCAGTTAGACCTCCTTCCGCTGTGGACCAGAGTATTGAAGTAAGAGGGGAAGGCGCACCAAGGCTAAGGCCGATAAATCCGGGTCCTAAGGAAGCTGGTAAATCGCTGAAGGCGGATAAAAAGAAGGAAAAAAGTAGTAGCGCCATAAAAACTTCCAAACAGGGAGAATCTCGTCTCCCGCGGCCGGGTCCAGTAGCCTTGGAAGAAGCCTGGTCTACGGTGGTGAGAAAGCGCGGCAAGAAAAAGGTGCCACAAGCGACTACTGACAGCAAGGCCGCCTCCAAAAGTGCAAGCCGGTCCTCAACGATAAAGTTGCGCCCTCCTCGATCCGCGGCTGTAGTTATAACTCTGGAGCCTGGAGCCGAAGAGCGAGGGTTTACATATGCAAGGGTTCTGGCAGAGGCCAGAAATAAAATTGACATCTCTGGCCTAGGCATTGAATCATTGCGGTACCGCCAAGCAGCTACCGGAGCCCGCATTTTGGAGGTGCCAGGTGCAACGAGCGGTGACAAGGCGGACTCGCTTGCGAGAAAGCTTAGGGAGTCTGCCGGAAAATGTGATAAAGGTCTCCAGGCCAACGAAATGTGCGAATTTCCGAGTCTCTGGCCTGGATGATTCTGTCACCTCGGACGAGGTAGTCTCTGCCGTTGCCAAACGAGGAGGCTGCCCGATAGAGGCCGTAAAAGCGGGAGAAATCCGCCGCTCACCCAAAGGAACCGGTACCCTGTGGTTGCGTTGCCCGGTGATCGCAGCTAAGAAGATGGAGGAGGGTGGCCGATTCTTAGTTGGATGGGTATCAGCACAGATCACGCGACTGCAACCCAGGCCTATGCGGTGCTATAGGTGCCTTCAGTCTGGGCACGTGCTGGCACAATGCACCGCAGAAACGGATCGTAGCGGAGTCTGCTACCGTTGTGGGCAACCCGGTCACAAAGCCACTGAATGTACAGCTACCCCGCGGTGTGCACTCTGTGCAGCCGTGGGCAAACCAGCCGACCACATGCTTGGGAGTAAGAAGTGCTCTCCGCCAATGGCCAAAGTCCAAAAAAGGGTCGCAAGGACTACGGCCAAACAAGCCGGGAAGGAGGGGGCGATGACGGTAAAGCAGTCCAATGGCTAATCATCGTCTCCTCCAAGCAAATGTGAACCACTGCGCCGGCGCTCAAGACCTTCTCCTGCAGAGTATGGCGCAGTGGTTGATTGATTTAGCGGTAGTCACCGAGCCGTACTTTATTCCCACGAGAAATAACTGGGTGGGCGATATGGACGGCTTGGTGGCCATTGCGTCGTCAAGAGCTGCCCTCTCCCTATCTGTTTTTGCGAGGGGCAAGGGATATGTTGCGATCCAGTGGAGAGAGACTGTTCTAGTTGCAGTGTACTTCTCTCCAAACCGTTGCCTCGCTGAGTTCGAGATATATCTGGGCATGTTGGGGGCCCTTATTGGGCAAACCCTACCTCGTCCAGTGATTGTTGTAGGGGACCTAAATGCCAAATCGGCGGCCTGGGGATCCCCTGTAACAGATGCGCGCGGCGAGGCACTGGAGGACTGGGCGACTTTGACTGGCCTCATTGTTCTCAATCAGGGGTCAGTCAACACATGCGTGCGAAGGCATGGGGGTTCTATCGTAGACGTTTCGTTTGCGTCCCCTGCCATTGCGCGCCTCGTCCGGGGTTGGAAGGTTCTGACGGATGTTGAGACGTTGTCAGACCATCTATATATAAGATTCGACGTCTCTTCATCTTCAGAAGCCCCGGACACCAGTCGCCCCTTGAGGAGAAGGTACACTCAGACTTCAGCCACGAGATGGGCGATGCGAGGTCTCGACAGGGACGCGCTGAAGGAGGCCTCCATTGTCTATGCGTGGGTGAATCCTTCCGCTGGGCCTGTGGATGTAGAGGAAGAAGCAAATTGGCGTCAGGTGTACTGGTGGTCCCGGGAGATCGCGGACTTGCGCGCCAAATGTGTAAAAGCGAGATGCCAGTACACCAGACATCGCAGGAGGCGAATCCGTGACGACACAGTGGATGGACAACTATACGAGGCGTATAGGGAGCACATTAAAGCCCTACAGCTGTCCATCAGAGAAGCTAAGATCCGATCTAGAGAGGAGCTCCTGGGGACTCTCAGCCGTGATCCGTGGGGGCGCCCATATAAGATGGTGAGGGAAAAAATCCGCCCCTGGGCGCCTCCTTTTACGGAGAGTCTCCAACCTCGGTTGTTGGAAAGCGTGGTGGGAGGTCTGTTCCCAAGACGAGCAGAGCAGCCAGCGCCCGAAATGGCGCCTCTGCAAGAAGAGCAGAGGCTCGTCACCGAGGTGCCGCAAGTATCGCAGGCGGAGCTCGGCGCGGCCATTCAAAGGCCAAAAATGAGGCCCTGCACACACCCCTTTGTCGTACTCTTCACCCACTCTGTCCCGGCATACCTGACGTGCACTGTCCTATCCCTGAGAAAACTATCAACCAGGCGCCTCAGGTTTACCGGGCATTTCGTCTCTGCTAACCTACATTTAATGGCTGGCCACCATGCGTTATCGAAGGCTCCCTCTATGTCTAGAGACACTAGCACAAGGAGCTTTTTGTCATGAAGCCCCCTGTTGATGTGTCGCATCATATCATAGAGGGAGTCCTCGGTACTGCGCTGTGGCATGAACCCATATTGCCGATGGTTTATTTTGGGAATGATGTGCCATTTAATTCGCCTTACCAGCATCTTCTCGAAGATTTTTCCCAAGACTGGCAATAATCCTATTGGCCTGTATGATTTGGGGTGTGTGTAGGTCTCTTTTCCCGGCTTTCGCAATACAACAATTGTTGCTTCCTTCCATTTTGTGGGGAAGTGAGAGAGCTTGAGACATGCATTTGATATTGCCAAGAACAGTTCCGGGTTCAGAGTGATGGCCACTTCACAGATGTCCGCAGTGAGTCCGTCCACACCAGGTGCCTTCCTCGGATTAAAGCTGGACGCGGCCCACTTCAGCTCTTCTTCGGTGAATGAAGGATCGCATGTTTCATCATGCGACCCTTTATTTACTATTTCAGCTTCTTCTCTGGTTCTTGAGTGTTCCGCGTCATCATCCGAGGCTTTATCCTCTGAATAAAAAGTTTCCGCCAGGACTCTTGCCGATTCCTCATTCTCCAAGACTTTTCCGTCTTTGACGAGTGGAATCTCCTCCTGTCTCACTGTTGTGCGGCCAATCACTCTGTAGATACCGTCCCACATCGACTCCCTATCTTGGCGGCCGCAGAACTCCTTCCAACTAGTCGTCTGCGCTTTCTTTACCTCCAGCTGGTATTTCGTTTTCGTATTTAGATACTGTTCGACTACCCATTCCCGTCGAACTGGGGCAGCGTAAGATATTCTCCGCTTCATTTTAAGGACTTCCCTCTTAAGTATCGTGAGATCCTCGTTCCACCAGGGCAATCCCTGACGTGTTTTTGCACTTACTTTTTTAAAATTATTACTGCAAATTTCTTCTATTGACCCCGTATACTCCCCAACAAATTTATCGAGATCCTCTGTTTTACTTAAATTATTTATTTCTGTTTTAGTTACTTTTCTATTTTTCCAACTCTGGGTGAGTTTCTCACGAAACTCACACCAGTTTGCCTTCTTTGTGTTAAATTTTCTAGTTGTCCTCCTAATGTCATTTCCTATTGCTTTTGTTAAATTTATCTCAAAACGGATCGCCCTGTGGTCCGAGTTAATCACATTTTCCGCAAGCCGCCAGTTTTCTACCCTACCAAGAAGGTCCGTCGAACAGGTCGTCACGTCAACACAGCTGGAGTATCTCTGTCCGCCTCTGATGGTGTCGAATGTGGGCTCAGTTCCCCGGTTTAGCAGATGCAGCACCAGTTCATCGAACGTGGCTGCTACATCCACCCCCCTACTATCCACTTTCCTACTTCCCCACCAAGTGTTCCATGCATTGACGTCCCCTCCCAATATCACGTTCCTGGTTCCTAATCCCTCGACGGCTGCCTTTATGTCGTCCAAATATGGTTGGATAGGTCTATCACCATCAAGGTATACAGAAATCACTCCTATTTCCCAAGCCTTGGTTCTTAATTTTGCAACAGCAATGTTCTCTGTTGTTAGACTGGGGAGTTAGGTGATATCTAGTGTGTTATCGAACAGCACAATAGCAGCCTTTACTACCTTTTCGGTGTTGTGGTTGTTTAAGCATTGTACTGTTCTTACACCCGGATATTGTTTCATTTGACCTATCCGTCCGATGTATGGTTCTTGAACCATGGCAAACGTCAGCTTCTTGTTTGTTGCCTCCATAATTAGCTCAGCCGTTGCTATCTCGCATCTTTGGAGGTTGGCCTGGATTACGCGATACTGGGAGTAGCTGCCAATGATCCTCGGAACAACCTCAGCAATAGGCTATCGCAGATCTCGCCAGTATCTCCCACTTTCTCCTTACCGGGCAGTCCGAGCTGAACGCGTTATGGTCCCTTCTATCAAGTTTTGCCTTTAAGCAGTTCCGGCAGTTCGGGATGTCACCAGAGAGCCATTCCGAACACTCCGACTTCAAGTGCAGGTCTCCACAGTGACTGCACACGTCTTCTGTCTCGGTACATAGTCTCTTACTATGTCCGTATCCCAGACAGCGTGAGCACTGTATTAGAGGGGATTGATCCATTACCCTTATTCGTTGAAGGTCTACGTGCACTGTTTCCGCCTCTGTGAGGCGACTCCATATCTGTGGTGAGACTTTCAATACTACGTGTGATGTGAGTGGGTTCCTAGTTTTCTTCCTGTATTTAACCTCCATTTTTTCAGCTTCTCCACTGATGTCTCTAAAGAGATGCTTATTTTGGACTTTTAGTGCCTTTATGATGTCCTCATCGGTGTTGTATTGCAACACATCTCTGAGAATAATCAGTGGGTCTTTGTTTTTAATCTCTTCCACATTAAGGTCGCCTCCTGCTTTCTTTATTTTGTGTTTCACTTTTTCTATTTCCTCTTGCGTGTTGCCTCCCACTATCACTTTCCTATCTCTTGCTTTCCTGATCTTATCTATTTTTAGTCCCTCTTCTTTGGCGTTTATAGCCTTTCTTATTTTGTCAATTACCTGATCTCCCGTTTCTTTCTCGTCTATTGAGGTGATCGCCACCGAGTGTACGGCCGTAATCCTCGAAGGCGTCCTACTCAGTGGTCCAGCTACCACACTTGCGTACGTCCCTCTCTCTTCCTTAAGTTCCTCTCTCAGTTTCTCCATTGCTCTCCTACTTTCTTCAAGAATTCTCCCGTGTTCCTCCAATTTCGTCATAAGCCTATACTCCATATCTTTACTCTTCTGGTTAGTTCCTTCTAATTCCTTCTCTTTGCTCTCTTGTTCCTTAGGCTGATTTTCCTTCTGCGAGTTTCCATTGCTTTCTGCCTCTTTTACTAACTGGTATAGTCTTTCGATTGCTTGGGTGACCTCTAGCTTGATATCCGTTTTCAAGTTGCGGGAGTTGTTAAGATGCAACTTGGCTTTATGTAAGCAGGCTCTCGCCTCTGTCACCCGATCTACGTATTTAACATTATCCTCGTTTTTTGAGCCGCTTGCTGCCTCTCCCGATGTTCTGTGGGCAGCTCCTGTCCTCCTCTTGCGAGGGTGTTATTCTCTGTTTTAAGCGACTCGCAGAGATCGTCTTCTTAGGTGAGGTTTTAGGGCCGGACTGTGTTTCTGTTTTCCCCGTCTCCCATTCTCCTACACTTCTCCGCACGTTGGAGGTTTGTGCGGGCTTGTCTTCCTTCTGCGATAGTCCTGTCCTCCCCGATCCATTTGGGGACACCTGTAGGGCTCTCTCCCTATTACCATCCTCGTTCTTTTTAACGGGGGTACGTACTCCAAACATATTTGAGGGGAACTCGTCAGTTATTCAAATAAAATAATATTGTTAAAGTTGTAAATATTTATTTACAACTTTTACAATATTATTTTAACCTAGTTGTATATATATTTTAACCTAGTTGTATATATATATATGTGGCTTTTGGGGAGAAAGCTATCATCTGTGTTTTTGCTGGGCCGAAGGTTAGCTTGATGCTTTCGCCCCACCGAAAAATTCGATGGAGAGCCTCGTTCGCCGCCGTCTCGAGGTCGCCAACATTTTTGGCAGTCACAACAAGCAGCACATCGTCGGCAAACGCCTGTGTGTGGCATCCAGTCGGAAGCTGCATGTCCAAAAGCTCGTCCAGGATGATGTTCCAAATCACTGGGCCGCATGTGGAGCCCTGAATGCAACCTTTGGACATCACCCTGGTTACTCTTTCCCCTGCGTGATCCAGAATAACCTCGCGGTTTCTCGTGTAGTCCTGGATGAGCCCAAAGATGTTCGCTGGACAATCAATCTGGCGTAATCGGTGATAAAGTGCCGGCCACCAGGCACTGTCGAATGCCGCTTTAATGTCAAGTGATATCGCGACGGCTAAATGCTTTCTATCTTTGGCCTGTTTTACCAGATTAAGAGCAGTGTGGATAGCGGCAGTGGTGTTGGTCTGTTCTCGAAACCCAAACTGCCTATTATTTATTTTGTTTTTCCTGGAGGCCACGTAAACGACTCTTTTTATGAATAATTTCTCCAGGAGTTTTCCGAACACTGGCAGGAGGCCGATTGGTCGAAAAGATTCCAGAGTGTTGCTATCGCGCTTTCCAGGTTTGGGAATGATTTTCACATATGCCACCTTCCACTGATTGGGGAAGTACTGGAGTGACAGACATCTATTGTAAATGTTAGTGAGAAGCGTTGGGTAGTCTTTGGCGAATTGGTGGCATATATCGGATGTTAAATTGTCTATCCCAGGGGCTTTTTTTGGGTTCATATATTTGAAGTATTCCAGCATCTCTTCCTCAGTGAAAGGTGGGTCGTTATCGGTCTGTGGCAGTTTAGAAGCTTGAGATCTTAATAGATGATGGCGTGGTTCTAAATCTGGAGAGTCTTCAGGATAAAAATGATCCAGTAGTGCTCTGGCGGTTTCCTTGCAACTGTCTGTGAAATTGTCACCAATTTTCAAAGTGGTGGGGAGCCGTCTGGTAGATGATTCCTTTAGAAGCCGATTCGTCAGAGACCACACATTCTCTTTTGTTTGAAGGCTGTAGAAGTCGCGGAAGTGCTTAGTTGATTCCTCTCTGAGATTCTGGGCATATGCAGCTTTTCTAACATTTTGTTGTTCAATTAGGTCGTCTCGAGGCAAGCCCTGTCGTTTAGCCGTGTGTATTCGACGGTGTCCTTCAATGACCTCACGTTTTTGAGTCTCAAGCTCCTCTATCCACCAAGGAGGTTTAGGTTTCCTTCCGTGTCCTTTGAGGTGCATGCTTTCCTTGCATGCCATGTGTATGATTTTAGTGATTTCTTGAATAACTGAATCTAGTTCTGCGGGACTAAGGGTGGAGATGTCCATGTTTAAGATTTCAGAGGTTGTCATGTGCAGGTGTAGAGTTTCTTTGAACACTGGCCAGCATGCTTTGTCTGATTTGTAAAGAAATGTAGATGTACTGTGTGATTGGTGATTTGCTGTGGGTTTAGTGTTTTTTATGGGGAATTCAATGGCGTTGTGTTGAGATGATGCGCATGCTGCCAGGTTGACCTTCCAGTTTGAAACACGATTGTATATTGGCCCGGACGCCAGTGTGAGGTCGATAATGGAGGAGCGGTCTCTTCCATGGGTGACCGTTTCAAACGTGGGTGTTCTACCATTGTTGCACACATACATGTCATTGCTGTTGATTAGATCAGTGATAGTGTTGCCTCTGGCGTTGGCGGTTTCACTTCCCCAAGTGGGATGCCACCCGTTGAAGTCCCCACCAACCACTTTTGGTGAGGTGCCGGTCGCCTTAAGGAAGACATTCAGGTAATCAATGGTCCCTAAATCATCGGAGTCCGGTTCTATATACACAGACGCTATGTATATGCTGGAGTTATTATTTGTTACCTGTACTACTGCTAAATTTGATGTGGAGTATTGTGTTAGTCCTAATATGGATCCACATCCCGGTTTGGCCAGGATGCAGGCTTTGACTCTATTTTCTGAGGGGACCTGAAAGATCTGAATCCCCTGTATAGCTTTTAGTTCCTTGGAGGAGCCAATATATGGCTCCGATATAAGGGCAATATCGTAATTGCCTGCCATGAAAGAGAGAAATATTTCGTGAAAACTGTTTCTCGATTTGTCTATGTTGCACTGTAAAAATTTTAGTGGCTTGAATTTAACCATAATCGATGCGATTTGATACTCTCTCTTTCATGGCTTGCACGCGTGGACAGGTGTATGAATTGGCCGTATGTTTGGTGTCAATCTTTGTCTTGTACTTAGAATTGTGGGTTTCGCAGTTATAACATTTCGCACTATGTGGGGTTTTTTTGTTGGGGCAGTCGGTTACCTGGTGGTCTGTGCTGGCACAGTGGGAGCAAGGGCATTCAGTTGCTGTGCATTTCGCTTTCATGTGTCCAAACTGAAGACACTTAAAGCATTGCAAAAACGGGGAGAAGCTGCTCACGTGTATGCGCTGGTGATCTACACTTATTCTCCCCATGCTCAGCATTTTTTGGTAGACTTTGGGCTCTGATAAGAATATAGCGTTGTAAAGGCCGCTATTTCGGTTGTTACTGCGTGTAAAGCGCAACTTGAAGCTCTCACCGTCATCGCTATCACAAGTAAGGAGATCAGTAAGCTCCGCGTTTTGGTTTTTAATAATCGTTACAAGGTCCTCGGATGGAACATCTTTAGATACGCCTTTTGATCATTATGATCATTGGCTTGAGCCTGCGTACAGGCTCAGCCCTTACCTGTTTATTCTGCAGCCGCGTGAGAGTGTCGTCCCGTTGTGTCAGGGTGTCGAATTCAACTCTGAGTTTGTTATGCGATACTGGCTGTATACGTGCTGGTGCGTAGTTGGAGTCTCGGTAGCTGATGCTCTTCTTGAAAGCTTCTATGACGTCCTGCCTGGTTTTCGCTTCAGCGACAGAGCTCACGATGATCGCAGGCCTCGTCACGGGAGGCGAGGGCGGTGTGGGCTTGCCCGAGAAGTGAGCCTTGCCGCCGCTGGTTGCCGTCGCAGTGGTCACTTGGGCGTATGAGGGTCTCATTTGGATAGTGGTGGAGACCACCTTTTTTCCGCCATTTCTTCGCGCACGCAGGCAATAATCTCACTTTTTATTTCTCCAAGGACGGGTGAAGGAGGAGTCGAAGTGGTGTTCGCTAAGGCCCTCGCGGAGCGTCTAATTTTTTATATTGCAATGCTTATGAGGCGTTTGTTTGTGGCAGTTACACTCTTTCCCTCATTCACGGCAGAGTTGATGCACGAAGTGAGTTCACTGATAACTTTTCCGAAGGATTCCATGTCGACCAACTATAAACTGAAAAAACTAAAAGCCTGTAACGCGAATTCGGTCCGAAGCAGACCTTATGCGTGTTTTTTGTTAATTATGCGTTAGCTATTAATTTATCTTTTTTAATATTATTTTTTTATTATCCTACCTTTTATGTTAGATATAGCTTAATTATGTTTGTTAAAACAATATTTATATTATTTTATAAACTAGTTTCCGAAATAACAATTACATACAATAAGTTTATACACATTACTAAACATCAACTTAATGTAATATATTGGTTTTCAAAGGGTTTATTGTTAACTTTTAATTCAGCCTTTTTTGGTTTATGTGAATCAGTATACATTTTCATTACACATGAAATCTTTAAGTGTAATTTTCATTGTCTCGTTGGTATTTGTGTGTCTGACAAAAGTGTTCACACATATTTTATTTTAGTATCTTTTTCCGGGTCATTGGCGGTGCAAGCAAACTGTTCCTTACGTTTTTTACTCTACTTACACAAACACAATTTTAATTATGGATTTATTTATAAACACACATATTTTTATATTTATACTTTAAATGTAAATTATTTTAATATCTGGAAAGAATTAACTTTAATATCCAATATTAATAAATGTAATCTATCAAAATTTATATATAATGTCTTTTAAATGAAACTAATTTTACGGATTTTATCGCGTTTAATTTTATACTATTTATAACCCGACGTTTCGAGTGCTTTACAGCACCCATGGTCACGGGGGGACTGAGGTGACAGATGTCCTGATGTCATAGTTAACCCGGAGTACCTTCAGCTTTTAATTATTTTTTGTGGTCCGATCTACGCAGAAAGAGCTAACTGTGTCTTGAAGTCTTGCAGTGGTATGCTTGGTTTTTGACTTAATTTTATTAATTATAGGATCCCAAGCTGGTGGTAATACCCATCCATCTTCTCTATTAAAATTAGGATGTTTTTTAATTTCAATAGCCTCGCGAATCATCCTTGGTAGGAATCGGTGTTCTTTTGCTTTTGTGGTTTATCAAATCTGATGTAATGGTTGGGATGATCCAGAACATGGTCACAGACTGCAGACTTCCTGGGGCGGCGATGCTTCACATCAGCTATATGTTCTTTTACGCGGGTTTTTACTGATCTTTTTGTTTGCCCTATGTAAGAGAGACCACATTCACAATCCAGCACAATGCAGGAGTATACAAGCTGGATTGTGAATGTGGTCTCTCTTACATAGGGCAAACAAAAAGATCAGTAAAAACCCGCGTAAAAGAACATATAGCTGATGTGAAGCATCGCCGCCCCAGGAAGTCTGCAGTCTGTGACCATGTTCTGGATCATCCCAACCATTACATCAGATTTGATAAACCACAAAAGCAAAAGAACACCGATTCCTACCAAGGATGATTCGCGAGGCTATTGAAATTAAAAAACATCCTAATTTTAATAGAGAAGATGGATGGGTATTACCACCAGCTTGGGATCCTATAATTAATAAAATTAAGTCAAAAACCAAGCATACCACTGCAAGACTTCAAGACACAGTTAGCTCTTTCTGCGTAGATCGGACCACAAAAAATAATTAAAAGCTGAAGGTACTCCGGGTTAACTATGACATCAGGACATCTGTCACCTCAGTCCCTCCGTGACCATGGGTGCTGTAAAGCACTCGAAACGTCGGGTTATAAATAGTATAAAATTAAACGCGATAAAATCCGTAAAATTAGTTTCATTTAAATGTGTAGTGTTCGCGTAAATATAAGAAATCATTATATAATGTCTTGTCAATATATAATTTATATATAATGTGTTGGCATTTTAGTGCACAAAGTAAACATACATCATGTCTCAATAATATTCATTTATTATACGTAAATCCTGAGATGTACTTTTTATTTATAAGATTAAACTTACAATATATAATATTTGTTACAATTAGGAAAACCGTATTTGGTATTATATACTCATTATTACCTCATTACTATCTGTTAACAATGGATAATTATCTTTATGCGACCAACGTTGATGGTATTTCAGTTAGCAATGATTAAGTTTAAAGAATTAAAAGTTGGTTTCTTTAATGCGGGTTCATTGGGTACGAAACACGAGGAATTCCTCGTAGCCATGAGCCGACATGATGTTGATCTCATGGCGATAAATGAGACCTGGCTACGGGAAGGCGAAGAAGGGCGCGCTCCGCTCGTACCTGGTTACCGCCTACGTCACGTGCCGAGACCACACTCTGTGCGCGGTGGCCGTGGAGGGGGTGTAGGTTTCTACGTCAAAAAGGGAATCAACGCCCGAACACTATCTACTCCTCACCACAACTGTGTAGAAGAGATGTGGCTAGACCTGCATATCAACTCTAAAAAAATTATGATAGGCACGGCTTACCGCCCACCATGGCTTAGCGTTGAATTATTTCTAGATGCTATTACTGACAGCCTTAGTACATTTTCGCACGATTATGTTCTGATTTTGGGAGATTTTAATATTAACTTATTCGACACAGAAGATATGAAGACCAAGCGTTTTGAGGAATTTATAAATTATGTTAATATTAAACAATTAATAGATAAGTCAACACATTTTACCGAAACTAGTCAAACTCTAATTGATGTTATCTGTACCGATGCGCCAACACCAAATGTCACAATCGATCATATAGCTGACTTAGGTAATCATGCCTTTCTTACATGTGAGTTACATCTTAAAATAGACAAAATACTACCTCGGACGTTAGTATATCGCCCCCTAATTGATATCCTACTTGATTATTTTGAACGAGACCTCCAGATAATCCCATGGGATATGATCAGTTGTGCCGATAATGTCAATGAAATGGTGCACTTATTTAATCGCTACATCCTAAATTTATTTGACTTGCATTCACCTATTAAAGCAGTCAAACTTAAGGATCGCCCTTGCCCCTGGATAACCAGAACCATAAAATTAATGATGAGTTTACGCGATGAAGCACGCAACAAATATCGATGTTCACAGTTGCCCAGTCATAAAAATTATTATAAACAATTAAAACATCAAGTAAATGCCGCACTATACCACGAGAAAAAAGCATATTACAAAACGTTTATAAATAATAATATTAGCAATCCAAAGAAGTTATGGTCAAATCTGAAGGCGTACTCGTTACCACAGAAAAACGAATACGACCTACCTCCACATTTATTGGATCCTGATATTATTAATTCACATTTTTCAAACATACCAGGTTCCAATAGCGTAACTATATCAGATCTTACATATTTTGAATTTAATAGATTTACTTCTAAAACTTTTTTGCTGAAACCGGTATCTCAAGATATTACTTTGAATATAATTAAAAAACTAAAATCTAATGCACTAGGAGTTGATGGTATCACCCTGAATATGTTATTAATGACCCTTCCACAAAGTCTGGAAACTATTACCGCGTTGATTAATCTATCGATAACCACAAGTACATTCCCTGATATCTGGAAACGAGCCTTAATACGACCTCTTCCAAAAATTGCCAATCCTGCTACTGTGACAGACTTACGGCCCATAAGTTTGCTACCCTGTATATCTAAAATATTAGAAAAAGTTGTGTGTCAACAATTAACATCATATCTGGAAAATAATACTATACTGCCTGACCTCCAATCGGGTTTCAGAAAAGGACGAAGTTCTGCTACTGCCCTATCTGATGTAGTAGGTAATATATTGGAGGCCCAAGATACAGGTCAGGGGACTATACTCGTCTTATTAGATTATTCCAGGGCTTTTGATACCATAAATACACCTTTGCTTCTGTCCAAAATGTCGTTTTACGGATTTGACCCTAGGACTATAAAATGGTTTCACAGTTACCTCAGTGGACGTTCACAGCAAATTACAATTCAATTAAATGGTCAAAATTGTATGTCCTCTCCGCAGCGGATCACGCGTGGTGTTCCTCAAGGATCGATTTTGGGCCCCGTACTTTTCGCGTTATATACATCAGACATTAGTAATTGTTTCAAACATTGTAAATACCATTTATATGCGGATGACACACAGATTTATAAGTCTTTTAAACCTAGTCATACTGCAGAAGCGATTAATGGACTCCACGAGGATTTGGATAGAGTAGTAAAGTGGTCAGAAAGAAACTGTTTAGTGTTGAATCCATCAAAGACAAAGTTTTTAATTTGCGGAACGAAACAACAGATTCAAAAAATAAATAAATTTGTCCCAACACTGTATATAAAAGGCACGGTATTAGAAAGAGTCGATAAAGCCCGTAATTTAGGAATCATAATTAGTCCTGATCTCAGATTTGAAGATTATATTAATAACATTGTTGGGAACTGCTTTTATAGGTTAAAAATCTTGTATAGAATGCGTGAACACATAAGTATGGAATTACGAAAAAGACTATCGGACACCCTAGTACTATCAAAATTTAATTATGCTGATACGGTTTATGGACCTTGTTTGCTGTCACGTACCGCACACCTTATTCAACGGGTCCAAAATGCTTGTGCTAGGTTTTGCTTCGATATACCGCCAAGAGGTCACGTAAGCCCATTTCTTGACGACAATAATATTCTTAAAATGGCTGCCAGACGCAAACTTCACTTAGCTTGTGTACTTTTTGGCGTCATACAGACAACAAACCCAAAGTATCTTTTTAGTAAGCTAGACTGGTCTCGCGAGCATAGCAAGTATCTCACCCGCGCTTCATCTTATAATAGGCTCCGTGTTCCGCAACATTATTCTTCAGCCTTTCGAGGTTGTTATAAGTATGCAGCCTCCCACTGCTGGAATAATTTACCTCCTCCACTGCGTGACCTAAACACATTAGGCACGTTTAAAAAACGCTTAAAATATCTTCTAATAAACAAACAGAAAGGCATAAATGCAAGTTCATAAATTACTTCTATTTATTTGTTAAAGAGGTATTAGCTATTGATTTTCCGTTTATATAATATTTATTATGCTATTACATATTATTATTTATAACAAAAAGCCTATTAAATGTATGTGTGGGTAAATATAAATGTGTATGTATATCTATGTATATATATATATATAATATATAAATGTATATGTATGGGTGTATGTATATGTATAAAACAAATTTGATATAATATTACAATTTTATAATATACACTGTTAAATTTATGACACTTACCAATATTCACGTCACGTCTCACATAGCGTTCAGCACAACTACACAATACATATCTTCCATTTTCATCATCATTTGTTATTCATCAGTATATTCATCAGTTGTTATTATAATAAGTATCTACTCGCTAATGCTAATGTCGACACTTACGGCACGGTCTCCTTAAGACCGTCTGGGGCCGACTGAAAATCAGCGTCGCTATCCCGCGGCTTATGCTGAGGCGGTCCTTTACGACACTTCATCTGCTTCGACTTTATATTAATTAATTGTTGTTAAACCCTTTATTTTCTCTTTATTTTATTTTTTTGTTCATTGATTTTCCTTTGTTTTTTTTTTTATTATGGTATTCCTATTTTTATTAATTTTGTTTATTCACCTGTATTGTATGTACCTGTATTATTCAACTGTGTTGTGTATTGTAATTTGTGAATGAAATGAAGTGTCGGAATAAATGTCTTAAATGTCTTAAATGACCACTTCCTCAGCAGTGGCCGGAAGTGTGGGCAGATCACTTAGGGAGGGAGCCATGCTTATGTCCGTACGGATTTCCCTTACTGTTCAATTATTTAAAAGAAAAAATGTTTTTCTATTGTTTCTGGTATGATTTTCGCACTGGGGTTAAGATAGGGGATGGTTTTAGGGAGGTCATAAGTTAATGGAAGGAGAAAAGTTTAAAATTTTTGGAAATTGAGACAGTGAAAAAAATTTTGAAATTACGTAAAAAAAAAGTAAAATAATTCGGAATTTTGAAAATTTTTTGTGGAAAGGTTCTTTTTTAATGGGCTTGAGACGATTATGAAGAAAAACCAAAAAAATGTTGAAGAATGGAGGAGCAAAAAAAAATTTGAAATTACGTACGTACGGAAATTTAGGAAGAAATTTACAAAAATTTTATTTGATATGGGTATACTACCCCTAGAACCGTCGCTCTAAAGAGAACGAAAAATCACTCAGAATCGTCCTATCTCGCTCCGTTTACGAGTTATAAGCTTTGCAAAATAATATGAGACGGTGGAATTGGAAAGGTAAAAAATTAATAATTAAAAAACTACTTGTCTTAAAATTATGAAACTTGGCAATTAATTAGATTGTTATATGCACTATCGAAAAAGGATGGGAAAGTAATAGGTTATCACTTACAGTTCTGAGATATAAAGGTGGGAACACACTGCACTGAAACTGTTTTTGAAAAGTGGTGGCTGGCGACCAGGATATAAGTCTGCGGCTGAATTTGAAATTTTTCCTCGAAAGTGCTCATCGAGACGAAGCCGTCGGTATCATCAGATTCATCCGCGCTCTCCTGGTTTCGAAGATAGCCACCACGTGGTATTTAGAAATTTGGCTATATCTTCGGATCTGGTGATAGGAAAATTCCGAGATTTGGTGAGAAGTTGGGGCGACACAGTCCACACACACGTCACAAACAACAAAATTTGCACTGAGTTATGGCGACTAATCGAGCGCCGCACGCAATAAACTGTTTTGGAGGTTTAAAATGTTAGTTAATAATCACTGTTTTGGTGGAAACTGCAATTGTAATTGTACAGTAGTAATTGTAGAGTTACACGAAAACTAATAACACCATCGGAAAGGTGGAGTCAGCGTGCATCTTTTGATGTATAACACGGCACTTTTCACTGAAATTAACCTATTTTTCGTATTTTTTGAGCCCGGAGCGACGCGGTTTCGCTGCTTACGGGTCCGCGGATGGAGCCAGACTTGGTTTGGTTTGGTTTGGTTTGGTTAGGTTAGGTTAGGTTAGGTTAGGTTAGGTTAGGTTCCCCCCCCCGAATGGGTTCTCGCCTTGTCGTGGCGGGGGGGCTTAGTAACTGTGGCTTGGTCACCCACGGTGAAGCTAAGAGGAGCCCACATGGTCGGCCTGTGGCGACGGGCTGACCCGAGGAGGTCGCTCCGAGTGGGCTACGCAAGCCCACTCCGGACGCGAATAGGAGGACTGCTGGGGGGAGCAGTACGCTGCCCTCCGCAGCCGAGGTGGAGTCGCGGAGGAAGAGGAGTGTAGGTGTATCGTTGCCTCTCTCCCTATCCTCCGCGACTCTGGCGGGGCCGTACCGTCGATGCGGTAATGGTGGACTGCTGGGGGGAGGAGTGAGTCGACACTGATCACCCTGCCCTTCGCAGCCGAGGTGGAGTCGCGGGGGAAGAGGAGTGTAGGTGTTGCGTTGCCTCTCTCCCTGTCCCCCGCGACTTTGGCGGGGCCGCACCGTAGATGCGGCGGTGGTGGGGCCGCGGAGGGAGAGGAGTGTTGGTGTGTCGTTGCCTCTCTCCCTATCCTCCGCGGCCGTAACGTGGTTGGCGGCGGAGCCACAGACCAGATCCGCTGCCGGGGCCAGGAAGACTGGTGCTTTCGAGTGCAAGTCTCCTGGCCCCGTGGCCTCCGCGTGGCGGACTCGGGGGGGTTCGTTGCGCGCACAAAGGGGGCCGTGCTGGAAGGCGCGTCCTGTGTTCCGGCGCGCCTTGCTGGGAAGGGGAGTGGGGAGGAGCTGTCCTCTCCCGAGAAGGGGCCGCCGATGTTAGGCGGCCAGCGCCGGTGGGGTCGCGGATGTGTGCGTGAGCGTTCCCGTGGCCCTGCCAACATGCGGCGATGGCGGAACATCATGGGGTTTTAGTCGGTGCAAGTCCGACATAACCCGTCCTTCCCCCCGTGAAGGCGGGTATGCGTTAGGCATTTCCCCATGTAAAAAAAGGTTAGGTTAGGTTTTTTTTTTTTTTTGCTGGAGTTCGTCTCCATAAGAAATTGCTAACGGTATACAATTTCTTACGGCGCTTGGTTCATTTGATTAACGATAACTTTTAATTTATGGTTAATTTATTGAATTATTCAGATTGCCATTGGAGTTGTTGTTAATTACTTTTCAGTAGTGCTACTTGAGATGTTTTGTCATTGATTTTGTTTCGCATAAACATTGCTTACATATGAGATGCAGAAAATATTGCAATGGCAAACATTGAGAAGTTTAAACATTAACGTTGATATAGATTTTTTATGCACAAATATATCTATAATATATTTACATATAAACGTTGTTTACGTTTAATATTTATATTGTTTCGCAATTATAAGTAATATTAGATGGAGCTTAAGTAAGATATATATTTACATTAAGAAGAAATAATAGATACTAAATTAGGAAACAGAATGTATATACAGAACAAGACTTATCGTAACTATATTTCTATTTATATTATACTAAAATTTTAACATTAAGTACTTATAGACTAGGTAAAATAACTAATTATTCTTATAAATACGAACGAAATCTATGATTAATATGGTATAAGAAATGAGAATTGGAAGCGGACTATTCAGTTTCCTGAATTAATAGTGCTGCTATTGTTAAGGTCTTTTAATTTATTTACAATACAATTTAAATGAGCTTTAAAAGTTTCTATAGTGCTTTCTTTACTTATTACTTCTAGTAGAGTATACGGTGCCACCCTCGAAATAGTACATGCGATTTCATGATTTGTTCTTGTTTTGGTAAAAACGCGGCAAGTTTGAATCAGATGTTTCATTGATTGGATAGTAGAGTTGTCGCACGGACACTTATCGTCGGTTGTTATTTTGAAGCGAAATAAATATTCTTTGTGATAACCATGATTGCTGAGGAACTGTGTTATTGCAAAATTACGTGTAAGTGCATTCACTATAAGGGTGAGTGTTGTGTACGTGGGGCATAATGATTTTGTGTATAAACATTTGTTGTCTTGATTGTAAAAATTTTCCATTTGTTTTTCGGTATTTTGACGGTTAAGATATCTGACGCTACTCATTGGAAATTTTGCAAATTCAAAAGACCGATGTGAGGCTGCTGCGCTTTTAGCTGCAGTGTCCGCTTCTTCATTGCCTAAAATTCCTGAGTGCCCTTTTACCCAGAAAAATTTAATTGATATTTGAAGTATTTCGCACTGATGTAAGGCCTCGTGAATGGACACTACTAAGGAGTTATGACTGTCAGGATTGGTAATTTCTTGGAGCCCGGATTTACTGTCAGAGAATATGTATACTGGAGTGGTTTTATTCTCCACTACCCACCGTCAGGATTGCAACATGGCCAGTAACTCGGCTTGGAATACTGAGCATGCATTGTGCATTTTATATTTTCGGATGATTTTACTTCCATCTGGTTTATGTATGACTATTGCGGCTCCAACTTTGTCATCATACTTGCTACCGTCGGTGAATATGCGGACAGCGCTCTGTTCGGTGATTTTTAATGCGTCACTCGGTGACAGCTCTGCCTGGTATTTTATTGGTTTTCGCAGAGATGGGTGTAAGAGATTTTTAGGTTCAGCAGGTGCATCGAGGGTTATGTCTTTGGGGAAGTATTGTGAAACTCTAGTAATTCTGGTGCGTTCATTGTCTGCTATTTCCTTTATTTTAGCTGGAAGTGGACTTAGCTGGGCGAGAGAGATACAAGCCACAGTACTCAGCGTTCTGAAACCTCTTATAATTCTGAGGGCGAAGCCACGCTGCATCGAAAGCAGCTTGTCATTGACGCATTTGTATTCGATGGCAGACTGCCAGACAGAAGCCGCGTAGCAGACAATCGGTTCAATGACATGCCTATAAATTATGTCTATGTTCTCCGCGTGAATTCCCCAGGTCGGTTTGACGAATATTATTAATTTGCTATACAATTTACGGGTTTTATTTAGGATGTAATCGATGTGTTTGATGAATTTGAGTCTTTTGTCTATTATTACGCCGAGAACTTTAATTTCATTTGAAAATTTAATTCCATGTCCTGACATACGCAGTTCGCATCTGGCAGCTTTACTCGTAAACGCGATTGCCTGCGTTTTGGAAACTCCAAATGTGAGTTTCATGTCCCGACCCCAGTCAGTTATGATTCTTAAAGCACAGTTAACGTTGTGCTGTAGATCCTTAATGTTTTTGGCATGTGCCAGCAGTAGTATGTCATCAGCGAAAGCTTGGACTGAACATCCGGGTGGCATCTCTGAATCTAGGAGCTCGTCTAATATAAGGTTCCATAAGAACGGACCACAGACAGAGCCCTGTATGCACCCTTTAGTCAAGATTTTGTTGACCGAGCAGTCGCTGAAATTGATGATTGCTGAACGATGTTGGAAATAGCTGTGAAGGATTGTATAAATATTACGAGGACAATTAATTTTGTGGAGCTTTCGATATATGGCTGGCCACCAAGCGCAGTCGAATGCAGCTTGTATATCAAGTGACACAGCAACTACCTGCTCTTGGTTGGCTATGGCTTGTTTGGTTTTATGGATTATGCTTGTAAGGGCGTTGACGGTGGAAGTTTGTTCCTTAAAGCCAAACTGTGAGGGATTAAAAAGATTGTTTTGGTGCATAAAGTATGATATTCTGCGGGTAATAAGCTTTTCCAGTAGTTTTCCAAACACATTAATCAGACCGATGGGACGAAAGGAAGATATATCTGAATAATCGTCTCTATTGGGTTTTGGGAGAATTTTAATCAGCGCATGCTTCCATATTTCAGGAAAGAAACCGATTTCAAGGCATCTGTTCATGATAGAGGTAATAAGGTCTGGGAAGCATTTGGCAAAAAATAAACAAATATCAGAAGTGAGGTGGTCAGTTCCAGGGGCTTTTTTGTAATTCATACTGCTTAGGTTGGTTACGATTTCTTCATAAGTGAAAGGAGGTTCGTTTGGAGTGTTTGGCAGAACTGCAATAAGGTTTCTGATTTCCTTTTGGTTTGGGGTGTCATTTAAGTCGTCATCCGGGTAGAATTTGCCAAGGAGGACATGAGCCGTTTCTGAACTGGAGGATGTGTAGCTGCCGTCGTCTTTCCTAAGGGTTGCTGGAGGTTGCGACGGTGGACCAGTTTTGATGATTCTGTTGGTTACGGACCAGACGTCCTCCTTCCCTTGCTTTCCACAAAATTCCTTGAAGTTTCTAGAAGAGGTCTCCTTGAAAGCTTTCGAGTATGCTGTTTTGAGACGTTCTTTTTCTCGTATAGCATCTTCGAGTGGTTTTTTCTGGCGACATAGCTTTTGTAATTTATGATGATTGCGTATTACCTCTTTCTTTAGGCTTTCTAGTTCGTCTGTCCACCATGGGCAGCGATATTTACGACCTAGAGACTTCGGGATTAGAACATCGCACAGCGTCTGAATAGTCGATGTGACTGAGTTGATGTAGTCCTCTAGTTCGGCTGCTTGCAGCTGTTCCACAACGACATGGCTAGGTAGATGTTCCCTAATTTTTTCCTTAAACGACGTCTCTAGTTCATCCCATTTTGTATGTTGTGTGTTATATTTGAATGTTGTGGTTTTTTTATTTCTTAAGGTATGTCTTTCACCAGAGAGGTCAATAGAGTATGTCACTGTTCTGTGCTGCGAAGACGGACAAATATCAGGTTCGACCCTCCAGTCCGTCACCCGATCATATACGGAACTAGAAGCTAGGGTGATATCAATGAAGGAGTGACGTATTTGACCGTGTGTAGTCGTTTCAAAAGTGGGTGTGTGACCTTTGTTACACAATAACAAGTCATTGCCATATGCCATATTCACCACGTCATTGCCACGAGAGTTTGCCCGATCGCTACCCCATAAGTAGTGCCAGCCGTTAAAGTCAACACCTATCAACTGATGGGAGGTGCTAGTCATTTTTAAAAAGTTTTCCAGATTTATAAGTGTGTTCTTTTCGTCGTTATCGGGTTCAACGTATACAGACGCGATGTACAACCTTCCGCCTCCGGTGTTCAACTGTACAACGCATAGATTTGCTGTGGAGTATTGGGATAAGCCCAATACACACAGCTTGGTTTTGTAAGGACACATGCTTTAACCCTGTTGCCATTAGGGAACTGAAAAATATTGATACCTGGGATAGGTTTAACAATATTTCCGGAGCCAGTGTATGGTTCGGAAACTAATGCTACCTGGTATTGACTGGCCATGAATGAGAGAGTAAATTCGTGAAGACTGATCTTAGATTTATCTATGTTGCACTGTAGTATATTTAGTATGTTGTTATTATCCATAATCGATGCGTGATTGAATTTTCTCATACATGGTTCGCAGTCTCGGGCAAGATGATGAAGTGGCCGTATGTTTGACATCTAGCTTCGTATTGTATTTGCTATTGTGCGTGACACAATTGATGCATCGGGCGCTGTGGGGTTTCAGTTTATCTGGGCAGTTGTATGTTTCATGTGAGGTGTCAGCGCAGAAGGCACATGGGTTCTGGTCAGACGTGCACTTATTTTTTGTGTGCCCAAATTGACAACATTTGTGAATGAAAAATGCTTACCATTTTGCGCCAAATCACGGGTTGGGTTCGGAAAACAGCATTGTAAAGCTTAGGGCTCCTATTGTTTCGCTTGAAGCATAATTTGAAATCATCATGCCGTGTGATGAGGTCGGTGAGTTCGGTATTCTGAATTTTTATCAAGTCCATCAAATCCTCGGCAGGGACGTCCGCCGAAATTCCCTTGAGAATAACCATCGGCTTTAGTTTCCGTGCAGGCTCGGCCGTCACCTCGGGGGAGTCTGTCAGTCGTTTGAGAGTATCGTCCCTTTGCTGTTCGTTGTCGAACTCTACTCTGACTTTATTGTGAGACACTGCTTGAACCCGAGCCGGTGCATAATTTGAATTCCTGAAGCTGATGCTCTTACGCCACAATCCCACAGCTTCCTGTTTACTCTTCACTTCAACTTTCGGGGTTACTATTATAGCAGGTTTGTTGGATGTACAGGGGGCGCCTGAGTCTTGCTTTCTTGGGGTAGATCCGTTACCGGCTGCAACGATCTGGGCGTATGATGTTGGTAGCGGTGGTACAGTGGCAACTGCTCTCTTAAAGCTAGCCATTTCCTCGCGAACGCATACGACGATTTCGTCTTTAAGCTCTGCTAGTACGGGCGTTGGCGGAGTTGTTGAAACGGTGTTCAAAACCCGTGAAGCGCGTCGAATCTCCTCTACCGCGATACTGATGAGGCGTTTGTTGGCGGCAGTGACGCTCTTCCCTTCTGTTACTGCTGTGTTGATGCAAGCAGTCAGCTTACTGATTACCTCCTGATACGCTTCCATGCTTACCACCTCTTCGGCGGTAGCCGGGAGGGTTGGGATTTCAGTGGCGGAAGGAGCCATTATTAGTTTGCTTTAAAGATGTTAAAGATGACTCAAAATGATTTAAGTATGCGATGATAAAATACTGATTAATATGTGAAGGAGTCGTAAAGTTGATTGGACAGAGGGTGATTTATAGCAAGTAACACACAAGGAAAAGGTGCGATATAAAACTAATAGCCAAAAGAAGAAAAACAAAAATTAAGTTTAGTGCAGTTGTCGAAATCCACTTAAGTGAGGAAAGTGGGTGGGCGGGGGGGCGATTTTTCTCTAATATCGCAGTTATTTGTTTCAGATATCGCCGGGAATGACGTTTCTGGTGCAGGGCGGACCAGCTGGGAGTCAAATCAGGTAAGAAATAGAAGATTTCGAGTAATTCGAAAATGCTTAGGAATTACGTTAGTATGAAAACTGGAAATCTTTTATTTATATATGAAAAATGCACAAAATGGCTGTGAAAAGCTTATAATACGATTAAGACTAATTAATACTAATGATATAATATGATACAATGTGATTAAGGACTAAAATTGTGGTTGCAAATGGAGAATTTCGTTAGGTTAGGTTAGGTTAGGTTAGGTTAGGTTAGGTTAGGTTTTTTTTTTTTTTTTTTTTATGGTTTCCACCGAGGGTTAAAACCACCCTCGATGGGAGTATATTGTCAGTTTCTGCATAGTCATTTCAATCTTTTTTCACTAATTATTGAAATTTCACAAATAAAATTTTTAATCGTAACTGCGATTCGATACGGTTACGTTAAGAAATTTTACAATTTAGTTTCAAATGTTATTTTACAATTTATTGTTGTGTTGCTTACAGTTATTTACATATTTTCGCTGGAATTTTAATTATATCCATTGAGTCTGGCGTCGTTCTCCTTGACAAAATGAAGGTATTTAAAATTTACCGGTAAATTATGTGATACAGTAAACAATGTATACATAAAACAAAGGAGAGACAAAAAGGAAAGAGTAATTTACAACAGAGGCATAGAAAATAAGGAAAATTACAATCAAGTACAAATACAATGATTACTTATAATTTTAGTAGTTTTGTTATAAAGTTTTAGATTAATCATTAAAATTATAATAGAAAGTTATTACGGCTAAAACAATAATGATTTCTTATTATCTATTTGCTAATTTTATAACTACCGCTTATTTAACTATTAATTATATATTACGTGTTATTGAAACGTTTTAGTCCCTTGAGTATGTGTTCAATAAACTTTATTATAGAGTCCAGAGTGGATTGTTTTTTCATTAAATCAGTTAGTTTACAGGGAGACACTTTCAGGTTGTTACACATGATCTCATGGTTAATTCTTATTGACCCAAATGCGGGGCAATCCTCCAGAAGATGTTCCAGCGTCTGTGATGTGATGTTGTCACATGGACATTTGTCGTTTTCAGTAATTTTGAAGCGATGTAAATAGGACTTATGGAAACCGTGTCCGGTGAGAAACTGGGTGAGGTAAAAGCTGGTGTGTGTTAATGTTCGCAGTTTCTCTATGTCGTCAAGACTGGGAAGCAGCTTTTTTGTGTGTTTTCCCTGCTCTGCGCCCTCATACCTAGTTTGCCAGGTGGAGCGATTTTTGGTTTTGATCAGGTGTTTAATGTGTGTGATGGGGAAAGCGATGTAGTCGGGTGGCTTGTGGAGTCTAGAGCCGGCATTTGCCGCCTCGTCTGCTGCTTCGTTGCCTGAAATGCCTGCGTGACTCTTGACCCAGCCTATCTTGATTCTGCCTACTGCTCTGTGTTCGTGTATAATGTGGTATATTTGGCTGACGATAGGGTGTGTATTGCTTCTGTTGAGTAGTGCTTGTATTGATGAGAGTGAGTCTGTATAGATGGATGTTTGTGGGTGTCTGTGTGTGGTGGACCATTTGCATGCTTGCAATATAGCAAACAACTCTGCCTGAAACACTGTGCAAGTATCGTGGAGTTTGAACTTTTTAGTGACAGCCACCGCGCCAAGATTTGTGGAATTGTAGCAGACGAATGCCGCGCCAACGGATCCGTCCTCCTGCTTGCTACCATCCGTGAATATTGTGTGGGTCGTCAGTCCAAGTGTCACATCATTCTGTTTATGATTATGGTTGGTCTCTAGCTGGATTGTAATTCTGTCTGCGGGGTGTAGTAGTTTGTGGACGGGTGTTGGTTTTTCTAGGGGAATGTCATGAGGCATATAGTTGGATATTCCCAGTAGTCGAGTGCTCTCCACCGTATGTGTTTCCTTTATTTTTAAATCTAGGGGCGTTAGCTGTGCGAGTGCTATGGCAGCAGAAGTTGAGACCGTGCGGAATCCCCTGATGGCTCTAATTGCGAACCCGCGTTGCACCCTCTCGAAGCTCCTCCTGATGCACCTCTTGTGGACAATATGTCCCCAAATTCCCGCAGCGTAAGTAATTGTTGGCACAATTACTTGCTGGTAAATGGTGCGGATGTTTTCTGGATGAGCCCCCCAGGTGGGTCTAGAGTAGACGCACAGCATATTAAAGATCCGCACGGCCTTGCTGATGACATGTCGTACATGACGCCCGAAAAGGAGTTTTTCGTCCAGCACGACCCCTAGAAGTTTAATCTCCGGTTCGAAAATCAGTTTGTGCCCTTCCATAGTGATGTTGGCAGCCTTGGCCTTCGGAGTGATGGCGATAAGTTTTGTTTTGTTGGGCCCAAAGGTCAATTTGACGCCGGTGCCCCACCGAACAATTCTTGTTAGCGCATCGTTAGTGGATCTCTCCAAATCGATGACGCTCGCAGCCGTCACGAGCAAAACGTCGTCTGCAAATGCCTGTATATGGCATCCTGCCGGAAGTCCCATATAGGCATATGGGACTCATTGGAGGAGCTCATCCAAGATAATGTTCCACAGTATGGGCCCACATGTGGAGCCTTGAATACAACCTTTTGACATATTTTTGGTGGCACGTTTCCCTGCGTGGTCTAGTACAACCTCGCGGTTGCGAACATAATCGGAAATTAGCCCGAAGATGTTGGGGGGACAGTTGATATGTCGCAACCGGTGGAAGAGGGCGGGCCACCAAGCGCTGTCGAAGGCAGCTTTTATGTCAAGCGAGATGGCGATGCTGAGCTGCTTTTTGTCTTTTGCTGCTTTTATGATGTTCAATGCAGTATTGATGGCTTCGCAAGTGTTGGTTTGCTCGCGAAATCCATATTGATGTTGGTTCATTCGGTTGTTTTTGTAGGCCCAGTGTGTTACCCTCCTGATGAAAAGCTTCTCCAGCAGTTTGCCAAACACAGGCAGAAGCCCTATAGGGCGAAAAGATTCGAGATCGCTGTAGTCTGACTTCCCAGGATTGGGGATTATTTTTACATATGCTACCTTCCACCGTTTAGGAAAGTGCTGGAGTGTTAGGCATCTGTTGAGTATGTCTGTCAGTAATTTTGGGTAGTCTTTTGCAAATTGATTGCAAATGTCAGAAGTCAGGTTGTCTAGTCCCGGTGCTTTTTTAGGGTTCGTGTATTTGAGACACTCCAGCACCTCCGCCTCGGTGAAAGGCACGTCATTCTTGGCTTTCGGCATGTCTGTCTGTTGGGATCTCAGTAAGTGGTGTCGTTGTTCAGTGTCAGGTGAGTCGTTCGGATAAAAGTGCTCTAATAGTGCCTTGGCGGTGTCATCGGCATCGGTGGTATACCTACTTCCTACCTTAAGAGTGACTGGTGGGCGTTTAGGTGTCGTCGTCTTTAGCAGTCTGTTAGTTAAGGACCAAACATTTTCTTTCGTCTGCAACTCGCAGAATTCCCGAAATTGTTTAGTCGACTCGGTTCGAATCTTTCGAGAATATGCCTCTCTTTTGGTCCTCTGCTCATCGACCAGTTCACCGAGAGGCAAACCCTGATGTTTGGCGGTGTGGAGTTGGCGATGGATGTCTATGACTTCCCGCTTCAACATCTCCAGCTCCTCCGTCCACCATGGTGCTTTCTGTTTGCTACCTTTACCGATGGTGTGCATGCTTTCGCGACATGCAGAATGTACGATTTCTGTGAGCTCGTCAATAGTCAGTTCAAGCTCTTCCGCACTCAGTGACGATATATCTTTGTCCAGAATATCAGACAGAGTCATTTGCGTATGCAGAGCTTCCTTGAATAATGGCCAGCAGGCCTTGTTGGATTTGTATAGGAATGTGGAGGTGTTGTGTGTTTGTTCTAGGTGTGTTGGATTTATATTAATGAGGAAGTCTATTGCGTTGTGTTGTGAGGTTGGGCAAATGTTTAAATTTACTTGCCAGTCAGAGATATGATCGAAGATTGAACCAGAAGCTAGCGTGAGGTCTATAATTGAGGAGCGATCTCGCCCGTGGGTTACAGTTTCGAAAGTGGGTGTTTTACCTGTGTTGCATACATACAAGTCGTTGCTATAAATAAGATCTATTAAGTCGTTACCACGTTGGTTAGATCTATCACTTCCCCAAATGGGGTGCCACCCATTGAGGTCGCCCCCTACTACCTTGTGAGAGTTGCCAGTTGCCTTGAGAAAGGAATCCAGGCGATTCAGTGTGCCCAGCTCATCGTTGTCTGGTTCTACATAAGCAGACGCGATGAAGATGTTGCGGTTTCCAGCTGTTAGGCGTATGACACTAAGGTTTGGTGACGAGTATTGGGATAGCCCCAATATAGTCCCGCAACCTGGTTTTGCTAAGATGCAGGCTTTGACTTTAGTGTCCGACGGAAACTGGTAGATAGAAAGCCCTTGTACCGATTTAAGTTCTTTATTTGAGCCTACGTATGGTTCCGATACGAGGGCTATGTTGTAGTCGCTGGCCATGAAAGAGAGGAGTAACTCGTGTAAACTGTTTCTCGATTTATCAATGTTGCACTGTAGAATTTTTAATTTATTAAAAAGGACCATAATCAATCCGATTCATTATCCTCTCTTTCATGGCCTGCAAACGTGGGCAGGTGTATGAGTTGGCGGTGTGTTGTGTCGTATTTGGTGTTAAATTGTGTATTGTGTGAGGTGCAGTTAACGCATTTAGCGCTGTGTGTGGTGTTTTTAACCGGACAATCGCCCACCTGGTGCTGAGTACTGGCGCAGTGGGAGCATGGACTGTCTGATGATGTACACCTGGACCTCATGTGTCCAAACTGTAGACACTTGTGGCACTGTATGAATGGAGAGAAACTGCTAACATGTATGCGCTGGTGGTCGACGCATATTCTCTCCACAGCTATCAGTTTACGATATAATTTAGCCTCTGTTAAAAATACTGCATTGTATAAATTACTGTTTCGGTTTTCGCGTTTGAATTTTAATTTGAAGTTCTCACCTTCTCCGGCTTCCAAGAGTTCTGTGAGCTCCGCGTTTTGGCTGCTGATTATTTTTGCAAGGTCTTCCGCTGGAACATCCTTAGAGACGCCCTTGAGGATTACCATAGGCTTGAGGCTACGCACTGGCTCAGCCCTAACCTCACTCGTGTCCTTGAGACGCGCCAGTGTGTCGTCTCGCTGCTGCAGGTTGTTGAATTCTATGCGTAACTTGTTATTCGAGACAGGTTGGATGCGCGCCGGTGCATAGTTCGATTCCCTGTAACTGATGCTTTTTTTGAATTTCTCGATTATTTCCTGCCTGGTTTTTGTCTCTGCAACTGAGCTTATGATAATAGCTGGCTTATTTGCTGGTGGGAGTGAGGGTTGGATGCGTTGTTGCCCTCCAGTTGTTCTGACGCCACAGGCAGCCGCCGCTGCTTGGGCGTAGGATGGTCGGTTCTCCGTTACCAGTTTTTTAAAACCAGCCATTTCCTCCCGCACGCAGGCAGCTATTTCCTTTTTTATTTCACCGATAGATGGAGTGCTAGAGGTGCTGGGGGTGGCCGACGAGGTGATGTTATTGATCGTACGAGTGGCACGTCGGATCTCTTCGGCAGCGAGGCTGATAAGCCGTTTATTAGCTGCTGTGACACTCTTCCCTTCACTAACTGCCGAGCTGATGCAAGTGGTCAGCTTATTCACAATTTCCATGAAGGAACCCATATCTGTGACCTCCTCAGCGGTTGCCGGCAGGGTTGGTGGCTCGCTTTGTGATGGTGCCATGTTTGCAGAGTGTTTGTATTTTTTGCCGAATAAGTTTGCAATGCCAAATATAAATATAATTATTGTGGGGAAATGCGGGGTTATTCAATTAATGTATTGCAGTAGGGGGTATTTTTATGATGTTCTAGAGGTGAATAGAAGGAAAAAATGGAAAAAAGTTAGAAAATAAAAAAGTTAAAAAAAGTTTGAAATTACGTAATTTTTTTTGAACATCTAAAAATTTTAAAATTTTGTGCTGGGGAGTATTTATTTAAGGTGCCAAAGGTAATAATGAAAATAAAAGAGAAAATAAGTAAAGATTGAGGGAGCGAAAACAAGTTTGAAATTACGTAAATATTACGAAAACTGAGGAATTTTTTGTGTTTAGCAACTATTTTAGGTAAAATACCCCCTAAAGCGTCTCTCTTTAGAGAGTAAAAATCAGTCAAAATCGCGCTAACTCTTTCCGTTTGGGAGATATTGGCATTATCAACAAATTCTGTGATGGCAGATTACGACACTGTTCATAAATAAATTAATAGTTCCTAAACTATGGGTCCAAAAATTTTGAAAATTTGCACGTGCATTGTCAATAAGCTAGAGCACTTTTATCTCACAAGATATTGTAGGGTTGTCACTCAAAAAGTTTTTTTATTAATGTCCAAACTTACGTGTACAAAACCATTTCCCATAAAATGCGAGCCAGCGTCCAGGGTATGATCGTCCGGATGGTGAGGTGGGGATTTCCTGAATGCCCTCGTTACGGCGAAGCCGTGGGTGTCTCTAGAATCTTTCTGGGACTCTCGGTTGCCGAGATAGCCACCACGTGGCTTTTTGGTTTTTTGGCATTTTCTCGAAAATGCGTGAGGAGAAAAATTCAATGTTTTGGTGGATGAAGCGAGGCACTATCCCGCACAGGCACAACACAAAATATTGTACAGTTATAGCGATTGAACGAGAGCCGCACGCAAAAAACTGTTTTTGATTTTATTAAACTATGGAAGGAATCACTATTTTGGCTAAAATCGCACTAAGTTTTAATGTCAGAAAAAAACTTATTATACCACGAGAAACCTTGCGTCAGCCCGCATCTTTTAAGGTATAACACGGCACAAATCACTGAAACTGCCCTATTTTTATGATTTTTCGTGACCGGAGCGACGCGGTTTCGCTGCTTACGGGGCGGCGGTTGGCGCCAGACTCAGTTAGGTTAGGTTAGGTTTTTTTTTTTTTTTTTTTTTTCACAAGTAGACGGCTCTCTAATGAATAATGCAATATGCTTACGGGATACAAGTTGCATCATTCAGAGTGTTTTTGTTTCTTTTTGTATTTTATAAGCTTAGTTGTTACTTTTCTTTCGTTTATTATGTTGACACTTATGAATTAATTTATTTTTCCATAGTTAATTATTGAATGCTTTTAGTGACTTAATGATAATGTTTATATGATTTTTAAATGTTTCTGTAGATGATTCTTTTTGTATAATTTCGTCTAGTTTATATGGTTGTAATCTTAAATTGCTGCAGTTAACTTCGTGTTCATATCTGGTTTTATTATATTTTGGACATTCCTTTACTAGATGTACCAGACTTTGTGAGATGTTGTTATCGCATGGACAGTGATCGTTACTAGTTATTTTAAATCTATGGAGATATGTTTTATGAAATCCGTGGTTTGATAGGAATTGTGTAATACTGAAGGAGGGGTTTATTTTTTCTAATATTATGTTGAGACTTGTAAACGTGGGACACCAGCGTTTTGAGATATGCGCAGTTTTTAGGGTCTTCGAAATAGGATTCGGCAGCTTCATTTAAAAGGGAAAGATGTTTTTTCTTTACAAAGCTGATAGGGAATTTATAGTAATCTGGTGCTTTTTTAAGATGAGATGCTGCTTTTGCTGCGCTATCTGCTATTTCATTACCGTTAATACCAGTGTGCGCTTTTGTCCAGACAAAGTCTACAGTTTTACTATGTGTCTGTGCAATGATTAAATTCTTGTGTATTTGTACAGCGAGTGGATTTGTAGTATTTGGATTTTTTATTTCTTGAAGGCTAGACTTACTGTCAGAAAATATTGTATAACTTAAAGAATCGGTATTGACGATCCAATCACTAGCTTTCAGGATAGCAAATAGCTCAGCTTGAAAAATTGAGCAGGTGTTGTGTAGCTTGTATCTTTTTATTGTGTTTTGTCCTTCAGAAGGAAGGACAACAAAGGCTGCGCCTACTCCATTCTCATTTTTACTTCCATCAGTAAAGATGGTAGTTGTAGGGTGCACTAGGTAATAGTCATCAACTTCTTGTTGGCTAGAGAATTCATGAAATTCTATAGTCTTTCTTTCAGAGGGGTGTGGCAGTTCTGCAGGTGTTGTTGGAATTTCTAGTTCTAGATCTTCAGGTAAGTATTTAGAAGTTCTTGTATGTTTTGTGTTCTCTAGGTCAGCAATCGTTTCAATTTTCTTTGGCAGTGGATGTAGAAGCGCCAAGGAGATGGCAGTTGCGGTGCTTATCGTTCTGAACCCTCTGATTATCTTAATCGCAAAGTTACGTTGGAGGGAGAGTAATCGTTTTTGTATGTATTTATATTTTAGCGCTGGGCTCCAGACACTTGCCGCATAACACACTATGGGCTCTATGACTGCGAGATAAATTGTACGGACGTTTTCTGGGTTAACTCCCCAAGTGGGTTTAATAAAGTTTACGAGTTTTTGAAATAGATTGTATGATTTATTAATTATATGTTCTGTATGTTTAATAAAATTTAGTTTCTGATCGATAATTACTCCTAAATATTTTATATGACGTGAAAATTGCAACGGTTGGCTGTTCATGGTGATTTGGCACCTGCGAGCTTTGTTTGTGAATGATAGCATCTGTGTTTTAAGAGGGTTAAATTTGAGTTTGACGCTATTTCCCCAATTCACTATTTTGTCAAGTGCTTGTTTTGTTATGTCTTCGAGTGAGTTTGTGTCTTGAGAATATGTGATTAGAAGCAAATCGTCTGCAAAAGCTTGAAGGTGGCATCCATGGGGCAGCTGAGATGTTAACAGCTCGTCAAGTACCAGGTTCCACAGCATCGGGCCACAGACTGAACCTTGTATACACCCCCGGTGCATGGATTTTGAGGCCGAGGTATCTGCAAAATCAAGTTTAACGATGCGATCTTCGACGTAGCTTTGCAGAAGTTTGAAAATGTTGCTGGGGCATTGGACGGTGTTAAGTCTGTTGAACAAGGCTGGCCACCAAACATTATCAAAAGCTGCTTGTATATCGAGTGATATCGCTATGACTTGTAGTTTTCTGACTTTGGCGTCGCGGACTACATCTAGTGCCTTCCGAATTGCATTTGTTGTTGAAGTTTGCTCCTTGAAGCCGAACTGTAGATTACTCATTGCGCTGGTTTTCTGCAAGTGGTAAGTGAGTCGTTTAGTAATAAGTTTTTCTAAGGTTTTTCCAAAGATGTTAATTAATCCAATCGGTCTAAAAGAGGAGGTATTTAATTCGTTTTTGTTGGACTTTGGAATAATTTTTATATAAGCTACTTTCCACGCTTTTGGGAAGTAACCGAGTTGCAGGCATCTATTCATAACTTTGGTTATGATGGCGGGGAACGATTTTGCAAAATTTGTACATATATCAGCCGTAAGGTGGTCTATTCCAGGGGACTTTTTGGGATTCATAGTAGTTACGGCATTTAATATTTCTTCAGTTGTGAAGAGATGGTCCGGCGACGTGTCAGGTATGCGTTCAGAGAGTTTTCGGAGTTCTGTATGCCTGGGACATGTATCAGGATCATCTTCTGGGAAATACTCTGTGAGAAAAGTCTGGGCGGTCTCCTGAGTGGTAGAGGTGTGATTTCCTAATTTAGTTTTTAGAGTAGCTGGAGGCTGGGTAAGTGGTGTGGTTTTAAGTAGCCTATTTGTGACGCTCCAGACGTCCTCCTTTCCTTGTTTGTTGCAGAATTCCTTAAAGTGATCTGTAGATGCTATTCGAATGGCTTGGGAGTATTCACTTTTGAGTTTTTCTTTTTCACTTAACACATCAGTCAGTGATTTTTTGCTGCGTTTCAGTTGTTGTATTTTGTGATGGTTTTTTATAACTTTAATCTTTAGTTCTTCCAACTTGTCGTTCCACCACGGTGCGCGCTGAGGGATACCGCGTTTTGGAGGAAATAATTTGTCACAGGCATTTTGGATGATATTTGTTAATTTTGTAACATAGTCTTCAATTTCGGTACTGTCTAACTGCTCGATATCGACTTGTAGGTCTAAGTTTTCGGTAATTTGTTTTTTGAACTTGTCAGTGATTTGTTCCCATTTTACGTTTTGAGTGTTGTATTTGAATGTCGATAGTTTTTTCGGTTTGGTCAAAGAATTCCTGTTTAAAGACAACTCAAAACTTATTCCGTTATGGCTAGATGATGGTGAGGCGTCTGGCGTGACTTTCCAGTTGGTTATTAAGTTTGGTGTTGAGTTGGATGTGAGGGTAAGATCGATAATTGACTCGCGGTGGATATTGTGCGTTACTGTTTGAAAAGTTGGGCTTGTGCCAGAATTACATACAAAGAGGTTGTTGGTGGTCGCAAGGTCAACAATAATGTTCCCACGTCGGTTAGCGCGAGGGGAACCCCATAACGGGTGCCAACCATTGAAATCACCACAGATGATGTGCACGGAGTTGGACGTTTTTTGAAGAAATAATTCTAGTGAGTTGATAGTATTTATCTCATCTTTTTTAGGTTCGACATAAGCGCTAATAAGAAATGTTTTTTTGCCACGGATAATCAATTGGATAATGCACAGATTGGAGGTGGAATATTCAGTCATGCCCAGTGCACATCCAATATTTTGTCTAATTAGTATACATGCCTTAACATGATGGGTGGTAGGGAACTGGTAAATATTGTAATTAGGGCATGGTTTCATTATGTTGTTTTTTCCAACGTAAGGTTCACTTAAATATACTATGTCGTATTCGTTGTCAGTAATGTACTTAAACATTTCATGGGTCGCTGCGTAGCCTCTGTCTAGGTTGATTTGTAAGCATTTTAGTGGAGAGAGATTGTTTGGATTTGTTTTATTATTTCTGTTAGTACCCATAATCGGTTCTATTTTTACAGTTGTCGATTTGTTTCTGGATGCGAGGGCAGCGCAGCGACGTAGCACTATGTTTAGTATTAAGGTTAATATTGTATTTTTTGCAGTGTAGGGTACAGTTATAACAATTTGTTTTAGCGAAGTCTTGTTTAACAGGGCAATCTTTGTACAAGTGTGTGGATGACGAACAGTGAGAGCAAATTACATTTTCTTCTGTGCAGTGTTTTTTAGTGTGACCAAATTGCATACATTTGTAGCACTGTAGGAACGCCGGATAGTCTTCTGCATGTACACGTTGATGGTCTACGTTTATCTTTTCCAGTTCTATGATCGCTCTCCAGATGGGAGGAGTAACCATAAGGACGGCGTTATACAGCTTCTTGTTTTTATTATTCCGCATGAATCGGAAAACTATGTCTTCGGGGGATTTTATAAGGTTCTTGATGGTGGAGTTTTGATTAATGATGATATCTTTAATTTCTTCCGAAGGTGTTTCGGCAAATATTCCCTTTAAAATTACCATAGGCTTAAGTTTCTTAGCAACCTCGGCGTTCACGTGGCTGTCCGGGCTATTAACAACGTTGAGAACTTCATTTCTCTGTTCTAAGGTATCAAATTCGACGCGGAGCTTGTGATTTGATACCTGTTTAACGTCAGAAGGTGTGTAGGTAAAATTTCTAAATTGAATGCTTTTCCGCCAAGCATTCATAGTATCTTGTGAGTCAGAGACTTGTTGCTTAGCACTTACAATTATTGTCGGTTTCGTTACCGGAAAGGACCGTTTTTCAGGAGGCTTTTTGATTCTAACTACTTCAGAGTATGATGGCAGCGATGCTGCTACAGGTGGTAGGTGCTGGGGTTGAGCCATCTGTGGCTGAGCGGAAAGTAGATGTGGTTGTGTTAGTTTCGAGAGCTCTTCTTTGATTGTAGTTCTTATAATTGTTGCAGTTTTATTTTCAGCAGAAGACCTCGAAAGCTGTATAATACTTTTTACACGGTCGTGTAGTTGCCGTGTGTTGCGATTTATTTCATCAAGAGATTTTTTAATGTTATCTTTATTTGTACGTGTGACACTTCTATTACCATCTAAATTTTGCATGATCAAATTAGTGTGTTCCAAAATTTTTGTGAGAAACTCGTCATTGAAGGACGGATTTGAGCCTGAATGCGCATCTTCAAAGTCATCGTCAGTTAAATTGTCTAAATCTACAGCTGCAGTAATATCCTGCATCGATGTTTGGCCGCTGAGGTCGTCAGGACAAACTTTGTTGGGTGACGTCATTTTCTCAGTCCGATTCTACCTAAGTAAGAGAATGTGGGTGGGCGGGGGGGGCGATTTTTCTCTAAAATCGCAGTTATTGTTTCAGATATCGCCGGGAATGACGTTTCTGGAGCAGGGCGGACCTGCTGGGAGTCAAATCAGGTAAGAAATTGAAGATTTCGAGTAACTCGAAAATACTTTGGAATTACGTTAGTATGAAAACAGGAAATCTTTTATTTATATGTGAAAACAGCACAAAATGGCTGTGAAAAGCTTATGTTACGATTAAGACTAATTAATACTAATAATATAATACGATAGAATGTGATTAAGACTAAAATTTTGGTTGTAATTGGTGAATTTCGTTAAAATTTCTTGAATTCAGAGCTTCACCATTACACCTCGGTAAGTACTAAAAAATTATTTTTCTCTAAAATCGCAGTTTATTGTTTCAGATATCGCCGGGAATGACGTTTCTGGAGCAGGGCGGACCTGCTGGGAGTCAAATCAGGTAAGAAATTGAAGATTTCGAGTAACTCGAAAATACTTTGGAATTACGTTAGTATGAAAACAGGAAATCTTTTATTTATATGTGAAAACAGCACAAAATGGCTGTGAAAAGCTTATGTTACGATTAAGACTAATTAATACTAATAATATAATACGATAGAATGTGATTAAGACTAAAATTTTGGTTGTAATTGGTGAATTTCGTTAAAATTTCTTGAATTCAGAGCTTCACCATTACACCTCGGTAAGTACTAAAAAATTATTTTTCTCTAAAATAGCAGTTTATTGTTTCAGATATCGCCGGGAATGACGTTTCTGGAGCAGGGCGGACCTGCTGGGAGTCAAATCAGGTAAGAAATTGAAGATTTCGAGTAACTCGAAAATACTTTGGAATTACGTTAGTATGAAAACAGGAAATCTTTTATTTATATGTGAAAACAGCACAAAATGGCTGTGAAAAGCTTATGTTACGATTAAGACTAATTAATACTAATAATATAATACGATAGAATGTGATTAAGACTAAAATTTTGGTTGTAATTGGTGAATTTCGTTAAAATTTCTTGAATTCAGAGCTTCACCATTACACCTCGGTAAGTACTAAAAAATTATTTTTCTCTAAAATCGCAGTTTATTGTTTCAGATATCGCCGGGAATGACGTTTCTGGAGCAGGGCGGACCTGCTGGGAGTCAAATCAGGTAAGAAATTGAAGATTTCGAGTAACTCGAAAATACTTTGGAATTACGTTAGTATGAAAACAGGAAATCTTTTATTTATATGTGAAAACAGCACAAAATGGCTGTGAAAAGCTTATGTTACGATTAAGACTAATTAATACTAATAATATAATACGATAGAATGTGATTAAGACTAAAATTTTGGTTGTAATTGGTGAATTTCGTTAAAATTTCTTGAATTCAGAGCTTCACCATTACACCTCGGTAAGTACTAAAAAATTATTTTTCTCTAAAATAGCAGTTCTTTGTTTCAGATATCGCCGGGAATGACGTTTCTGGAGCAGGGCGGACCTGCTGGGAGTCAAATCAGGTAAGAAATTGAAGATTTCGAGTAACTCGAAAATACTTTGGAATTACGTTAGTATGAAAACAGGAAATCTTTTATTTATATGTGAAAACAGCACAAAATGGCTGTGAAAAGCTTATGTTACGATTAAGACTAATTAATACTAATAATATAATACGATAGAATGTGATTAAGACTAAAATTTTGGTTGTAATTGGTGAATTTCGTTAAAATTTCTTGAATTCAGAGCTTCACCATTACACCTCGGTAAGTACTAAAAAATTATTTTTCTCTAAAATAGCAGTTTATTGTTTCAGATATCGCCGGGAATGACGTTTCTGGAGCAGGGCGGACCTGCTGGGAGTCAAATCAGGTAAGAAATTGAAGATTTCGAGTAACTCGAAAATACTTTGGAATTACGTTAGTATGAAAACAGGAAATCTTTTATTTATATGTGAAAACAGCACAAAATGGCTGTGAAAAGCTTATGTTACGATTAAGACTAATTAATACTAATAATATAATACGATAGAATGTGATTAAGACTAAAATTTTGGTTGTAATTGGTGAATTTCGTTAAAATTTCTTGAATTCAGAGCTTCACCATTACACCTCGGTAAGTACTAAAAAATTATTTTTCTCTAAAATAGCAGTTCTTTGTTTCAGATATCGCCGGGAATGACGTTTCTGGAGCAGGGCGGACCTGCTGGGAGTCAAATCAGGTAAGAAATTGAAGATTTCGAGTAACTCGAAAATACTTTGGAATTACGTTAGTATGAAAACAGGAAATCTTTTATTTATATGTGAAAACAGCACAAAATGGCTGTGAAAAGCTTATGTTACGATTAAGACTAATTAATACTAATAATATAATACGATAGAATGTGATTAAGACTAAAATTTTGGTTGTAATTGGTGAATTTCGTTAAAATTT
>JAHVAK010000573.1:2867500-2887012 GCA_019845155.1 Luehdorfia chinensis
CCTTTACATTTCTATTTATTCTTATTTACTACCTTACTTGCTATTTCTTTACAATACTTTATAAATCTATTTCTAATATCCTTATTTCCAACTATTTCATGTAGGTTATTCTTACTTATTTCTGTTTTTTTAGCTCAATCTCTATATCATATCTTAGCCTGCTATATATAGGACACTCTGTTATAAGATGGACTATGCTTTCGGGTTTTTCGGGATCACAGAGACACGACGAACTCTCCTTGCACTTAAACCGATGTAGATAGTCAGAGAATCCGCCGTGCCCTGTCATTATTTGTATCGCCATTGGGTCCAAGTCTAGTTTTCTCACTATGGAATATGCTTCGTTGGCCTCCGGGAAAAATAATTTAGTTGTGGATGCTGACTCTCCTTCCTTGTATCGCATGTTCCATTCGTCTAGCGATTCCTGTCGGATTTGTCGCTTGACGAATGAAACTGGACAACTATCATAGTCTGGTCTTTTTTTAATTTTTAGAGCTGCCTGTTTTGCCAATTCGTCCGCTCTCTCGTTTCCCTCCATCCCAGCGTGGGCTTTAATCCAGTAAAGGGTAACAGATTTCCCCTGGTTTTTTATTATTTTTAAGTTTTCTATTGCCCTTACTGCTAGTGGATGGAGAGAATCGCCTTGAATTACTGTCTGGAGAGCGGCTCTGGAATCACAGTATATATTGCAGCTTTGTGCAGAATCATGGAGCGCATGTTTGGTAGCTTCAAGTAGAGCCAACAATTCCGCCTGGTAAACAGTGCAAAAATGTTCCAACTTTAGTTTGCGGTAGCTCGTTTCGGCGGCATCTCTCCAAACAGAGAGTGCCGCTCCAACCTTTCCTTCAATCTTACTACCGTCGGTGAAAATTCTAAGTTCCGTACTGTTTTGTTGTTCCATCTGTGCACTGTCCCCCAGGCATTTAAATTGCAGCCCCACTTGATCCACCGGGTGCGGCGTCTCCTCATACGCTATCTTTCTCTCCAAATCCCGATCACCCACCACCCGCCGAGAAAAACCTTTCTTTATTTCATAAAGCAAGGCTGCTTCCCTGACTCTGAGATCCAAGGGAAGCAGCCCGGCGAGTAGTAGGGCCGAGTTGAGGGAGGGTTAGGTTAGGTTAGGTTAGGTTAGGTTAGGTTAGGTTAGGTTTTTTTTTTTTTTTTTTTTTTTTTTTTTTTTTTTTTTTTTTTTTTTTTTTTTTTTTTTTTTCTATTCCCCTGACATGGGAGATCAGGGCCTTTGTCATTCTTTTTATTTTTTTTAATTTTTGTTTCTTTCTTTTTTTCGTTCTTTTATTTATTATAAATTATATCTTCTATATCTTACTTATTACATATTCTTTTGAGCGTATTTATGCTCTTCTTATCTGTTTCGTATTTTCTTAACTCTATACCTTTATTACATTCTCCTTACATCTATATACATGTTTTCTTTTTACTGTCTATCCTTGCTTACTTATTCTATACATACCGGAGCATATATGTGCTTATTTGCTACAGTTTTTTATTTTATTACAATACTGTTTTATTATATCTACGTTATTTTACCTTGTCTTTTTCTATCTCATACTTATAGTTGTTACTTATACTTTTACAAATTCTTTAAAATTACTATTATGTATAATTGCTAGTCTTTCATCTTTTTCTATTTACATATTTTCTTTTTCTTATTTTATCGTGTTTTATTTACCTGATTATGTTGGGACTAATAGTGTATACTGAGTTGTATACGTTACAGTTTTACCCTTTATTGCCTTTTATTTGTTTTTATTTGCTACCTTATCTGCTACTTCTTTGCAATATTTCAAAAACCTATTTCTAATTTCTTTACTTCTTACTATGTCTTTTATGTTATTTTCCGTTATTTTAATTCCTAACTCTGTCTCTACGTCATTTCTTTTCCTGCCGTAGACAGGACACTCCGTGATGAGATGCACAACACTTTCCTTGATCTCAGGATCACATACACATGATGGGCTCTCCCTGCACTTGAAGCGGTGCAGGTACTCAGAGAACCCACCATGCCCTGTCATCACTTGTGTAGTGATCGGGTCCACGTCCAACTTCCTCACTATCGAATACGCCTCGATTGCGTCCGGGAAAAATACCTTCGTGGTGGAGGCCGTTTCTCCCTCTTTGTATCGCCGGTTCCATTCGCCCAGCGACTCCTTACGGATTTGTCGCTTGACGAATGAAACCGGACACGCTTCATAATCTGGCCGGCGCTTGGTGTTTAGGGCGGCATCTTTCGCCAGCTCGTCCGCTCTCTCGTTTCCCTCCAGCCCAGCGTGGGCTTTTATCCAGTACAGGCTGATGGTTCTACCTTGGGTTTTTAATTTTTTGATGTTATCTATTGCCCTTACCGCAATGGGATGGAGGGAGTCGATCTGGATGATCGTTTGGAGAGCGGACCTGGAATCGCAGTAGACACTACAGCTTCGTGCAGAATCTTGGAGCGCGCAGTTAGTGGCTTCAAGCAGGGCCAACAATTCCGCCTGGTACACAGTGCAAAAATGTCCCAGCTTTAGCTTACGGATACTCGTCTCGGCGGCGCCTCTCCATATGGAAAGCGCCGCTCCGACTTTCCCCTGGATCTTGCTGCCATCAGTATAAATTTTAATTCCTTCACTGCTCTGCTGGTCCATTTGTGCACTATCCTCCAGGCAACTGAATTGCAGCCCCACTTGCTCCGCTGGATGCGGCGACTCCACATACGCCACCTGTCTCTCCACCTCCCGATCCCCGACTACTTGCCGAGAAAAACCTTTCTTTATTTCATAAAGCAAGGCTGCTTCCCGGACCCTTAGGTCCAAAGGAAGCAGTCCGGCAAGCAGCAGAGCCGAGTTTAGGGAAACAGTTCTGTATGCTGTAGTAATTTTCTGCACGAAGCCGCGTTGCACTGCATCGAGCTGTTTTTTAATGTACAGCTTTTCTGTTGCTGGCGCCCATGCGCTGGCCGCGTACATTATGACTGGCTCCACCACTGCTATATAAATGGTCCTGATTATCTCAGGGTTGAGGCCCCAATGAATCTTTGCAGATCTCACCAGCTGACTGTACAGGCTTTGTACCTTACAGCACACATTCTGCACATGTGTGCTGAATGTTAGCCTGTCGTCAACGGTGAGACCGAGTATTTTTATCTCGCGAGACATTTCAATGCGCACCCCACCCATGCACAGAATTGGAGAATCGTATTTAAGCTTCCGCGTAATCACCATCGCTTTGGTTTTTAGCGGGGCGAATTTGAGCTTATTTCGGATTCCCCAACTCCGAACATGAGCGAGGGTCGCATTGGCTCGCTCTTGTATTTCCAGTGCCTCATCCCCCGAGAAAACCAAGACCACATCGTCCGCAAACGCTTGGCAGTGCTCCCCCGTTCCGGTAACCTCCCTGAGAAGCGGGTCCAACAGAAGGTTCCAAAATGTTGGACCTCCAATCGAGCCCTGCACACACCCCTTCGTCGTACCCCTCTTGCATTCCGCGCCTGCGTACCTCACGCGTACCACTCTATCCGTAAAGTAGTCATCCGTGAGGCGCCGCAGGTTGGATGGACATTTGGTCTCAGCCAGTCGACATCGTATGGCAGGCCACCACGCGTTGTCGAAAGCTTCCTCTATGTCCAATGACACCATCACTATGAGCTTTTTATTGCTCAAGTGACCTTTTATAAGTTGTATCAGGTCATAGAGGGAGTCCTCGGTGCTACGCTGCGGCATGAACCCATACTGTCTCTGGCTGATCTTCGGTGTAATGTGCCACCTGATCCTTCGAATCATCATCTTTTCGAAGATCTTCCCAAGAACAGGCAGCAACCCAATCGGTCTGTACGATTTGGGGTGCGTGTAGTCCTCTTTTCCCGGTTTACGAAGGAACACTACCGTTGCTTCCTTCCACTTGGTAGGGAAGTAGGCAAGACTGAGGCATTTGTTAGTAAATGCCAGGAACAGTTCCGGGTCCAGGGTGATGGTCGCTTTGCATATGTCTGCGGTCAGCCCGTCTATGCCAGGGGCCTTCTTTGGATTAAAGCTTGAAGTAGCCCACATCAGCTCCTCCGCTGTAAAAGGGGGATCACATAGATCATCTTGTGATGTATCGTTTACCTTTTCAGCTACTTCTCTCATCAGCTTGTGGACTACTTCGTCTTCTTGAGCTATATCCTCTGGGTAGAAGGTCTTTGCCAAGATCTCGGCTGACCTCCAGGCTTCCCTGGGTTTTCCCCTGCCAAACAAGAGGGATCTCTTCCACTCTTGTGGTTGTTCTACCTATCACCCTGTAAATCCCGTCCCACATTGACTCCCTGTCCTGCTTACCACAGAAACTCCTTCCAGCTCGCGGTCTGCGCTCTTTTAGCCTCTGTGTGGTATTTCTCTTTTGTAAGTAGGTACTGCTCGACGACCCACTCTCGGCGGACCGGCGCCGCGTTGGAAATGCGGCGCTTCATTCTGGAAACTTCCTTTTTGAGCTTTTGAAGCTCGTCAGTCCACCAAGGCAACCCTACTCGTTTTTGGGATTTTAACTTCGGCATACTAATTTCGCAAGCCTCTATGATTGTTTGTATATATGTATCTATATTTTTCTCTAGATCGGTCCTGTCAACTATTTTCTCTATCTCTACTTTTGTAATATTATTATTTTTCCAAATATGGACGAGTTTCTCACGAAACTCGTTCCAATTTGCCTTTTTTGTGTTGTATTTTCGGGTGGTTCTTTTTATATCCATGCCTATTGAATTTTCAAGATTTATGTTGAATAGGATTGCCTTGTGGTCCGAACTGGTGGTGTTTCCGGATAGCCTCCAGTTGTCCACCCTTCCGAGAAGGCTCGTCGAGCATGATGTTATATCCACGCAGCTGGAAAATCTCGTCCCTCCTCTTATGGTGTCAAATGTGGGTTCTGTCCCTTGGTTGAGTATGTGCAGCTCCAGTTCGTCAAGAACTGCTGCCACATCCACTCCTCTATTGTCCGTCCTCCGACTTCCCCACCATGTGTTCCACGCGTTCACGTCCCCACCTACAATCACATTATCGGTCCCTAAGTCCGCCACGGCCGCCCTAATCATGTCCAGGTAGGGTTCGATGGGCTTATCTCCCTCCAGGTAGACAGACACCACCCCGATTTCCCAGGCCCCCCGTCCTCAATCTGGCAACTGCTATGTTTTCAGATGTGAGACCGGGGCACAGAGTAACGTCGATGGTGCTGTCGAATAGCACAATGGCAGCCTTGATTACCTTATTGGTAGCCTGGCCTCTGTAACATTGTACTATTCTGGTCCCTGGATAGGACCTCATCTCTCCTGTTTGTCCAATATATGGTTCCTGGACTATGGCGACGAGACTTTTTGACTGGCTGCCTCGTTGATTAGTTCGGCCGTAGCGAGCTTGCACCTTTGCAGATTTGCCTGAAACACGCGGTATTGGCGGTTGTTATTAGCAGTTGTTGTGCTGTCGATGCCCGGGGCCACCTTAGCAGTACGCTATTGTAGAACGTGCCAAAGTCTCCCATCTCCTCCTCACGGGGCAGTCCGCACTGAAGGCGTTGTGATCCGAGTGGTCCAACTTTGCCTTAACGCAGTTCCTGCACGTGGGTACCCCCTCCCGAAAGCCACTTCTGCACACTCCGTCCCTGAGGTGTGGGCCCCCACAGTGGCTACAGATATCAACGCTCTCACTGCATAGTCTTTTGGTGTGCCCATACCCCAAGCATCTAGAGCACTGGATTAGGGGAGACTGGTCTACTACCTTCACACGTTGCAGGTCGACGTGTATCCACTCCAGCTTCCGTGAGGCGGTTCCATAACTGCGGTGAGACCTTCAGTACAATATGACATGTGAGTGCGTTTCTCGTCTTCTTCCTATATCGTATTTCCATCCTGAGGTCGTCCGCTCCGAGATCCTTGAGAAGATGTTTATTTTGTACCATAATAGCTTTTTTAATGTCTTCATCCGTGTTGTACTCCATTACATCTCTCAGCATCACCAGTGGGTCCTTATTCTTGATGTCCTCTACGTTCAATTCCATTCCTGCTTTCTTGATCCTTTCCTTTACTTTACTTATTTCTCCTTCAGTACAGCATCCAACTATCACCTTCCTATCTCTTGCTTTTCTTATTTTATCTATTTTTAATCCTTCTTCTTTAGCGTTTATTGCTTTTCTCACTCTATCCATTACCTGGTCTCCCGTGTCCTTCTCATTTGTACACGTGATCGCCACCGAGTGTATAGCCGTGCTATTCAGTGGCGATCTTTTAGTTACTCCGGCTGTGACCGTAGCGTATGTCGCCATCTCTTCTCTAATTTCTCGTTGCTTAAGTGCTTCTCTTAATTTCTCCATTTCTCTCCTGTTTTTCTTCCAGGAGTAACCCATGTTCTTCTATTTTGTTTAAGAGCTTTTCTTCCTCTATCCTTTTTACGGGATTTTCTTTTGGGTCTTTCCCACTCCCGTCTTGTCTCTCCGGTGTTTTGTCAATTTTTCTCTGTTCTTCCTGTTTCTTGATTCCAACTCCCAGTTTCCTTTCCGTTTCTGCTTCCTTTACTAGTTGGTACAGTCTTTCTATGCTTTGTGTTACACCTCAATCTTTATGTCCGTTTTCAGGTTCCTAGAGTTGTTAAGGTGGAGCTTTGCCTTGTTCAGACATGCTCTCGCCTCAACCACTCTGTCCATATGTCTTTTCTGTACTCTTTTCCGGTGAGTTCCCTGCTTTTTTCCAACCGAGGCTCTGCTCGTAGAGGGGGGCGGGTCATTGTTTGCTTCGGTCGTACCACCGGCAAAATTTTGTTGGCCCTGTCTTTTGGTCCCTGTTCCAATTCCTTTGCTCCTGTCTCCCATTCCCCAATGCTCTTTCTTACATTTTTTGGCCCTTCCTTTGCTGGGGATGGGCCTTCCGTCCGTATTTCGCTTGAAGAGCGACTCTCCTTCTCCTTTTCCGGCATCTTTTTGGCAGGGGTTCGGATTCCGAGCATTGTCAGGGGAAGCGTCTTTTAATTAAAATATAAAAATGTAAAAAACAATAAAAATTTTCTAACGTCAAACGCCCTCTGTTACGAGGGATGGTGCAAAGTCAAAAAGTAAAGAATAATATTATATTAATAAATTTGTAAACTTAATATTACTTAAATTATAAAAATAAAATAGCAAATAAAACCTTAATAAATTTGTATGCTCTATGTAGAGTGCCTCAATTTGTCCCTATCCTGCAGGGTTGTCAAATTTATAATTTTAATAAGACAAGGTACTATCAAAATTTTTTATTTTTGTCTCTATGTAGAGTCTCTTCCTTGTGTCAAAGGAGAGTCAACGTATTTACCCTTCGTATTCCGAAAACCCGGCTAAAATCGGAGCAGTCTCGACAGAGATACAGCTGATTGTGTTTTTACAAGATGGCGGCTTAAAAAATGGCCGCCAAAATTGTATTACTGTATTTGCTCTGATGGCATATGTTTAGCAGACACAATTGTCGAAAACCGCGTCAAGATCAGCCAAGGACTTCCGGAGATACCTCAATTTTAATTTTTTCAATATGGCGGCTAAAGATGGCGGCCAATTGTACAAACTCTCGTAACTTTCTCAATTTTGGTCTCAGAAAGTCGCGGTTTGGGCATCTAGTATGTAAACTCTCTCCTCTATACACTTAGGTCAAAATTTTGTCAAGTTTTTTGACTCTATGTAGAGTCTTTTTTATGTCTTATTTTATTGGCCTCGTCAGGTCAATGGTTAGGTCTAAAATTAGAAGTCGCTACGACTCTTAAGTCCAAAGTTATTCACGTTTCAATATTTACAAAATGGCCGCTGACTTCGACAGCAAAAGTCTATTTACTTGTTTATAGAGCGATTTGGCTCGTTCTGGGCTCATTTTAATGGTCTCGGCGTCTAGATTGCAGTTTTGCCCTTCGATCTATTATTTGAGTCTACCCCAAGTGTATTTTTAACAAAAATCGATAATATTTCCAATTTTTGGTTTAATTTCCAAGTCTTTACTTCTTAAAATCTACAAAAAATTTTACAATGTATACTACTTTAATACTCTATTGGTTTAAAACATTATAAACTCTAAAACCTCATTTTAATGGGTACCACGTGATTACACTAAAACCTTATAAAATTCCTAATTAAAAAACTACTTACTTCTAAATTCTAAATTTTACTATACTATTGTTGGTACAGTTATCAATCTTATTTTAATATAAAACTAGGGGGTCCTTCACTTCTGTTTCTGAATTATTGAGTTTTTAAAACTTGATAAAATTTTCAAAATACAATATCTCTGCAACCACTTTAACTTATTTTTGTCCCGTAAATTGTTTTCGGCTTTGCTCCGTCTCTGCTACTGATAGCTTGTCTTCAAAAACAGCCGCACAATGACACATCACTAAAACACGTGCCCACGTGGTAATGTTTTTTTGCGATTTTCTCCGGGATTGTGCATCGGAAAAAAATCTGAGTTTTCGCACTTATGTTGGGGCCACTAGTACCTTTAAACGCACACCTATAAAAAGTATAGGTCGTAGCACTTAAACTCACAGCGTTTCACTTTTAGTGTTTGAAGTTTGTAAAGAATCACTGTTTTCACATTAACTTCTTCATTTTTTCTTTGATTTTCCGGCGGTTTTCACTTCGGGGACACCTTGTTGTCGAGGCGCAACTTTTGGTGTATCGCCCTTGAAAATCCGTCGCGAAAAACCTATTTTTCGCAATTTTAGAGCGCGGAAGCAGCTCAAAAACGTGACGTTCGGGGCCGAGACTGACACCGGACTGGGTTAGTTAGGTTAGGTTAGGTTAGGTTAGGGTTAGGTTAGGTTAGGTTAGGTTAGGTTAGGTTAGGTTAGGTTAGTTAGTTAGGTTAGGTTGTAGGTTAGGTTAGGTTAGGTTAGGTAGGTTAGTTAGGTTAGGTTAGGTTAGGTTAGGTTAACCTAACCTAACCTAAGGTTAGGTTAGGTTAATTGATATCTCTAGCCTAGGCATCAACTCACTGCGGTACAGGCAGGCAGCTACCGGGGCCCGCATTTTAGAAGTTCCCGGTGTAACAAGCGGGCGAAAAAAGCGGACTCCTTGGCCAAAAAACTAAGAGATATCCTGCCAGAGGAAATGGTGAAGGTCTCCAGGCCGACGAAATGCGCAGATTTACGAATTTCAGGCCTGGACGACTCAGTCAGTGCGGAAGAGGTGTGTTATCGCTGTTACACGACAAGGTGGTTGTTCAGCAGAGTCCGTTAAAGTGGGGGAGATCCGCCGAAATCCCACTGGTACCGGTACCGTTTGGGTGAGTTGTCCGGTGGCCGCAGCCAAAAAGGTGGTAGAGGGAGGTCGCTTCCTGGTTGGATGGGTGTCAACGAGGGTACACCTGCTGCAACCAAGAACGCTGCGATGCTTTAAGTGCCTTCAGAGCGGACACGTGCGAGCACAAATGTACCGCAGAGGTAGATCGCAGCAGCGATTGCTACCGATGTGGCCAGCCCGGCCATAAAGCAGCCACGTGCTCGGCTGCTCCTAAATGTTCGCTCTGCAATGCGATGAGCAGGCCTGCCAACCACGTGTTGGGGAGCAAGAACTGCACTCCACCAAAGCCATGGAAAGGTCCTAGAAATAACGCGCGGACTCCGACACTACAAACCGGAGAGCAGGAGGCGATGGTAGTCAATTGAGCTGATGGTCTATCACCGTCTCCTCCAAGCTAACATCAACCACTGTGCCAGCGCGCAGGATTTGCTTCTGCAAAGTATTGCGCAGTGGTTGATTGACGTGGCAGTGGTCGCCGAGCCATATTATGTCCCTACCAGAGATAGCTGGGAAGGTGACGTCGATGGCTTGGTTGCCATAGTATCGTCAGGAGCTGCTGGTGCCCCAGCCCTCAATGTATTTGAGAGAGGCAGGGGTTATGTGGCGATCCAGTGGGAGGAGATCATACTTATTGGGGTGTACTTCTCACCTAACAGATGTCTCGCCGATTTCGAAACTTTCCTGGGTGAATTGGGAGCCCTTATTGGTCGGGCCCTTACCTCGCCAAGCGCTCGTAATGGGGGACCTTAATGCTAAATCTACAGCATGGGGTTCTCCTGCGACTGATACGCGTGGCGAGGTACTGGAGGACTGGGTATGATGACCGGCCTGATGGTACTCAACCAGGGAACAGTCAATACGTGCGTGCGAAGATTGGGTGGATCTATTGTCGACGTTTCGTTTGCATCCCCCGCCGTTGCAAGTTGCGTGCGAGGCTGGGAAGTTCTGGAGGATGTGGAGACGCTATCGGACCATCTTTACATCAGGTTCGACGTCTCCATGCCTCTGGTGACTCCGGGCGCCGATCGCCTTCAAAGAAGATGCACCCCATCGCCAACCACTAGATGGGCATTAAGAGGTCTTAACAGAGATTCTTTGATGGAGGCCTCCATCGTCTATGCGTGGTTGGCCCCTCCGACTGGGCCTGTGGATGTAGAGGAAGAAACAAATTGGTTCCGGGAAGCGATGACTCATATCTGCGACGCTAGTATGTCCCGGACCAAAAACCTTACCTCCCAGGCGTCAAGTGTACTGGTGGTCTCACCATATTTCAATTTTAAGAGTCAACTGTGTGGTTGCGAGACGCCAGTACACGAGACATCGCAGAAGGCAGCTCCGAGACGATGTGGTGGAAATGCAGCTGTATGAGGAATACAGGGAGCGCCTCAAAGCCCTAAAGCTGTCAATTCGAGAGGCCAAGGCTAGCTCGAGGGAGGAGTTCCTGGGAACTCTCAGGCCAAGATCCGTGGGGGCGCCCGTATAAAATGGTAAGGAATAAACTTCGTCCCTGGGCGCCTCCACTCACAGAGAGTCTTCAACCTCAGTTCCTGGAGGACGTAGTGACTGCTTTATTCCCAAACCAGGGGGAATGGCTGCCGCCTGCTATGTCACCTCTGCAAGAGCTACCAAGAGCAAGTATACTCGATACAGAAGTGCCACAAGTGACGCAGGCGGAGCTCGACGTGGCGACCCTGAAGCTCCGAGCTAAGAATAAAGCTCCAGGGCCTGACGGCATTCCTGGCCGCGCGTGGGTTCTAGCTCTGGAGTCATTAGGAGACCGACTTCGCAGGCTATTTGACGCCTGTCTGGAGACGGGTCGGTTTCCTTTACAGTGGAAGACGGGCAGGCTAGTCCTCCTGAAGAAAGATAGGCGACCCGCGGATTCTCCATCCGCCTACCGCCCAATAGTGTTGCTCGATGAGGTAGACAAGCTGTTTGAAAAAATCATTGCGAACCGCCTCATCGGGCATCTTGGAGAGGTAGGTCCTGACTTGTCGGACCAACAGTTCGGCTTCCGAGTAGGTCGTTCGACAATTGACCGCTATCTTACGCGTCAAGGCCTACTCGGAAGAGACAGTTGCACGCGGAGGGATGCTGTTGGCGGTGTCATTAGACATCGCCAACGCTTTTAACACACCTTACCCTGGACGTGCATCAGGGAGGCACTAAAGTTTCATAAAGTGCCTTCCTACCTGAGTCGCATTATCGGGGACTACCTCTCTGAGAGGCACATCTCGTATTGTGGGCGGGACGGCCGGAAGCTTAGTAGGAAAATGTCGTGCGGTGTTCCACAAGGATCGGTTTTAGGACCGCTCTTGTGGAACATCGGCTACGACTGGGTTTTAAGGGGCCATCTTCCCCGGGCGCCAGTTTAATCTGCTATGCAGACGACACACTGGTCACAGCTCGGGGGGATACGTATGAGGAGGCTGCTCGTCTTGCCACTGTAGCTGTGGCAGAGGTTGTCGGCAGAATAGGGATGTTGGGACTCGAGGTCGCGCTCAACAAGTCCGAGGCTATATCTTTCCACAAGCCTCGGAGAGCGCCGCCACAAGGGTCTCATATCGTGGTCGGTGATGTTCGATCGAGGTGCGGCCCAGCATGAGGTAGCTAGGGACTTATACTCGATAGCCGCTGGAACTTCCGCGAGCATTTCGCGCGACTGGCCCCCCGTCTAATGGGAACTGCAGCTGCATTATAAGCGGTTGCTACCCAACCTCGGGGGTCCTGACGCGAGCGCGCCGCCGTTCTGTATTTGGGGGTGGTGCGGTCTATGGCCCTTTATGGGGGCTCCGATCTGGGCGGAGGCCCTGACGAGAGAGACACCATCGCCATTCTGAGAAGACCTCAGAGAGCGATGGCCGTCGGGGTCATACGAGGGTTATCGCACCATCTCCTACGAGGCGGCGTGCGTACTGGCGGGGTCCCCTCCCCTGGGATTTGGAAGCGGAGTTCCTAGCGTCAATGTTTCAGTGGCGAACAGAACTCCGACTCCAAGGGGAACTACTCCCCGCCAAGAGTGTGGGAAATGCGGAGGTTCCACGTTCGGCAGTCTATGCTGTCTAAGTGGAAGGAGCGATTGACCCATCCTCGGGCAGGCAGCAGGACTGTCGAGGGCTGTACGTCCGGTTCTGGATGACTGGATGAACAGGCGGCACGGGTCACTGACCTTTCGAATGGTACAGGTGCTCTCGGGGCATGGATGCTTTGGGAGGTACCTGTGCCGAATAGCAAGACGGGAACCGACAACCGAATGCCACCATTGTGGCAAAGATGAGGACACGGCGCAGCATACGCTGCAGGAATGCCCAGCTTGGGAGGAGCTGCGTCAAGAACTCGTCGAGGTTGTGGGGAACGAACCTCTCGCTTACAGCCTTTATTAAGGCCATGGTGAGTAGCGAGAGGTCGTGGAGCGCCGGAGCTGCCTTCTGCGAAAAAGTTATGTTGCAGAAGGAGGCTGCGGAGAGGGAGAGAGAGCGGAATGCACCTGTTTCCAATCCGTAGCCGAAGAGCCGGACGCCGGAGAAGGGCCCTATCAAGCCCTCCTCCATCCCCCATAAAAGAGGTCTAGGCGGTGGACACGGGGGGTGGTCCACTGCCACTAATGTAAAAGGCCTCGAGGAGGCGCGCGCGGTGTTCCCCGCGTGCCCCTACCTAGAGAATGGGTGGAGAACTCCAAGCTCTACCCCCACAAAAAGATGGGGCCCCGCACAGGGCCATCGCCGTCGGGACTGCGGTAGTGTGCGAAAAGCGTTCCCGTAGTCCCGACTACTGGTGACGAGAGGACACGGTGGGGTTTTAGCCGGTAGGAGTCGGCATAACCCCTTTGTTGCCCCCGCGACAGAGGGGTATCCATGAAGGATTTCCCCACAGAAAAAAAAAAAAAAAAAAAAAAAAGGTTAGGTTAGGTTAGGTTAGGTTAGGTTAGGTTAGGTTAGGTTAGGTTAGGTTAGGTTAGGTTAGGTTAGGTTAGGTTAGGTTAGGTTAGGTTAGGTTAGGTTAGGTTAGGTTAGGTTAGGTTAGGTTTAGGTTTAGGTTAGGTTAGGTTAGGTTAGGTTAGGTTTATTTTTTTTTTTTTTTTTTTTTTTGTGTGCACCGCTTAGGTGTCCTCCAACACCAGTCGGAGACTTTCCTCAACTGTGTACGGACTATGACGACTTTTTTTTTTTTTTTTTTCAGTCCTTTTTCTGTTGGATGGTTAGTACTTCGTAAGTCATGTTACGAATTTCTGTGTGCATGTTTTTTATTATTTTCTGTTTGTGTATTGTCTGTTATTGTTTTTTTTTTTGTTTTGTGTACATGTTATGCATATAATTATTCTATTATTTTACAGATTTTTTTTTTTTTTTTTTTTTTTTAATTTTTACATTTTGTTTTATCATTTTTGTTTTTTCTCTAGTCTTGAGTATATTCTAAACATATATCTACTATATATATAATATACTTATTGCTATGTCTTATTCCTATTAATTACATCTTTAGCTATTTCTAAACAAAATGTTATAAACTTGTCCCTATTTGCCTTACTTTCTATTAATGTAGCTATCATTTCACGTTTTATTTCAGTGTCTGTTTCATTTCTAGCATTGCCTCGTTTTGCACAATATTTTGGGACAATCTATAATTAAATGTTCTATGCTTTCTTCCTTTAAAGGGATCACACACACACCCTGGGGAGTCTTTACACTTAAACCTATTTAGATATGCAGAGAACCCACCGTGTCCGGTAGTACTTGGCCTAAGATTGGGCTCAGCTTAATTTTTCCCAACAATCTGTAACTTGTCTCTACATTTGGAGAAGAATATTTTTGTAACTGCGGCCGTTTCGTTAGCTATATACCTACTATTCCACATTTTTGTTGTCCCTATGCGGATATGTCTCTTTATATAAGAGATTGGGCATTTGTCATAATCGGACGCAGTTTTTTTGTAGAGAGCAGCCTGTTTGGCCAGCTCGTCGGCTCTCTCGTTCCCTGTAACCCCTACGTGAGCCCTGATCCAGAACAGGCGGATGTTTTTGCCTTGCTCTATAATGATCGACAAATTACTTTTGATGGCCATCACGAGTGGGTGAAAAGATTCGCTTCTGCAGATTATCTCCAGGGCTGATCTCGAGTCGCTGAAGATGTTTGTGTCGGCGTTGTTTTCTTTTACTGCTATTATCGTTGCCTGGTAAACAGCATACAATTCCGCCTGGAAAACGGTACAGAACGGCTCCAATTTAAATTTTCTGCTTTTTGTCTCTACAGCATTATCCCAACACGATAATGCTGCACCGACCTTGCCATCTATTTTGCTGCCGTCTGTATAAATGTGCCTTCCTTTGATTTTATATTTTTCCAGGGTCTCGTGTTCAGTATCGTCCAGGTAATCGAACCTCGCCTCCACCATTTTTGCGGGATGTTGTGCTCGCAAAAAGCAGACTCTACTTTCGACCTCTCTACCTGCTATCATTTCCTGAGGCTTACCTCTCTTTGCTTCATAAAGAGAGGCTGCTTCTTTGACCCGGAGATCCATTGGAAGCAATCTTGCCAGGATCAGTGCGGCGTTCAGGGAGACAGTCCTGTAACTTTTACAGATTTTCTGCGCGAACCCTCTTTGGATTACGTTGAGTTGCTTCTGTGTGTTTATTTTGTCAGCCGCCGTGGCCCATACGCTGGCCGCATACAAGATTATAGGCTCTATTACTGCCACGTATATCGTCCTGATAATCCCCGGGTTAAGTCCCCACTCGATTTTAGCAGCTCTTGATAGCTGCTTGTAAACGTTGGCAGCTTTCCGACACTGAGATTGCACGTGTTTCTGGAAGGTTAATTTGTTGTCGATGTTGAGACCTAAGAGTTTGATCTCTTCCACTATCTCTATGTCGGTTGCTCCCATGTGAATAATTGGGGTGTCATATTTGAGCTTTTTGGTTATAACCATCGCCTTTGTCTTCTGAGGTGCAAATCTTAGCTTATTTGTGACTCCCCACTCATGCACATATGCCAAAGTGTCATTGGCTTGTTCCCGTATTTTCGAGGCTTCCCCACCGGAGAATACCAGGACAACATCGTCAGCAAACGCTTGGCAGTAGACCCCACGTTTGTCCAGACCATCCAACAGAGGATCTAATAATAAGTTCCAGAATGTTGGCCCTCCTATGGAGCCCTGGACGCAACCTTTTGTCGTAGTTTTTGTGTAAACAGCATCCGCGTACTCTACACAAACCTCTCTATTCTGAAAGTAGCTCTCTACTAAACATCGAAGGTTAAGCGGGCAGCGCTTTTCAGCCAGCCGGCAAAGTATGGCCGGCCACCAGGCGCCATCAAACGCTCCTTCGATGTCCAGGGATACTACTACATTAACGTGTTTTTTTTTCAAGTTCTCTTTAATATGTTGTAGTAGGTCGTAGAGAGCATCCTCGGTGCTTCGCTGTGGTACAAAGCCGTACTGCCTTGGGTTTGCCTTAGGTAAAAGATGCCACCTAATTCTCTTAATCATCATCTTTTCAAGTATTTTTCCCATAACTGGCAACAGGCCTATAGGTCTGTAGGCTTTAGGAACCGTATAATCCTCCTTGGCTGGTTTCCTGAGTACTATTATTTTTGCTTCTTTCCATGGCAAGGGGAAGTGCGACAGTTCCAAGCATTTGTTTGCTAAGCTTCGGAAGACCTCTGTATCATGTGATATTGCTGCGGAACAGATGTCCGCCGTAAATCCATCCAATCCCGGCGCCTTCTTTGGGTTGAAACTATTTAACGCTTGGCTTAGTTCTGCACTCGTGAAGGGCGGATCCATAATATCGTCGGCAGCTGGTGTCTGTGTCAAGGTTGCAGTTAACCTGATTTGCTGGTGTTCTACATTGTCTTCCTCCTCGCGATCGTCCGGAAAGAAAGTATCAGCCAACAGCTTCACAGAATCATCCGCGCTCAATACTTTTCCGTCCTTCACTAGTGGTTGATCTTCGATTTTTTTGCTAGTTTTGGCTATAACTCTATAGACGCCATCCCACATGCTCTCGCGGTCCTGTTTTGCAGAAGATCTTCCAACTTTCTGTTTGGGCTCTCTTCGCTTCTTCCTCGTACCTCTCTTTCGCCTGGAGGAAATCACTCACTACATACCCTCTTCTCCTGGTCGACGCACATTGAATTCTTCTTTTCTTTTTGTTCATATCGCGCTTCAATTTTTCTAAATCTTCACTCCACCATGCTACCTTTATTGATGTCTTCCTCTTTATCTTGGGTATAGAGTCTTCGCATACCACTTTCAACATCTCCATATAATTGCCTATTGTCTGTTCTAAAGATTTTTTTGATCTTATATTTTCTACCTCTATTCTGTTTAGTCTTCTTTCCTTATGTTCTTTTTCCAGTACTTCTTTAAATTTGGCCCAGTTCGCTTTTTTAGTGTTGTAAATTCTTGTAGTATTCTGCTGTCTATCTCGTGTCGGTCTTTTTAGTTTGATGTTGAAAGTGATTGCGTTATGATCGGAGCTTGTAAGGTATCTGTCTACCTTCCAGTCGTTAACTATTCCAAGCAGTCTTGTCGAACATGCAGTGATGTCGACATGGCTCTTGAAGCGCTTTCCTCCTCTGACTGTATCGAATGTTGGTACATCACCACTATTGAGGATCTGCAAGTCGACTTCCTCCAGCATTCCATGTAGCGCCTCACCTCTTTGATCTTCTGTGACACTTCCCCACCATGTACTCCAAGCATTCCCATCCCCTCCCAGTACGATCCTGTTTGTTCCTATTGATCCTAATATGTGTTTAATGTAGTCTAAGTATGGTTCTATAGGTAGGTAGTCCTCCAGGTAGATGGATACAACTCCCATGGTCCAGTCGCTAGTCTTCAATATAGCCACGGCTATATTTTCCGTAGTCAACGTGGGTATTTCGATAATCTCCACATTGTCGTCAAATACTATAATGGCGGCCTTCACTGGCTTTGTCCTACTATGCGTACGCTGGACCACACGAGCTCCAACCTGCGCCCGGAGTTCCCCCTGGGCACCTATATACGGTTCCTGAACCAGAGCGAAACAAGCCTTCCGTTTTGCGGCTTCGATTATTAGTTCATAGGTTGCCAGTTTCTTCTTTTGCAGGTTGGCTTGTATGACTTTGTAGGTTATCGAGGTTTGGAGGGCCCGTGCACCCGCTGAATTGCTGTTTACGTCCGTGTCAACTTTAGCAGTACGCCACTGTCGATCGAGCCAATGTGTCCCACCTCTTCTTGATCGGGCACTCGGAGTCGAAGGCATTGTGGTCATTTTTATCTAGTTTAGCGTGGCGACAATTTCGGCAGGCTGGCGGGCTACCTGCAAGCCAGTCCGCGCAGTCTGCTCTCATGTGCGGCCCGCCGCAGTGGCTACAGAGGTCGGTGATGTCCTTACAGTATTTCCGTCCATGACCATATCCTAGGCATCGAGAACACTGTACTAAGGGAGTTTGGTCTGACACTCGAACGCGCTGTAAGTCTACATGCACCCGTTCTGCCGTCGTCAGTCGCTGCCACACTCCGGGGGAAACCCGCATGACGATGTGATTCGCGTGGGGATTTCTTGTCTTCCGTCTGTATTTCACGACAAACCTCTTTTCCTCTTCAGCAATATCCCCTATCAGATGGTGGTTTTGGTTTATCAGTGCCTTCACTACATCATCGTCAGAATTGTACGCTAGCACATCCCTCAGAATGATGAGCGGGTCTTTGTTTTTAACTTCTTCGACGTGCAGGTTGCTTCCGGAGTTATTTATTTTTTCCGTTACTCTTGCAAGCTCTTCCCTTGAGCTGCAGCCCACTATGACCTTTTGGTCTTTTGCCTTACGTATCCTCTCGATTTTGATGCCTTCGTTTTTTGCATTTACCGCCGTCCTGATCTTTTCGATAACCTCTCCGCTGGTGTCCTTCTCCTCTCCTGAGGTTACGACAACCGAGTGCACCTGTTGTGATTTTTTGGGACCTGCTACTGCTTGAGCATAGGATTGACCATTTTTGATGTTTTGGGGAATTTGTCTAAGTTGTTCTGTGAGGACTATTGTGTGCTGTTTACAGTCGGCCAAGGACTTAGCATGCTCCTGTAGATTTCCCATTAGTTCCTTCATAAGTTCAATCGAGGGTTGCGTCTCAGTTGAGGTTTCATTATGAATTGCGCTTTGCGTCTTTACCAATTTCTCCGCGTGTTCCTTCTCGCGCTGTAGCAAGGCTGCTGTTTTCTCTGTTCGGGCTTTTTCTACCTGTAACTGCAAGGTTTGTCGCGACTCGCTTAATCTGAGAACTATCTCGTACATTGCAGCTACGTTTTTAAGCACCGTCTCCTTTATTGAGGTTTTTATGTTACCTGATTGCTCCATTTGGGACTTTGCCTCTTGATATAGCCGGTTTGCTTTAGCTGATAAACTCGCCAAAGGGCTTTCTGGTGTCGAGTGACTAAACTGCGTCCGTTGTGCCTCTTGTGCACGCATCTTTGTAGGCGAGTCAGGGGTGCTGTTCCCCGTTACTGAGGGGGCTCGCTTGCGAGAGGTGCTTGAAGAAAGCACTCCTGCCGCAGTCACTGTAATTTTGGGCTTTACTAATCCTGCAGTTGAGTCAATTTTTGATTTTGAAGCCATTTTGTTAAGGGAGTCGAGTCGGTAGAGATTATTGCGAGAAGTTACGCAGTCCAATGAGCAAATGAGTTAACAATAAATTTAAAACTTAAACCAGTTAAGTTAAATCAATACAACAAAATAATATAAAAACAAAACAAAAGTTTTACAAAAAATAAAACTAATATTTTTTTTTTTTTAAATAATAATAATTATTATTCAGTTAACTATATCTATGTGTCTTAGTCTAATGATTCTCTGGCGTTTGAGTCCAAACTCGATTGTCCAACTATAATTTTTCCGCCCTCCAACTGGGCTCAAAAAATCCAATATGGCGGCGGTCTCAATTTTATTTGAAGTCAATTCTTTGTTTTATTCCCTTTTAAAAGAGTCCCAACTTGATTACTTTTGGCCACGCCGTTCCTTGGGATTTGTCTTATGATTGTTTCAAGATGGCGTCGCGTTGTTATGTTAGTTTAATGTTTTTTCCTAACTCAGCTTCGAGAAGCACTAAGTTAGTCGAGTTTGGGCTCAAACGATAGGGTTTTTTGTCCTCCTTAAGATAATGATTATGTCAATATTTAATTATACGTCTAAATAAAAAAATACTGTAAAAACTTAAATTATTTACTTAAATGTCAATATTTTACAGAGTATTGCACCT
>JAHVAK010000574.1:0-169302 GCA_019845155.1 Luehdorfia chinensis
TTGTGTTACATTTTTCTTTGGTGTTTTATGTACCATCATTGCTGGATTAATTAAATGAGTTATTATTATTATTATGTGTACCTAAACCGTGCGACGTACTCGGACATTCACTAAAACTGGATTTACCTGTACACTTGGATGACCCGCGGCGTAGAAGTCAGGTATTTTGACCACTAGGCCACGCGGTCGCGTGAACATTTACAAGTACAGTTAATAGAATCAGGCGTTACTGTTCGGAAATCCATTATAATGAAGAAAAGGAATTTAATTTGCTAAGATCCGCATTTAAAATATGTGTTTACGCGCATCAAATGTTGCTTCATACAATTCGCTGTATGCAAAACGCCAGGCGCAGCTATATTTTAACTGCTATAAAACTTTTTTCTTTTCTTACCACCTACATTACTACTTCAATTTTTACCACGTAACGCGAATGTATTGTACCACTTTAAATTTGTCAATCTGCTTAGAAACATTACACCGACTACAAGAAAACGATTCTCGAGTTTCATTTACATCCCCTGAAGCTCAAACATTTGGCGACCGAAGACGAGAACTGCAATTTCGAGAAAATTTGTCTGAATAATTACGAGTCAAGCTATTGCGCCGCAGCCATCTTCCGTCACATTCAATCAACTTTCACGGGGTTTCTGGAGGTTTGCAGCCACGCCGGTCAGCGATCACATTAAGCATCGTACCGCAGCCCAGGCCAAACCAACTAAGTGCCTTTTCCTTGTATATCCCGTCCATTTACAACCTTTCACATCCACGTAAATATGAAATAATAGTCTTTACTTGGGCTATAGTGTTCATACAGTAAACTTAAAACTATTATTTCTACATGCAAATTAATTCCCTAATTTTATAAATCGTTTATTGTGTAATTCACACAGGTTTTTCATCAATTATTTCTGCATACCTTCATTTAAACAATAAAAAAATATAATCGCAACCGTGTATTTTCGCATTTACAGGCTTTAAAACTATCTTTAATACAAAATTAACCCTAGTTCACCGAACATTTCCAACAAATATTAACGCATCATTAGGCGACAATATCTAATTTCTGCGTACTGCGCTTCTCAGCAAAGGGCCGGCTGCAGGTTGACGCTAGGCGAGGAGCGTGAGATAAAATTTATTATTATTTACAAACAATTATTTTATAAGCAACACAGTTTTTAACGTTTGAATAATTTTCGATATATTATTTATAGACAATATAACCTACATTTTTAAGTTTTTACGATTTATTTAAAGTAGAGATGGGAAAGATTATGACGTTAGACCAGTAAAAGAAAACACAAGATTTACAGGATCTTATGGTCAAACGTAGTTCTATAAAGGGTCAATTACAAAATTTAAAAACTTTTTATCAAACATTATTTCTGATGAAACGCTATCTCAAATTCAATTAGCCGAATTAACTTTAAAACTTAATAATTTGAATCAATTTATAGTCTTTGACGACTTGCAAAATCAAATAGAGGTCCTAAATTCCGATAATTTGTCAAGTGAAATTGATGAGCGTGATGCTGTCGAGCAGCTATTGTTTCTAACATTGCCACTGCTCAGAGTATCGTTAAAAAATACAATACTATCGACAAGATGAAGGCAATTATAAAGATTTAAATTCCAGCCAGCTGTCTACCGGTCAGTGCAATAATAACGAACATTACGATGTTGGTTTAAAATTACCTCAGATACATTTCCTAAGTTCGATGGATCATACTTTCGTTGCCTTGAATTTCGTGACACATTCTTGTCTATAGTGCATAACAATGACCGTAATCGCCCCGATTCATAAATTCCATTACCTTATTACGTCCCTGGCGGGCGATGCAGCGCGTATTATTTGTAACTTGGAACGCTAATTATAACAATGCTTGGAATTTATTCGCTTATTAGTTCGCTACGATAACGAACGTCAGTTAATAAGTTACCATTTAAATTCACTATTAAACGTACAGCCATTCACGCGGGAGTCCGACAAGGCATTAAGATTTTTGGTGGATCACATAACTAAAAACTTACGAGCTTTATCCAGCCTCGGACAACCTACACATGAGTGGGATATTCTAATAATCCATATAACGAGTAACAAGCTTGATAGCCACTCTCTTACGAAGTGGGAGGAATGGCGAGGCACGTTGGATGACATTCCCAACTTGCAACAATTTTTTAAGTTTCTGATTGATCGCGCTGATGTTCTCGAGTCAATAACGCGCGGTCTTTTTCTTTACACGATAAATCATATACTGCATCTAAACCTACAGCTTCCAATAACAGATCAAGTCAGCCACACACTAAATCTTTCGCTTCTACTAATGACAGTGCTACCCCTTTCGTATCTTGTGTTAGTTGTAAGGGTGAGCGATTGAAGTATCCAATCCAAAAACAAATCAAACTAAGCAGGTTCGCGCTCTATTGGATTGCGGTAGCCAGTTATCATTTGTTTACTCAGTCTCTTAAAAACAAACTATGTTTGCCACCTATATCAAATTTCTGTGTAAATGTTATTGGCATAGGCAATAACCACTACCAGTCAGGTAACAGAAACTTGCGCCGCGCAACTGAAATCTATGATGAATCAGTTTAGTGTCACATCTACTTTCCTGGTGTTACCAGCGATAACCGGTAACCTACCTAAAATACCTGTTGATGTAAAACAATTCGACATCTCACGCGATATATTTTTAGCAGACCCTAAATTTTACCAACCAGCGCCGATCGATGTCCTCATCGGTGCCGATATTTTTTGGGATATTCTTGGCCGCGAGCAACGCTCTCTCGGTCCTAATTTTCCTAAATTAAGAATTTCTCAATTTGGTTGGCTTCTTTCAGGTCCTATTTACTCAATATTTCCCTCAGTAGGTAATACGGGCACTCATTGTAACCACTCAATTATTTCTAATATGTCATCTGACGATAATATTCATCAAGAAGTGAGTTCTTGGATTTTCTACAAGCTCTGGAACATTGAAAGCATTCCCCTAAAATCTCTTATGAATCACAGCGAGAAGGCGTGCGAAGGACATTTTTTGTCTCACACCCTCCGCTTAGGAACTGGCAGATTCTCTGTCAGTCTACCCTTAAAGGATACACCAGATTGTCTTGGAGAGTCCTATTCATTAGCTGAAAAACGACTGCTAAACTTAGAAAAACGTTTTCACAAACAGCCACAAGTCAAGACCCAATATATTGACTTCATGCGTGAGTACTACAACTCAGCGGAGTTAGGTCATCTTTCGGAGTCCCCTATAAATAAACCTTACACATCATATTTTCTCTGTCACCACGCTGTTTTTAAAGACAGTAGCGAATCTACAAAAATTCGAGTCGTATTCGATGGCTCGGCTCCTACTTCATCCGGTCAGTCAATTAATGACATTCTTATGGTAGGCCCTAATACGCAGGACTCGCTTTTCTCCATTTTAATAAGAGCTCGGCAATACAAATACCTCCTGACCGGCGACATCGAAAAGATGTATCGCCAGGTCCAAATAAACGAGGAGGACCGAGATCTTCAATTAATTTTATGGAGAGAAGATGAGTCTATGCCCATCAAGACATTGCAGCTGAATACTGTAACTTACGGCATGGCAAGTTCCAGCTATTTAAGCACTCGCTGTCTTTGGCAGATCGGAGAAGAATGTACAGATCCAATAATCAAGGACATAATACAACACGACTTCTTTGTGGATGATTTAATCACTGGCTCCGAAAGTGAGGACACCCTACGCTATATACACAAGGCCGTATCTGAAGCACTGACACAAGGCTGTTTCAATCTTCGTAAACTTAAAACGAACTTACCATCTATATTCGAACTGAATAATATAAAACTGCAGGACAATCTAATAGTCAGCGAATCATCATGTACTTTAGGTATGGGATGGAACCCATCTACTGACCAACTGCATTTTCCTATTAAAATTCTAACCTCTAATAATATTCAGTTAACCAAACGAACGCTACTCTCTTCTATATTTAAAATTTTCGATCCACTGGGATTAATCAGTCCATGCGTTATAAAAATAAAGATTTTATTACAAAAACTGTGGCTACAAAATTTAACTTGGGATTCTCCTGTTCCATGTGAAATTCAAAGAGACTGGGATAAGTTCTCTCTGGCTTTGCATGCACTCTTAAAGCTAGAAGTTCCCCGGCGAGTTCAGCGATTCATCCCAACACGCATATGGAGCGTGCGTTTATTTGCGTTCTGTAAGTTCTGCAAATGTGGTCACTGTCAAGTTGCTCTGTTCGAAATCCAAGGTAGCTCCAATAAAAAATACAACAATTCCACGTCTTGAATTGTGCGCTGCTTTGTTGGCAGCCAAATTATGTAAGGCTGTGAAGGAATCACTGAGATGTGAGGTTCAGCATCAAGGACACTGGTGTAATTCCACTGTGGTGCTTGGATGGCTTCATACGAGTTTTAGGAATTTAAAAACCTTTGTAGCTAATAGAATTTCGGAGATTTGCGAGTTAACAGATGCTTCGTCGTGGCGTTACGTCCCCACATCTGTTAATCCTGCAGATCTCATATCCAGAGGAATTAATCCAGATCAGATCAACTACACAAGACTATGGTGGTTCGATCCCCCATACCTCAAGGAACCAGAAAATACTTGGCCTATATTAAACAAAAACATCGATTTTACAAACTTACCTGAAACTAAACTTAATTCTACTACGAGTACCTCTAACATTGCGATTAAAACTATTGAACCTATTATACAGTTTAAAAATTATTCTAACCTAATAAAATTAAAACGTTTGTTTGCATACGTCCTAAGATTTATCAACAATATAAAAAATTCAAATAATAAATTTTCTGGCATTTTGAAAGTTGACGAGATAAATAATTCATTTATTAGTTTGTGTCGTTTATCACAACTAGAGTCATTTTTAGATGAGTATAAATTATTACAAAACAATAAGTCTTTAAGTCCAAAATCAAAATTTTTATCACTAAATCCATTTTTTAGCGACGAAAAAATCATTCGAGTTGGTGGGCGACTAGGTTCGTCAAATTATAGCTTTGACAAGAAACACCCGATTCTTTTGCATGCTTCTCATAATTTTACGAAGTTAATATTTGAAAACGAACACAAACGCGGTTTGCATGCTGGCCCACAGTTATTGTTAGCCATAGTTAGGGATTATGTGTGGCCAATCAACGGTAGGAATTTGGCGCGACGTACTGTTCGCAACTGTCTTAAATGTAGACGCTTGCAAGGAAAAACAATTAAACCAATAATGGGTCATTTGCCGTCACAACGTCTCACGCCAAGTTTTCCATTTCAAACGGTAAGCATTGACTTTACCGGTCCATTTTTAATATCGAACAAAAGAGGACGTGGTTCCGTATTGATAAAATGTTACATGTGCTATTTTATTTGTTTGCGATACAAAATTTCACATTTAGAAGCCGTAAGTGATTTGTCGAAGGACGCGTTTATTATGACCTTTCGCAGATTTGTGTCACGGAGAGGCAGGCCAACGGAGGTATTCTGCGACAATGGACGCAATTTTGTCGCAGGGGCTAAAGAAATAAACATTTTTTTAAGAGTAATGCTGACTACCTATTTGATTTTGCATGCAACGAAGGCATAAAATTTAATTTTTCTCCGTCTTACGCTCCTCATTTTGGCGGAATCTGGGAGGCCGGTGTAAAATCCGCAAAATATCACGTTAAACGAGTTATGGGAAACTCCCATTTAACTTTCGAAGAGATTCCTACACTTTTTGCACAAGTAGAAGCTATTTTAAACAGTCGTCCTGTATGTCCCTTGTCAAGTTCCCCTGATGACTTCCAGTGTTTAACTCCTGGGCACTTTCTAATTGGCCGGGCTCTCACTACACTCCCTTCGCCTGCTCTGTTACCCAAACAACCTGCATCGCTACGCCAGACTGCAGCAAATTCATCAGCATTTTTGGCGCCGCTGGCAGCGTGAATATATTGCTGAGCTGCAACAACGTCACAAGTGGAAGACCAGCACCTCAACTATTAAGATTGGTGACATGGTGCTTCTACAAGAAGAAAACGTCCCACCTCTTTGCTGGCGACTTGGACGCATTTCAAGACTCTTCCCTGGACTAGACGGAATATCACGCGTCGCCGACGTCAATACTCTGAGAGGATGTGTGCGACGCCCCTTGGTTCGCCTCTGCCCTTTGCCGACTGATGAGGAACTGAAGGGTTGAAAGGCCTTTACCTTTCAACGGAGGGGAGGATGTTTACGCGCATCAAATGTTGCTTCATACAATTTGCTGTATGCAAATCGCCAGGCGCAGCTATATTTTAACTGCTATACTTTTTTCTTACCACCTACATTACTACTTCAATTTTTACCACGTAACGCGAATGTATTGTACCACTTTAAATTTGTCAATCTGCTTAGAAACATTACACCGACTACAAGAAAACGATTCTCGAGTTTCATTTACATCCCCTGAAGCTCAAACAATATGAAATGGTGTACATAACCAAGTTTTTGAAGAGAACCGTCCACCCTCCCTGAGTCACGTGCACAAGCAAATTAACACCGCCACCAGTACGGTACTACCACTAGGTAATATACACCACTGAAGTCGAGAACACGACGTGTTTAGCCCCAAAACGAGGCATTATAAAGTGTCAACTATGACACAACAGTTCCCGCTGGCGCTGGAAACGTACACCATTTTATATTTACCATGCGGATTTTAGCAAATTAAAGTCCTTTACTACATTTATAAGTATGTTAATGAGATAGTATTCGGCATTGTCAATGACTTACGACATCTCGAGTCGATCCCCAAGAAATACCTAAAAGAACTAGTTACTAAGCAAACATAACGTTACAAACAAACATAACAAAATTATTGTAAACAGCAATGTTGTTATTTTATCCGATATAAAAAACCGACTTCAACGCAGCAGCTACAAACTGAGTTGTGAGATTTTCTAATGGATCCCATCATCAGAACTTGACCGCAATTGTATGGGACCACCCTCACGAGAAATAAAAAATATTTCGAAGACATGTGAAGTCCGCCAACCCGCATTGGAGCAGCGTGGCGGATTCTTCCTAGCTCCAAAACCCTCTGGGAAATGAGAGGAGGCCTGTGCTCAGCAGTGGGACATTTTTAGGCCGCAACTTTACTTTTACCCTCGCGATACCCTCCTTAAACTAAAAAAAGAATCATTAAAATCGGTTCATAAACAAATAAGTTATGCCCGAATAAACATAAAAAAATAGTAGAATTGAGAATTGATTTTGAAATAAGCTTGTAAAGTAACCTTTAAAATTATTATAAGGAAAGAGCAAATAATTTTCCTAGTCCCGATGTTTTAATTTATTAATATTTAAGGCGATAGTTACAACATGAAGTACGAAAGGCAGAAGAAATCGTTCCGACCCACTTGCACCCATCGACTTCCCGCAAAATCGTGCAGGTCGTTGCTCTATCTAGTGAAAGACGCCCTACTCTGCGTTTGCCGGTATGAGGTTGGCACTCCAGAACATTTCTTCCCGAATGGTTACCGGTTCTACGCGATATGGCCGGCCTTTTGCCACTTCAGCTTACTAATCCTTAGGGCTACGTAAGTTACTCCAGTTCTGCGGATATCATCATTACGCATTCTATCTCGCAGAGAAACACCGAACATAACTGTCTCCATAGCTCGCTGATTGACTGAGTATCCTCATGCGACCTGCAATAAAAGACCACGTTTCGGATACGTATGTCAGTCATCACTGGCAACACGCACTGGTGAAAGACTTTGGGTTTAAGATATTGAGGTATTAATAATTGTTAATTCAAGTTCCTTTATTTTTATTTAAGAATTTTCCACTTAAGTACACTGATGACACGCGTAGGGGGGCGGGCGGGTGCGCTCAGAGCGCGCGGCGCAGAGCGTGCAGGTGCGCTCGGCGGCGCGCGCGCAGGCCGCAGCGCGCGCCGAGCGCATGCAGCAGGCCGCACGCGCCGCGCGCACTCTCTTCCAGGTGCGCACCGCCGCCCGCGCGTTCAACTATCACCGTCTCGATCTCAGTGTCCTCTGGAACGAGGAAGAATTCTAGTTGGAAAACAACGCAGACTTTTCTATTCCACACATTCTTGAGAGATCTTCAAAAGTGAAGCCTTTTTAAATATTTTTTTTATTCTTCTGTTTAAAACGCTCTCACCATACAACAGAAATTCTACAGTATGAAATTTTTATTTTTGTGAAAGAAATAGAATAATCAGTGAGTCTTAATTATTTTTATATATACATACATACATAGAGTCACGCCTTTTTTTCATTGGGGTAGGTAGAGACCATCACTTCATTCCACTTGGTAGAGACCTGACACATCTTTCGTTTTCATACAAGCTCGTCGGTTGCATTTGATGTGACCTTTCCATAAAATAACTTCGATCTGATCGTAATACGCTCGCCTTCGTCGACCATCTTCTTTCATCCATCCTCTCACGTGTGCAAACCATCTAAGCATCCCTATCTCTATTTTTGCACTACATCATCTACCACACCGAAACGTTTCCTTATCACTCTGTTTCTCACTTTGTCTATCAGAGTCACTCCAGCTATACTTCTCAAAGTTCTCATTACCACAGCATTAAACTTACTTGCATGCTTCTTCTGCCAAACCCAACAACAATTCATAAGTTTGGGACCGGTACTCCTCTATGTAAAGCTATTCGTGCGTTTTTAGATCCTTTTTCATTGGATAAAGTGACGAAACGAGGAAAACATTCACCTGATGGTAAATGCAACGTCTGCCCATAACAAATGCTGTGTCACCCAGATAATTTCTGTGTGACGCCACACTGCGCCCGTGCCAGTGATTACGCTAGCTCTCCGTGCCCTTCAAACCGAAACACATTAATGTTCGCACACTACTGTTTCACGGCAGAATAACTGGATCTGGGGTGGTACCTACCTAGACGGATTCCTGCATAGAACTCCTTATACCAGTAAACGCATAAAGTTATGCATGGTCATTTTGACACTGATAACATAATTTATAAGTAGGCCATTCATATTTGTTTTGAAAATTACCGCAAAGTCGTGGCCAAGTCAGTAGAGGTAAATGCGTGCAGCGAGAGTCAGTCACCCGCAGGCGATGCGCGCGCGCTGCACCGTGCTGCGGGCCGCTGCCGGCTGCCCCCGCACTGCCCACACCCCCCGCGCCCCCTGCGCCCCCCGCGCCGCCCGCTTCGTGCCACAAGGTCGCCCGGCCCGAGCAGCGCGCCCCGCACGAGTACGAGACCGAATACCGCCACCACGTGTAGTTGCCAGCCTCTTCCTCTACTGACCATGATTCACTGTATTAACGAAAATAATACGATAATGTTCTTCGGGCTGATTTTTGAGGACGGCGACAACTTCTGAATAAGTCGGAAGCTATCAGCCAATCAGAAGATATTCTTGCGCCACAAGTGGATGTCCTTATACAGAGCAGAGGCACTCACACTTCCTATTATAAATATTAATAGTAAAGCAATAAATTATTACATAAGTTCTGAATAACAGAATTATCAATTATCAAGAAATATCAATAAAAAGTAAAGTAGCAATAATTGAAATTAATGAAATGCAAACAAAATCATAATTAAATTAGTATTATATCTTTATCAATATACAAGGAGGAGGGACTGCTTAGCCACTGCGAAGAGATCCTTCTTTTTGTGAAACAATATCAAATGTGATAGGTAGAAATGAATAATACGCACAGTTCGGAATAGAGTTTTGGATGGTTGGAGAAGTCAGCGAGGTAGTGCGCCAGCACTTGCGGCGTGAGGTGCGGGAAGTCGGCGGAGACGTGCGAGTGCAGCGGCACGCGCGGCACCAGCGCCCCGAGCAGCAGCAGCAGCGCCGCCGCGCGCCCCGCCCCGCGCCCCGCACCCGCCCGCACGCTGCGCCACCGCATCGCTTCGCTTACTTGAAGCAGTAAGGGGCACAGCAATTAGTCTGTGGACGGTCAGAAGACGGACATCACGCTTCCAGTATGTATACGCAGTTATCGGCCGGCTGAGAGCCCTAAATTAAACCGTGAGCGCCGAGTTGCCAGACTAAGATTCGCTCAAAACTTTGGGTCGTGGACTGAAATGTAATGAACTGACGTTTTAATATCAAGCATACACTGCAAGACTTCAAGATCCTGTAAACTCATTTTACGGAGATCGGATCAAAAATAATAGTTAAAAAGCTGAAGGTAACCCGTATTATGACCCATTATATAGTGGTTCAGAGGGGCCCTTGGATGACTTCGAGCCCCCCTTGCTAGTTGGATACTAATTTATTCGCTTTCAGGGGTCTTAGTCCAGCGGAGCAGCGGGCGTTAGCACTGTCACTGAGTCTGTCGCCAGCAGCGACGTTGTTCTTTTTACTCGCGGGCCATCTGCTCGCGAGTCGGTTTCGACGACGCAGTAAAAGTCATACGACTGTTTCAATTACACAAATTCAAAAAAGAGTATTAGCTATGACAACAGGACATGTGTCACCTCAGTCCCCCCGTGACCATGGGTGGTGTAACGCGCTCGAAATGTCGGGTTATAAATAATTAAAAAATAAACGCGATAAAATCCTTAAAATTCGTTTTATTAAAAATTTATTGTATCGGTAATAATTCTCATACTTTAATCGATCATCTGTCTGTGTGTACATTTTTGCAATTTTTATGTTCACGGATTTTTGGCGCCAACCAAGCGGCGCGTGTTTATTTATTTAATTTTGATATTTCTGTGATGTATTCTGTGTTTGTATATTTAAAATTGATAGTTTATTATGCACCAAGTGCTCCTGAAATTGTACAGTGATTTGAACATTTAATTCAAGACCAGATTTAACTTAAATATAGTTTTGTCTCCATCGGTCCAGCAGATCTCTTTTTAAAGTGAATAATTATCTTTTGACTGTCGATCGTTATTGTATTTACATCGTTTCGCCGGTGCGCAACCGAATTTCACCGATTGCCGCAAGCAATAGCACAGCATATAAAATATAATGCGATGCTTGATTTTTTAGGGTTGTAGGTAGTGTAATGAAATGTAATACAATATTATAAGCAGCATTACCTACTCATTAATTGTGTTAAATTTAAAGTCACATTCCACGCAGCGTTTCATGTAACATTTTTTTAAAAAGCCAATCCATTACGTACCCTAAGTAATTGTTATAAGTAATCAAAATATTTCAAAACGTTAATGTCTTTCTGAATCACTAGCGGGGTTAGTAAGTTCCTAATTTTCGAATTAAAATATTTCGAATAATGTCAGATTATAACAACACAAAAGTAATAAACAGACCATGATCGTTTGCAACTTTTTACAAAAAAAAATGTTTCATCGATTAATTTAAGGCACTATTATGTTAAATCACGCAGGCGTTTGGTGTCCGGCAAAATATAGGATCATTACAGATTTTGTAGATTTAGATTTTACGGGTGGTAGGATTCCTACGCAGGAGTCCGTCTTGGTAGGTACCACCCCAAGGCTAGTTATTCTACCGTGAAGCAGTAGTGTGCAAACATTACTGTTTCGGTTTGAAGGGCAGTGTGTGCTAGCGTAAGCTATATAGCGGTAGCTTCGTTGCACTGAGCATATGAGAGACATAAGAACTTATTTCTCAGGGTGATTGGGCACAGACATTTTCTGGGTGGCACAGCATTTGTTATGTTCAGACGATACACTTACCATTTTGTTAGTTTCATCACTATATGCGATAAAAAAAATATTTGTTAAAGTTTAAAATTTAAATAAATACTTCAAATCAAGTTGTATTACAAAGACTTTGTTTTTTATTTCTCCCTAAAAATATATAAAATTCTAAAATTCAGTTATGGAACAAAATTCGGTATGGTAAACGAAACTTAATTTTTTTTATATAAACTCAACTGTCTAAATATAAAATAGCTCTAAATATTAAAATAAATTATAAGTAGTTAAAAAAAACTTAAGTAAGAGTGTACGTACTTGTTAGATTACAGACCCAATTTTTTATTTAAAATTGCTAGAAATGTATGTCTTGTTTCAGTTTCAATTGATGTCACTCCGTCGTTATTGCAATTAACTCTTGTTTGATATAACCACAAGCACAGATCACTACAGTGGACGGGCGAGTAATTACAACGCGTGCGCGGGAGGATATGGCGCGATAGTGATCGCCCCGCGCGCCTCGCGTCCTGGAGCGGCGCCGGTATTTTTAGTTCGACATCATATGTTGATATTATACTTAATAGCCCAAAGAACGCCGATACATGTTTTTCTCCAGTTTAGGCTGCTCTGGTATTTAATAGATTCAAACATAAGTACGATGGCATACTCGTTCCTTGTTCTGTAATAAAATCGTTTAATTTATTGACTTGAATTCGACTGTGGTTGAATTTAAAGTTCAAGACTATTAAAAGTGTAATTTTACAAACTAATTTTGTTCGAAAACAGAATATAAAAACGTTATATAATATTTATGACTTTAATTAAGTGTACTTATCTGTTTTTCGTTCTTTAGATAGCTTACGAAAGGGCGCAAACTTCGTTGCTCGCCCTAGGCGCCATTTCTGACATGTACGCAACTGATCACAATGCAATATACCTTTATCTTACGCTGTATCCCGTCTGGATTAGACGCTGGTATTGAGATGGTTGTTCCGCTGCTTCTAGCGAAGCTATATTTTAAGTTTTCCTTAGTCGGCTTTCGGATTCCGTTACCATATGGAATATATAAATTGAAGTTTTAGCAATTTGCAAACGAGAGCGTGCTGTGTTAAAAACGGAATATCTGCATTTTATTAGCCTTTTAATATTAAATCGTGTTTGTATTACTTACAGTTAGTCTACGCAATCATGTCAAGATGTGACTAACTTTGTTTTATATTGAGATGATTGATAAAACTTTAAACAGTTGCGCCTTCGTATTTTATTCAGCAACTAGTGTGAGAACAAGATTAGACTAAACAGGATTTACGTCTGAATTTCTTTTGACTTCCCCTCGTGATCTACTTGGATCTAAAGAACAAAAAAATTAAAACTTCGTTTTCCCGTAAATAATAATGACATCTGAAAATGTTCATTGAATTTAACAGTCGACACCAGACTTAAATATTTTTATTATTTATAAGCTAGCGCTTAACTACAATTCCACCTGAAAGGTTGGCGGGAAGAAAAAACGCTTTTAGCGAAAAGACCGCCCATTGTACTGCCCACTTAAACTACTTAAAGTATGCATTTGTATATCTTTTTTTAAACTGTTTCAATAAAGTGTATCTATCTAACTATCTGATAGTAATTGACGATGTAATTTTTGATGATAAACACACTAGCTTAGAAAAATAAGTAAGTACATACACTTATGTAAGTACTGTACGATCTTTTGAGAAGTACTTTTATTAATTAGATAGAGTTGGCCTCCAAAACCTTGGAAATCGAGGTGACTAAAGTCTATTTGTGTTGAGTATGTACTTGTAAATGTACCAAATAGACTGTAGAGTAATAGTACATTTGAAGTATTTATTGAATTGCCTTGCGACCTACAATACTGGCTGGGCTAAAACGAAATTAACTTTTTAGAATCCTTTAATATAAAAATGATTGATTTTGTCCGTTACCGCGGCGACACTCCTCCAAACTTGTTTGAAAATATTGTACACAGATTAGAATATACATTTGCAAGACATTGATAATGTTTCTTATGAAATGTTCGCTTTTGAGTGGACCAGTGTAGCCAGATTATCAGCGGATAGTTTACCATTTAAGGTATGTTAAAAACTGTAACGTTCGCGTTTTACATTACGCGTTTCCAGAATATTTCTGTGTGACACCACTCTGCGCCCGTCTCCATGAGACGACAGTTCTTAAGTCTCATATGCCTAGTGATTTTTTTTTTATAGGAGAGCGGGCAAACGAGCAAGTGGCTCACCTGATGGTAAGTGATCACCACCGCCCATGAACAACCGCAATACCAGAGGAATCGCGGGTGCGTTGCCGGCCTTTGAGGAAGGAATAGGCTCTTTTCTTGAAGGTCCCTAAGTCGTATCGGTCCGGAAAAACCGCCGGCGGCAGCCGATTCCATAAAGTGGTAGTGCGATGCAGAAAATTCCGCGAAAAACGCACTGTGGTGGAATGCCAACCATCCAGGTGGTGACGATGGAATTTTGTGTTCTGCCGCAAAGTGCGATGGTGAAAACCAGCGCCTGGAATTATTCCGAACAATTCCTCGGAACACTCCCCGTTGTAAATCCTGTAAGAAATGCAAAGAGATGCAACATCTCTTCGCAAGGCCAGTGTATCAAGCCGATCGGAAAGAACCTGGTCGTCGACGATTCGAGCCGCTCTTCGTTGAATACGGTCAAAAGGAAGGAGCTGGCACTGGGGTGCCCCCGCCCAAAGACGAGAACAGTACTCCATGTGAGGCCGAACCTGCGACTTGTAACGTTGCAAGCGGTGGACCGGCATGAAGTACTGTCCCGCTCTACTGAGCACGCCAAGCTTTTTAGAAGCCAATTTGGTCTTCCCTTCCAAGTGACCGCGAAACTGAACGTCATTCGATATGTCTACGCCAAGGATTCCGATTTTGGCTGAGGCAACGAGGGGAGTGCTAAAATTTGATTAAAATTAGATTGCACTAGCTCTGTGCCCTTCAGAACGAAACACAGTAATGTTTACACACTATTGCGTTACAGCAGAATTACTGGTCCTGCGGTGGTACCTACCTAGACGGATTCCTGTATAGGAATCCGGCAGAGCAGAATAACAACTATCTCTTTCCTAGCGAGGTGTCGTAAGAGGTGACTAAGCTATGCTACAGACAGCCTTTATTCGTGCAGAGTAACACCATAATATGCAATATCTCTATCGCAAGCAATACCACCTCTGCTCGAAATGATTTTTTTTTATTTGGTTCGGTCATGTTGTAACCCTGTATTCGGACTTTTGGCGCCAACTTGAAAAGTGGCGGTAGTGTTTTTATTTAATATTGTAATTTATGTGTATATTTGGAGTTTTGATGTTTAATATTGATAGTTTATAATGCAGCAAGTGCTCCTGAAAGTGTACAGTCATTGGAAAATTCAATTCAAGACCAAAATTGTGCTTTTCGCTTTGTCTCCATCAGTACAGCAAATCTTCAGTAAAATTCAACTATCATTTTTCTATCAAACAAAATTTTGAAGTATATCTGCTCTAAGATTGTATACTTGGATATATTACTTGAATCTGGAAAATAGTTTATGACTGTTTCCATTAATAAATAAATAATAATAACCCCGTATTCTGTTTGAAGCCACATGATTCTTGAAGCTTATAGAGCTGGGAAATCATTGAATTTTTTTTTTATGTTAGAGGAGGCAAACGAGCAAGCGGCTCACCTGATGGTAAGTGATCACCGCCGCCCATGAACATCTACAATACCAGAGGAATAGCAGATGCGTTGCCGGCCTAGGCCTAGGAATAATTTAATTTATAATTTTGTTCTAAATTCACTGATCGCACGGGGAAAGCAACGAGGGCGACCCAATTGTTGGAGCAGACACAGAAATAAGACAAAAATAATCTTATAACATTAAATTTAATTCAATTACATCAACATTATTGACATTCATTCCCGCCAGTCCTTAACTAACTTCAAGAAGGTATCCTATATAATTGTAATTGTTCATTCATTTTTAAATAATTTATAAATCAATGGATTTCAAGAGTATTTTTTTTTGGATATTTTAGGCCCAGTGTAACATGACCCAAAGACAACAAAAATCGGTTAAAAACCATATGTCACATCATATTAATTTAAAATAATAATTCTTCGCACAATCATCTTGTTATCATTAAGCTTCCGGAAACCCACTGCTATCACATTCGCTGATAGGAATATGTTGCAACCGAAAGGAAAAAAATAGATCACCTTACAATCAATTGAAATTTGTTATTAAAATATAAATAAGAAAAGGAATCACAGAATCGTGTATTATAAAACCATAAAATAGTACTTTTGGACTTGCATTGTTATATGCATATTAAAGTTTCTGTTGGAAAAATAATCAAAGATATCTTTAAAATGAATTTGTGACATTACATTTTTTTCATATTGAGGTTCCTACAGGCTATTATCACAACCGTGTAACTCGGTGTTCAGGCGCCGAGTCTATGCGGAGCTTGCAGTCAAGATAAGTAACAGTCTACGCTGTATGGCATACATTACTTAAAGTATCTCATACAATGGGCTGCAGAGATGTAATTGAAATAAATACTTAATTAGGAGCGATTGTACTATATCACTTGTCATGTTGACGGCAGTGTCAAATCGACGGATTATCGTCGCGTAATAAATATGGTCAGTTGACAATATAAATAGACCGGCCATTACACTACTCGAAAAGTTACCAGAAGTTTGCCGAGAACGAGAATGTCAAAGGTCACTTCGCGCTACTGGGCTTCGCTTCGGACGTCTTCCGCTCCATCCGTGTTGATTTTGGGCCCGATTCGACGGACCCGAAGTCCGATCGCGCACTGAATCACTACACTACTCGACTTACTTCGGTTTGCACGCATCCGTTTCGTCCTTAAAATTTCTTGAGTAATAATTTGTCACATACAGACACTAATCGGTACATAATTATAATACGCATAAGTGCACAAAGCAGCGGCAGCCGCTACTCGGACGTTATGCGTGTTGCCGGGCGCGACTGAGATCCACGCGAAGTCGGACGAGTGTGTAGCGACATCGCTCGGGCCCCGGTCGACTCCGACGGGTGCTTCGACGAGGTACTTCTACCGAGAGTGTAACGGACGCTCACCGTGTAACCGAATCGACCACCAGAGAAATAAATAAATGCGTACAAAACGAACTCTAGAGTGCGTCAACATTTTCAAGTAGTCACTTTAAGCACACACATCACAGTTCCGTCGTTCCGGGGCGTGTCGCCGCTCGTCTGCGGAGGGCTACCGGCGGCGGCGGCGACCCTTGCGGTAGCCCTTGCCGTACCAGCCCGAGTCGTCCGGCGGCGGCGCTAGGGGCGCTAGGGGCGCTGGGGGCGCCGGGGGCGCGGGGAGCGCGGGGTGCGCGGGGCAGCAGGCGCACAGGTAGCGGCGCGCGCGCACCCGGCGCTGCACGCGAGCGGCGCCGGCGTCGGGCGGCGCGCCGTACCACAGGCAGCGGCGCGCGCCGTGCCGCCGCACGCACCACGCGCAGGCGCGCTCGCCCGCCAGGATGGTGTGCAGGCCGGAGTACAGCGAGGCGCGGCACACGAGCACGGCGCGCCGGATGAAGGCCGCCGCCGCCGCCTCCGCCTCCGCGTCCGCCGCTCGCTCCGCGCACGCCGCGACACTTTTGCGCGTCCCGTTCGGTTCACTTTTAAATTCACTAGAATCTCTCCAGTCGACGACCGGCAGCTGCACTTTACACCTCTTCGCGACGCCACAATCGTCTCTCTCCCTGCCGCCCCTCGTCACCCCGTTCGGCTCGATTTTGTAGTCGTTCCCGGGGTCCGTCCGCCGATCCGACGGATTGATATCTTTCTTCAGGTTCTCCTCCTTGCAAGGTTTGAGCTCGAGCAGCTGCCGGAGCTTCGATCCGCAGGTCCACGCTCCGTTGCCGTGAGCCACGTTCCTCTCCTGTTTTATCGTCGCCGTCGAATCCGTGATGTTGAATTTTTTGTCGGGCGTGGGAGACCGACAGCCGTTGGTTAGCGCACCGACGCCGTTATGTAGGGCGGGCGCGACGGGAGGGAGGGGCGGGAGCGGGGCGCGCACGGGGGGCCGCTGCATGCGGAAGCGACGCAGGTCGCTAGTGGCGGCGCGCGGCCCGGGGGCGGGGTACCGACGCACGGCGGAGGCCGCGCAGCGAACGAGACACGGACCGGGGGAGGGGGCAGCACAGGGGATGAGGGACGGGACGGCACGGGGAATGAGCGAAGGTACGGCGCGGGGAGCTGCGGGCGGCGGCTCGGGCGGAGGGAGCACGGAGGGCGCGTGCTCGGCGCGCAGCAGGATGGTCGCCTCGCCCGAGCACATGCTCACCTGCACACCACACCAAATTTATTTGAAGCGTTAAAATTTGGCTATGCAAACCTCAACCAAACGCTTGCACGTTACACTTGCACTAATACTCGTACAATTAATTAGCTCGACATACTCACTCACTAGTATATTACTAGATCTGAATAGTCCGGAAGGTAGACAGTTGATGTTGCAGCTATATGCTCAAGTAGCGGTGCGAGTGGTTGTGGGAGGTTGCGAATGTGGAAAAATTAATTAAAAAATAAGTACAAGTAGGCAGGCTGAAACTTTTTTCATAAATATTTGACATCATACTGAGCTAAAAAAATGGTCAGCTGCTTCGTGGAGGGGAGACTACTACACCACGTAAAATAAAGTTATAGTACGCCGGATGAAATTTAACTAGGTGATTGTTTAAATAATTAAAAGTACGAAAACAACAATCAGCTGCGGGGGTAGCGGTGTAAAGACCGTCAGCTGATACACTAAAGATACAGATTATTCGAGCAATGCACAGTACCTTTCTGGGTCCTGACAAAACTCCCCTGCCCGCACCCAGCTGACTGATACTTTTCACAAACGTAGCTATTAAACTGTGTTTTAGTTACTTATTTTTTAGAGACTCAATCATTTATGTCGCAATATTGCACGTCTCATGGCGCGAAGCGGCGTGAGATAGTGCTTTATATTTATATTCGGCGATCTTTATCACAATTATATTGCACTTATATGCTAATTTGAATACTTATATCAAGAAAACACTTTAATTAATTCATTAAAATTATTTTGAAAAATCATCTAAAAAAATCCGGATATTTTTAGGAATGTGGTCATGATAACACCCTAAAAAATTCGACGTATCTAGACCGGGTCTTTTATATCGTGTCCAGAATTTTATCTACTGGTTCCCTATTTCATATCCAAAATCTAAGTCACTTGTAGTTATTAAGAAAAATATTTTTTCTTATTGTTTTTATCTGAAATGGAAATGACTCGAAATATTTGATCCTCTGTACGATTTTTTTTTTCTGAAGAGTTAAATGAGCGTCATGAGACGTGCACTTTGGGATTTTCCAAACTTTTTAAAAATATACAGGCACGTGCAGTTTACATTTTTGTTATATGTATATAGTATGGAAGTAAAAAAAAAGGTCACCAGGGCCTGGAAGAAGGCTAGATTGGTCCTCTTAAAGAAGGAAGGTAGGGCTGCAGATTCTCCCTCTGCGTACCGTCCCATATGCCTGTTGGACGAGGTTGGCAAACTGTTCGAGAGAATCGTCGCCACTCGTCTCAACCGGCATCTGTCGCGTGCCGGTCCCGATCTCGCCGACAGCCAGTTTGGCTTCAGACGGGAGAGTTCGACCGTAGACGCTATCATATGCGTCCGCTCGCTGTCGGAGCAGGCTGTGTCCCGGGGGGCGTGGCGTTGGCGATAAGTCTAGGCGTCGTAAACACCTTTAATTCCCTTCCTAGGGTCGCGATTAAGGGGGGACTAGCACGTCATCAAGTCCCTCCTTACCTACGAGGCGTTTTCGCGAACCACTTCACGGCAGAATAACTGACCTGGGGTTGTACCTACCTAGATGCATTCCTGCATGCAGATATCCTACCAAATTCATGTTTTTTTTAAAATTTTTTACCACTTTCGCATGCTCCCACACCCACGTCAACTGCGACTAATATACGAACAGCTGACGCTTGGTTCATATATTAGTTATTACAGATCTGTTGAAAAAGATTGCAATCGATCGACGTAAAACACTACCTAAAATGCAACGCTACCTCCCGGACTAGAACACTAATCTGACAAATCCTAAATTTTTTATATCGATTTGAAACTGTAAATATAAACATTTGATGACGATACAATAATATCATATCATTGACCCGTTATTGTAACTGCAATACGGGTAGTTGAACATTTCAATGACTTCTCTACTCGCTAATGCATCAAGTTGCCTTGTTCAAAGTTATTTTGAATGACAAAATATACACCAGTTTGTAAAATGAGACCTCCTCAGAGGAAAACCCGTACAATAATATTTTAGTGAATGTAATGGGGCTACAAGTACACAGTTATTACCATACATCTGTGTCTTTTATGTAATGATCAATTTTAAGTATGCTATATGTAAATAAATCTTACAGTTCTGACAGAGTGCAAGTAGCATACGTCAATACCTGAAATGATTGGATATGGTTAATCGAAAGCTCTTTCCGAGGAACAGGAGATGCGACCCGGTCGCAGGCGCTCGTGGACGGCAAATGCGCATCAAGGCCGCGGCCGGAGCCATAGTCCGGGCCGGAGCAGGGACCGGGGCCGGGGCCGGGGCTGGGTTCCGGCTGCTTGCGGCCGGCGGGGTGGGCGGCGCGGAGGCGCTCGGCCAGTCGACGCAGCGGCAGCTCGTCGTCCGAGTCGGAGGCATCGGAGCTGGAGGACGAGGGCTCGCTCAGCGAGTAGCAGGCGTCGGAGTCGGAGTCGTCGCCGAGGGCGGGCGGCGAGAGCGGCGCGCGGCGCGTGGTGTGCAGCTCGGCGGGCGCGAGCGGCACGGCGTGCGCCAGCAGCGGGTCGCGGCGCGCGCGGTACCGCGGCACGCGCAGGCGCAGGCGGCGCGCCACGGCCGCCATCACCGTGTCGCAGCGCGCGTTGATCTTGAGCGCCGCCGCCGCGTCCTTGGGCGTCCACTGCAGGTTGACGATGTAGAGTGCGGGGCGCGCGTGGGGCGCGCGCTGCATGCGCCACAGGCGCGGGTAGCGGCGCAGCACCTTGAGGCTGGAGCCCAGGCACAGCACGACGTCGGCCGCCGCGGCGTGCCGCAACGCGCCGGCCCAGTTGAGCGGCCAGGCGGCGCGGCCGCGCTCGCCGAAGTGCACGATGGTGTCGCGCAGCTCGCGGCCGCACGCGTGGCACAGGCGGCGCGTGCCGTGCGCGTGGCGCGCCGTGCGCTCGGTCGTGTCGAAGGCGCGCAGGTACACGCGGCGGCAGGCGGCGCAGTGCTCCGCGAACATGTCGCCGTGCAGCTCGGCGAGCGCGCGGCGCGGCAAGCCGGCGCGCAGGTGCAGCCCGTCGCAGTTCTGCGACACGACGAACTTGAGCGCGCCGCTGGCCCACAGCGCCGTCAGCGCCATGTGCGTGAAGGTGGGCTGCGCGCGCGCCACCTCGACGCGCCTGCACAGCGAAGCGAAGGGTTAGCTCTGAGAGCGCGCCGGCGAGGCGTCGCCGCACCGGCACGAGGCCTCACCCGATAGTCTCGCCGCGCTGCAGCCGCGTCCACACGCCGTGCGGCCCGCGGTAGTCCGGGATGTCGGCCGCGGTGCTGATGCCGGCACCCGTGTACACCTGCCGACAACGAAATAAATCATTACCAGATCCATGTCGACAACAGTGACCCCATTAAATGTGGATATTGTAGGTTAGGTTAGTGTATTATCACAACCAGGGAAGTACTTGTCTCACCTTCCTATATCCTATTTTATGACTATGTTATTACATTACAAGAGAGTCCGTTCTGCAAACTCTGACAACAATAAGTTTGCATGCATTTTCAAATTTTTTTTTTGTTACTTGACTTCCACTTACTATAACTCTTGATGATTATGATGTTTACCATCATTGAATTCAAACAAATATCTAGTGGAAATAAGATAAATTGTTGATTGTATACTTATTTTATATTTTTTATGGAAGATAATAAAGAGACAAGCAAATTATGCATCTGATGGTGGTAAGTGCAACATCTGCCCATAACCATTGCTGTGTCACCCTAAACATTTCTGTGTGGGACAACACTGTGCTACATCTTCAGGAGACATCAATTCTTAAGTGTCATATGCCCAGTAATTAGATAGCTAGTATCACTGCCATTCTAACTGAAACACAACGATTTTGATAATTTAATATACCCAATATGCACGCTTGGTAAGCCAAACTGAGCAAATTTTTATAAACGCTAGTAAATTTTATTTATTATTCTTAAATCTTAATTAAACCTTAGATTTATACAAGAATTTATATAGTTTTTTATTTAATTTTAGTCACATAAATTATTAAGAGTAAAACTGGTCCCTAACACTTAAGAATTTGCTCACAAATCTTATTTATTTGGTTAATTAATTTAATGGATTAGTCGCTTTCCGTCACATGTCATCCTTCCGTTTACTTTCTAATTAGTCCCACACCTGTCCAGTGATTATTTCCTTTTTTTATTTTAATGGTCTTAGTTAAAATTATATAAGGATTGTATGTATGTGTTGATGTATAATGGTATACCTGAACTCTAAAGTAATAGTTTGAATTTTTTTATACCTGTGCTTAAAGGACTCTTCTATAGAATAACAAAAAACCAAAACCACCAACTGCAATTAATTAACATTTGGTACCGTCTGAACTGTCTGAAGTGTGGTGACAGCTTATGAGAATCCACCACCCCACCTCATCCCGTGGGTGTCGTAAAAGTCGACAGAGGGAAAATAAAAACCAGGAGATGGGCAGAGCATCTTCCTGGAACATCTGAATAAAAAAAGTGCGGTCACCAACCCGCCTGCCAAGCGTGGCGACTATTACAAAATCCTCCAGAATGAGAGCTACAAACTTTTGTGGCAATCCATGGGGAAGGTCTATGTTCAGCAATGGACTAGTGATAGGCTGATGATGTCAGTCTGAACCTCTGCTTCCATCACCAACACATGTTCATAATTTTCATCTGTTTGTACAGTTGTAAAAAAGTCTAAAAACAACCTGCTTTTTTATAGTTTTATTTCCTGGTGGTAGGATTCCTATGCAGGAATTCGTCTAGGTAGGTACCACCCCAGGGCCAGTTATTCTGCCTTGAAACAGTAGTGTAGAAAAATTACTGTGTTTCGGTTTGAAGGGCACTGAGAGCTAGCGTAATCACTGGGCATATGAGAACTCATGTCTCAGGGTGACAGGTGCAGTGTGGTGTCACACAGAAAAGAGTTAATGCAGTGTTTTTTTCGATTACTATTATCTTAATAATATATTTTCCTGCATATTTGAGGTTACCAGTTAACAATTTTTAAACATAACACATTTTTGAACAATCAATATAGTCAGTCACAGAAACGAATTCGCCAACCACAAATCCACATAGTCTAGTCTGCCCTACCCCTAGTGGTTTTATAAAGCCGGAGGCGAGGAGGGAGGGCAGCCCCCGCCCGCTGTAACAAAGCGCAGACACAGCGCAAGCCGAAGCGGCAAAGCTGATGTTGCAGAGGCGAATGTGGGTGACTGCACTTTGTTACACATGGGTTTCGCTTAGTTAACACATTGTGTTAATGCTGTTGGTCATATTCTACTATATTACTTTTGGTCAAAATTTTCCTTAAAACGGAAACTGCTTGATAAACATTTAAATTACATTATAAACTAAATTATTTTTGTCACCCACACTGCCATTGTATATTGTCTTTCTTTAAATGTCTTGGCTAGGCAAGATGTTAACACATTACATTACATTATTGAACAGAATTGTTTGCCTAGCTGTTTGATTGAATGTTATGTCATTGAGTCCACTGGTGGAACGACGCAGTTTGTAAAAAGTGTTTTTGAATGATAATTAAGCTAGTTGGCTGCAACATACATATTTAATTAATGATATTTTTTAAATGATATGTGTTGGGAATGCTATAGCTCTGGTGGTCTTTATGGCTGTGTCAATATACTCACAAATAGAAGGTCTCTGAAGGTAGGATTACCACAACAAAGATTAATATGGACTAGCAACGTTCCCCAGGCCTGAGGGCAAACTATGAGTTGGGCTGTTCTTGAAATGAAATGAAAATTACAGTAAAAATAAATATAAAATTTGTTTTTGAAACATATTTTTTTTTTCAAATCTACCACCATTTTATAATGGGTTTGCCATCACTTTCTTTAATCATATAAAATACCCTCATTGAGTTGCTTTGTTGTGATATGGGTGATATTGTAAAATATGGATATTTATGAGGTTACGGTGCCAAGGTATTTCTACATATTTATAATACTGCTATAATTATACATTATTTTCATGAGTGAAAAAAAAACTCCCAATGGGTTTCTTGCTGATTCTTCCCAAGACAGGTATTTCTTTGCAAACCAGTGTAGCTTAAAAAAAGAATGTGTAAAAAATATTCTATTCTATATAGTAATCAAGATTTTCACTAACTAAAGAATGGTATCAAACTATTATTGTAATTCACGGAAAAGCTGTGATCTAAATTGTTACCAGCATTGTTTGTGTTATGTTATTGGGTAACTAAAATATTTATAGTGTCAGTTGAACAGAATATGTTTTAGGTTGATTTTAAATTTTGCAATAGTTCCTTTAATATCACATCCCAAGTAACTAATAGGGGAGAGTTTACTACAAACTAACTGCTAAAAGTGGCTAAGAAAGTCATCATCACAAGACTTTAGGGAGTTAATCTGAGGTAGTTGTGCAAGGAGTACCATACTGTAATATGAGGGATTTACAAGTAAAACAATGAATGGCTGCATGGCGTTTTGCATACAAATAGTTGCACAATTCTGTCGCAGAAAAGAGTAATTAATCGTAATTGACAGCCCGATTAATAACACCGTGTGAGATGATGACAGTTAATGATGCTCACCACCAGATGTTTCGCTTCTCTGACGGCGCGCGCCAGGCGGCGGCACTTGTCGCGCAGCACGCGCGGGCTGTCCTCCACCTCGCGGGCTCGCTCGGCGGCGCGCGCGCGGCGCTCGGCGGCGGCGGCGCGTGCCGTGGCGTCGGCCGCCGCGCTGCGGGCCGCGGCCGCGCGGGGAGCCGCCGCACGGCCCGCGGGCGCCGCGGCTCCGTGCAGCCGCGCGCTGCTCCGCACGCCCCCGCCCATGCCGCCGCTCCTGCTGCCCGGCTGTGCGCTGCCGCAGCCTTTATCTCACGGCCGCATAACGTCCACCCTCCATTTCTGTCTTTAGGTGATATTCCCGGAGGTTTTTTGTGTCAAAATAACGGTTTTGAGTCACGATGCCTATGTATTATTGTATTTTATTTATTCTGTGATGTGAATCTGTCAAAATGTCAACTCCACTCGACGCACCATAAGGATGTCATCGCACAGAAATCGTTCGTACGGTTCGATACAGATGTAACGAGTAAATAGACGAAAAGCTTGAAATAATTTGTTACATTTTATTTGAGTTTCGACTTAATTTGTTTTTTATTTTATAAATATACTATTACATAAATAGGTTAGCATCGCCGTATTAATACTAATTTTCTCTAAGAAATTCAAAGTATTTTGTCAATTTATTCGATTGTAACAATAATTAAATATCGCGTATCGCTATGTCATTCAATTTCATTTCATTCGCAACAACACACGTATCATGTAGGTATAAAATGGGATAATTATGGCTCCGCAAACTTCAAAAGTATCGGTACCTACTTGATACCGGTGTCGCATCAGTAAGTATCGTTATCGACCAAAAGTATCGATGCTACTCAGTATCGAGTACTTTTTCTATAACCTTAGTAATAATAAACTGCAATAAATATGTTCGTTGTAAGTATGTAACAGATGCATTCACGCCTTTTCCCCAAAGGGGAAGGCAGAAACCTCAAACTTAGCTTAATTTTCGCCCCCGCCGGTGACGGGTGGCAACAAAAATTATTACTACTCATTGTGTTCCCACAAGCATTATAGCGACAGCATCGCATACTACGGTTTTAATCTGAACAGATATTATTTTGTAAAGTAGAATCTATACAGCTACCGTAAACTGCCGCAAAATTGCTTGAATTTTGAAGATTTTGACCTATATCGTAAAATTCACAAAACTAGTCCATTCTAATGTATGCGAAATAATGTTCAAGTCAGCATCTTATTTATAGTGCTATGCCTTGCAATGTATCTTTACAGAACTCTATGTTGTGACTACTTTGGTGAGCAGGCAATGATAGGAATAGTTAACCATAACTTTGCCCGTTGCCCTAAAATAGACTGAAACATCTAATTTCAATTCGACTTCCAAATCATAATGTACCTAAAGCCTCAAACCATTTGATTGTTATTACTTTATCAAAATCACCGCGTTACTTTGCCGAGGCAAATTTGGGACAGAATTTTATTGAGTTTTCATACAAGCATTCAATAGAGGTCAGGATTGTCACACGAAACAAGACAGTTCTTACAGTAATTTATTAAAACTTGTTCTTTTTTTTGAATTGGTGAAAACATATTTTAAAAAAAACGTAACTGCCGAACTCAACATACCCGTCCCTAATTTTTAAAATATTTAGGTTCTTCGTTCTCTAAAAATACCTGTTTCGCATACATCGGAACGAAAATCAATTATCTCCTTTGTTTGTTGTACTAGTTACGTAAACGTGACAACCCTACACTAAGACCCGTGGTTTCCATTACATATCCTAACTTTACCTAAGTGTATTAATTTTTAATTTCTCAGGAATATAATATTCATGAGCTATTGAATGTTATGAAGAAATGTGTTAGCTATATGAAAGTGCTAGAAACAATAATATAATAATGAAATTGTTCAAGTTCTACATCAAAAGTTAAATCAAAAGAACAAGAAAAAAAAATTTGGTCACGCCAGATATTGTTTGTCAACGAATCACGTAAATTCTGTAACCTTTAACAAAATATCCGCTAGCCTCGTAAATTCTCAGATAAAAAATCTTTATATCTACTATATTTTGGTTTGCCAAGTGAGCAACGTTTATGACTTATTAGTATTTTTCTGTTTTAGGCAAAGTTGAGTATGAAAGGTAAAGTTGCGGCGGTTAACGGTACATTAAAATTAATTTTCTTAATTTTTAAATCCTCAATCTTCTTTTTTTTGCTGTCAGTCATAAAAAGTAATTTGTCTATACGATACCCAGTATGATGGTTCAGCGCCGCTATCACATTTTAAGGAAAACTTTTTAGGCGGCACTGAAGCATTAACTAATATTAACTGACGCGTTAACAAAGAATGCTGTTTTGGAAAGACTGTTGCGAGATACAGCGATGTTACATCTCTCCTATGCGTCATTGTCTGTTTTGCCTTAGATGGGCTAACTTTTTATGAGAGTTCCTAAAACAAAATTTGTTTGTAACATTCTCTGGTTCTAACGACTAGATGGTCCTCAGAATCAAAGAAACTCCACATTGTTAAGAATGTGATTATTACCTGAATAAGAAGTAGCCCTTCAAAAAGTCTTAGGCAGAGTTCGTTCATTGAAAAGATTGCTGATTTAGAAACAAATGTGCAGTAAAATTATACTGACAGTATTCTTCTACTATCATATTCCTCGCTGATAAATGTTGTCAAATAAAATAATTATAAAATGTAACAAAATTGTTCAAGAAAGAATCAATCCCATCAAAACATTGAAATGTAAAAAATATATGCCAAGCCTCGCATCGCAACCGTTAATAGGTTAAAAAGTTGTGAGACCTGATGCAGAACCAAGTCTTTAATTTTATTATCATAGAATCGCCAATTCAATAATTTTGTTAAAAATTAAGTACATTTATTAATTAATAACCAATATGTTGGCTCTCTCATTATTACATATCATTGTTTATATAAAAAAATATCGTGCCTCGGTAATTGCACAGCGCAAACACATCTCTGCGAAGACATTACATTTCAGTTCGCTACTATTAGGTAAGTGCATAAGTACATATGAAATATTATTTTACTTTTGCTGTGCAATTGCCAAGTCATGATTTTTTTATATAAACAAACATATGTAATAATGAGAGGCCCAAAAGATTGGTTATTAATTGAAAAATTTACTTCATTTATAACAAAACGATTCGATGATAATAAAATTAAAAACTTGGCTCTGCAGGTGATCCCACAACTTTTTAAGCGATCAACGGTTGCGATGCGAGCTCATATTGTTGACAGCACTGGTGATGCCTTAAAAAAAGTATATAATGTCGGTGAAGTAATCGCTGCTAGCCTTTCGGCTTTTACAGCTTCATCGGATGCTAAAAAAAAGTATTACTATTGCGTAGCCGCGTACTGCAATCCGCTAAGCTAATTCATAACTCTTTTACTTAGACTAGTTTGAGCCATTCTGCCTTAGGTGTATACAAATAAGACACATTATTGAGTATACGAAAGTATTTTAAATAGAAAAGTAGTTATAGTTATATTTAATACATTCAACTACCAAAAAAGTTATAAACATTCAAGTAAATATTTTGTTATTGTTTTTTGGTTAGTTATGATTGCGACTTTGTTGCAACCTTATACCTTAGAAAAGCTATTTTGCGAGTATAGTGATCAAGACAATGACAATGATCAAAGAAAAGTTTCATATTTTTAAGTACAATTTTATACTTTCCTTTACATACTAAATTATTAAATAAATAAAACCGTTTTTCTATATTGACCCTGTGTGTTAATTTCTTGTTATTGTAAATAAGAAGTTAGGTAATAAGCGAGTTTATCGAATAGAAGATTTTGCATCTGTAAATACTAGTATGTTAATAAAACTGTAAATATTTTTTTTATAAAGATAATAGTTACATAAGTTTTAAATTATAAAATAGTCACAAATCTATAAACATGGCTTCTAAGAAAAGTTTGACTTGGGAAAATAAAAAAAAAACTATAAAATATTCAGAACACAAAATTCTTTACAAAAAGCATAAAATAAAAACAAAACGATAAATAATCCATGTACATACTCAAAATAAATTAAAATGTCTACGCATAATAATGCTAAACTAGCTAAGGACAAAATACCGTCAAATTACAAAATACTGTTAGCAGACAGTTCTAAGCCTGTCATTAAAAAGTAAGAAAGAAATATTTCACTTCATTTAAAAAAAAACTAGTATTATACAAGTAGTTTACAACCCGGTTTTCGGTCCTGGTTTTCTATATTCGTACTTGGAACTTGGTACTTGGAAGAATTTTGCAAGTGTATATTTTCATCCCTGCCGCACTTGCCGCAAAATCTGTCTAGACGACTTCGTCGTGTCTCTGTATTGTTATCCTTATTCAGCTTTAATTTTATTGATTCGCAAGTTTGATCCATACATGTTTCAGTCAGTAAAAACTGAACATTTTAATGTGTACTTCAAAAGAGGTGAACATTTTTATAAGCTGTAACATATATACAGAAATATTAAGCAGCTCTGTAAACGAATTTGACAATAAGATTGACTTTGACATTTCACCATTGAAAAAAAAGTTCTCTTTGCAAAGTTTGACAGGTAGGATATGTTGTTTTACATGTTTTCTTCCAGTAAATCCATTATAATCGTAAAACAACAAGTGCTATTTTTACTATAAGTGATGTTATGAATTAGTCTATGTGTTAAAACATCTAATACGAATAATATTTATTAACCCTCATTTTTAATTTCAGCTTTGCCGAACACAGAAAGATTCCAAGATGGTAAAACTATTTTTCTAATAATAATGTAGCATTCTATGTTTAATTATAAATTGAAACTTGTTTCCGATGAATTATTTCATAAAATATTCATCTGGAATTCTTTCGCCTTTAATTTTATTTTAAATTTATATCTTTAATTTTAATCAAATAAAAAAATGTTCTTATAATTATGTGTTACATATTTCAGCCACGTGAAATCAAAGACATCAAAGACTTCTTGTTGAAGGCCCGCAGGAAAGACGCCAAATGTTAGTTAATACACAACACTTTCTTACGGTTTATTTATTAACCCAACAAATTTCTTTTAAAGGTATTAAAAGATGTATGGTATTGACAATAGTATTGTTTACTTTTTCAGCTGTTAAAATAAAGAAGAACACAGAAAATGTAAAGTTCAAGGTGCGCTGTTCTCGCTTCCTATACACCCTTGTGATCACTGACAAGGAGAAGGCAGAGAAACTCAAACAGAGTTTACCACCAGGTAATTATTTCTTGTAAACTTGTCCTCAAGTTCTTTTTTATTATAATTTTAAATTTAGATATATATTTTTATTTCAAAGGCATGACAGTTATAAAACATGGTGAATGTTCCATTTCTAAGTACCAGGTGCATACAGATAAATATACATTTGCATGTCTTACTTTCATAGACCATCAGTAACTTTGACTTCTAACAATATGGCATGCATAGCAACCGGTTGCTGTGATAAAAAATGTTATATTTCCAGTAACATAACTATCAACAATACACAAGCATTAAATAGTTTATAGAAGTACACTGCTCAATCAATTCTCTACTCTTAGCAATGTATATAAACATTGGACATAACAATGATGAAATGGTGTAAATATTTTAATAATTTATTTATTAATAACAGAACACTATTTTTATAATAATAAAACATACCTGACTTTTTTTAGTTACCTCTTATTTATTTTCTAAAAACTAGTTGCAAAATTTTTGTTTATATAATAGTTGAAAATTAACATTTTAGCCATTTTTGGAATTCCTATTTCTTATTAAAAAATCGCAAAAGTGCCTAACTATTATGTTTAAAAACTGAAACAACTTTAGTATTCCTAAAGGATGAATACTGAAGCAATCGGCTTGTTGGTGCAAAGTAATAGTTATTTGCACCTACTTTGCTCCCACAAAATATTGATCTATATGCTTTTTAAAAAATATATCACTTAAAATTTCTATAGACATTCTCCCTTAAAGTTTCTGATTTTTACAAAAATAGGCAATTCGTTTTTTGTAAATAAATTTAATTCATAATCAACTAAAAAGGAGTTGTTAAAATATTAGTTTGGTTGAATAGTTCTAACATGCCACCACATTTGTTGTCTAAATCTCATGTTTTTTTGTATATTGATATTTGTTTCCAATTCGGCTTGTTGGTGCAAAGTAATAGTTATTTGCACCTACTTTGCTCCCACAAAATATTGATCTATATGCTTTTTAAAAAATATATCACTTAAAATTTCTATAGACATTCTCCCTTAAAGTTTCTGATTTTTACAAAAATAGGCAATTCGTTTTTTGTAAATAAATTTAATTCATAATCAACTAAAAAGGAGTTGTTAAAATATTAGTTTGGTTGAATAGTTCTAACATGCCACCACATTTGTTGTCTAAATCTCATGTTTTTTTGTAAATTGATATTTGTTTCCAATTCTGCCAAGAATCCTTACAGTAACATGCCACAGAATTTTATATTTTATAAAGAGTACAGTGCCGTGTGGAAGCGGCTTATGAGAATCTACCACACCATCTTTTCCCAAGGGTGTCGCATAAGTCGACAAAGGGAAAATTAAAACCAGAAGATGGGCAGCAGCATCTTCATCTTGCAACATCAGAACATAAACTGCGGTTGCCAACCCGCCTGCCAAGCATGGCAACTATGGCAAAATTCCTTCCAAGGGGGAGGTCTATGTACAGCAGTGGACTAGTGATAGGCTGAAATGACTTTCCAAACTGTAAACCGAATGTAACTGTAGTTTCATCAGTTTGTTGTCCGATTCTTCTAATAGCAAAATGGACAAAGCTTCCTTTTAAATCTTAGTTTAGTTTTTGGATGTGTTCTCCCTGCAGTAGCTTTTAATACATTTAGATTCCGAAAAATTTATTTGAATTCTTTCAAGGGTGAGTTAATATTCTGTATTTAATATACAGATTATAGCATTCTTGTGGAATGCCACAAGAATGCTATAATAACCTGGTAAGCATGTCTGTAAAGATTTTGTATGCATTTAGACATATTTGTCACAAATCACTTGGGACAAAACAATATCTGAGTCTGCTCTCAATGCCTTTGATGCCATTTGGCTGCTCATTTTGTTGTATATTCACCAATGCTGTAGTATTTGAGTTTACAAATTCATATGCTCCACACAACCACTTTAAACATTAGTTCTATCTATTAGTTAAACTTACAAAACAAGCAAAACAGTCAGGTGAACCCAGATGGTAAGTGCAACTGCCCATAACAAATGATGTGTCACTCAGAACATTTCTGTGTGCCACCACACTGTGTCTCATATGCCCAGTGTTTACACTAGCTTACAGTGCCCTTCAAACTGAAACACAGTAATGTTTGCACAGTACTGCTTCACGCCAGAATAACTGGCCCTGGGGTGGTATCTACCTAGACGGATTACTGCATAGGAATCCTATCCCATCCAGTTTGCTTTTATATACCTATTTATCTTTTAATGTTATCATATAATTTCAAAGTCAAGTAAGAAGCCTTTTTTTTGTAATTATGCCTATTAGTTGCCAAGGTAATTTCAGACTAACTGAGCTGCCCCATATTATTTGGTTTGTTAATGTCATTAAAATCCCTAGTGAGGGAAGATAAGAATTATGTATACACAGACAGAGATGCACAGTTGAATTATTATTAGTTGAGAAATTATAGTAATGTTAATGAAGTAAATAACAAGATGGTCAGCATCATCATATGAAGCATTAATTCCTTGCGTAGTATTTTAACTGGTGGTAGGATTCCTATGTAGTAATCCACTAGGGTAGGGTAGGCCATTACAGTTCTGTAGTTCTGCCGTCAAGAAGTTGAGAAGGGTACTGAAGCTATTGTCATTACAGAGGGCTTACATACATACATACATAGCATATACTTTGTTTAAATATGAGACTTAAGAACTGATTATGATTAAGGATTAGGTAATTTTTTAAGGATATGACAACAGCCTATGGCATGAAATTGATCGCTACATACAACTTTTGCAGTATATGAGTTAGACGAGACAAGCAAAACATTCACCTGATGGTAAGTGCAATGTCTACCCATAAGAAATGCTGTGCAACTAGAACATTTCTGTGCGGGCACCTCATTGCGCCCTTCACCCCTAGATATCAGTTCTTAAATCTCGTACTGTGCCCAGTGGCTACACTAGATGACAGTGCCCTTCAGACCGAAACACAGTAATGTTATAATTACTTTATATGTTTTTGCTACCAATACACTACATACTACTACTACATAGATTTATTTTAACATAAACAGTGTTGATGCCTAAAATGCTTGACACTTTGCTTTATTGTGTTGATTGAATTGGATTTTATTAGTCTTTAAAACTACAACTTTTTTGTTTCAGGTCTGCAAGTGAAAGAAGTTAAGTGAAGTGATTAGGTTTATGCAATAAATAATATAAAATCCAATTGAAAGTTTTATTATAATAACCACATGGCCAAATCCAGGCGGATTGATATATGTATTTTAATAATGTTATAATATTAAGAGTGATGTGACTGTTTATATGAATAATGCGAAAATATGACACTGACACTGCTCTGAATTCTATGTAAATTGATAATTTAGGAACTGCAGATCTCCTTAGTTTGTACTTAATCCCAATACAAAGATCATTTTTGAAAGAGTAATGTAAGAAGCCAAATCATAAAGAAAAAGACATGACCAAATCTTTAAAGCTACATCATCCAGCTAGATGGTTCAACCAACAATTGTTATGTAGTACAGCAATGGCAATAATTACTGCACTGGCGGGCAATAGACTAAAACTCAAATTTCTCTCTCTCTAATTCAATTGAATTAGTATCAAGTTCATCCTTTTAATTTATTACTTCGAAAGGAATGTCACAGCATCACCTTTTAACAGTTTCTTGTCTAAATAGGACTTTCATAATGCAATTGTTCACTTTATGGGTTTAACAGAGATGTTATGAGCGAAGCAAAAACGAAGCATTTCCCAATTAAGCTAATTTTGCGTAGATCGCACCAAAAATAATAAAAAGCTGAGGGAATCTGATCATTCTGGACAGTATTGTTGCCTTCCTAAGCAAAAAATCAAATAATAAAAAATTGTTCCTGTAAATTAGTATCGCTTGTAGAAGTTTAGAACGTACTTTTATTTACTTCTATTACTTCCTTACAAATTACACTTAAGCAATAAAATAAAGACGGCATCAGATAAAATAAAAATGACTTGGGGAGTATTATTAACAGTGAAACGGGGAGTCAAAGACCGCAACCATGATTACACAATACATTTTAAAAACAAGCATAGGATATCTGATCAAGATGTTGCTACAGCTTTTGATTGCTTTGATCAAGAATCACTTATCAGGAAACTACATTATTACGGTATAAGACATTCTGCACTTCAACTTTTAACTTCATATTTAAGTAATAGAACGCAGAAAGTAGGTAGATATCAATAGCAAAATTTTTTCCCGATCAGCAGTATCTATGAGTGTCTCACAGTGTTCGATTCTCGGCCCATTTCTATTTCTTATTTACATTAATGTTTACTTACCTTACCTAGTAGTATGCAACCATAATATAGTGTTATTTGCTGATGATAAATCTTTGATTTTAAGGATAAAACGTAAACTTTTATTATATGACTAGGTGAATAATGCTTTTACGAAATTAGTACATTGGTTTAACGTTAACAATTTGCTTTTAAACAGCAATAAAACAAAATTTATTAAATTCACAACACCAAATGTTAAACGATTACTTATATGTAAATTTGCTTGTAAATGGGGAGGAGTTGAGCCTTGTGGATACCACTGCCTTTCTTGAAATAACTCTTGACGCGAAACTTCAATGGAGCCCCCATATATCTAAACTAGCAAGTACACTTAGCACTGAAGCTCATGCTGTAAAAAAATTAGGAACTTTACTACTGTTGAAAGGTTATTAGTTTATTTAAGTTATATTCACAGCATAACGTCTTATGGTATTTTGCTATGGGGAAATACGACATGTAAAAGTGATTTTAGTTTTGCAAAACAGGGCCGGAAGAGCTTTTTATAATCTTGGGTCTTCAGTGTCTCTTAGAGATAAATTTATAGAAATTAATATCTTAACCGTGGCATCATAACATATATTTGAAAACGTTTTGTATGTACGCAAGAATTATACTGTTTATTAAAAAAGTGATGTTCATAATGTAAATACCAGGAACATACATACATACATAAATAAGATCACGACTGTATCCTATAAGGAGTAGTCAGAGACTGGGCACTCACTGCAAAAACAGATGACTGCCACAATCCACGTTTCACCTAAACAATATAATGCACTTGGTGTGATAGGTGGTGAGCCCATCGCCACCATGCGCTGTTAGGTGCACAGTGCAGTTTAATTCCTTACTCGCCTTTTACGAGATCCATTGAATGAGATGGAGTGGTAGTATTCTTTTAACGAGCCGCAACCACACGTAAACAAGTAAGCCACCAGGAACAAGTAAAATCAATAATGCTAGTTACTCGACTTCACAGGGTCAGTATTTTTTTATGGGGCAACGTTTTAACAACAAAATCCCAGAAAGTGCAAAAAGTTCAAATTTGTTCAACAAAGCCTTCATAAAAAGGGTTTTTATAATATTAAAGAATACATGGATGATGATAACCCCGGGGAATAAGGTGATCGCTGCCAAGCTATTTCTACATCTTTCTAATACTGCAATTCTACATTATTTTCAAAATAACTTAGAAGAAAAAAAAATTGCCGGCATGGTTTCTTACTGGTTCTTCCCAGGACTGAGGCTTTTTTTGTGAACCAGTGTAGTTAAAAAATATACTTTCAATAAGTATTATGTAAATAATCTACTTCTTCTTCTTTCTTTATGGAGTAAATAATCTATGTTGAATAAAAATTATTCTATTCTATTTAAAGAAGGTACTTTAGAATGACTATGAAATCATTTTATGTATTCTGCGGACATCAGCACGTCTTACAGCTCAGTCCTCCTGTGACCATGGGTCAAAATGTCGAGTTCTAATTAGCTAAAAATGAATCCCCCCCAAAAATGAGTATATGTTGAGCAGTGGACTAGTGATAGGCTGAAATGATGATGATGAAAAATTTAACTTAAAATTAGTTTTATTAAATTTATTACAGTGCTATGTACTAAGAAATTTCAACCTACTAAAACTAAGTAAATACAATATCGTTTTTTTTATAGGATCGAGTGAGGAGACGAGCAAAACATACTCCCGATGGTTAGTGCAACGTCTGCTCATAACAAATGCTGTGTCATCCAGAACATTTCTGCGTGACCACACTGCACCCGTCCCCCGGAGACATCAATATTGTCTCATATGCTCAGTGATTACACTTGCTCTCAATGCCCTTCCGACCGAACACCGTAATATATGCACACTACTGCTTCACTGCAGAATTCCTGCATAATCTAGATCAGTAGAAACCAAAACTACCCTTTTCGTGAAAACTACCGAAATCATTTTTTTGTTAATTTTTACACATTATCGAATAGCTACAACTATACGAAAAAGTATAAAAAATAATACATCGGAGTTATATACATCGGAGCAACATTTATGGTATTTTTCAATCATCGTGCGTTTTCAAAGGAATTCGTATCAAACTGTCCAAGGCAACTTTTTAGCAAGGCAATGAAAATGAAGTTTCCATTGTTGTATAGTTCAAAGATAGGTGCACAGAAGTAGTAGCTTTTCCTTTTAGCAAATTAAGTATTCAAATTACATGTTAGATGGCGCTGACATAAATTTTATAAAAAAACTGATTATAGATATACGATACGTACACTGATAACCAATTTGACCTGACATATGGTTAAAAACATAGCCCTCCTTTTAAGGTCAACGTAGTTAAGGAAAAATAAATTAACATTCAAAATCAATATTATTTTGTATGCTTAAATGTTATCATATAGGGTACCCATTAGAACAGTGTGCCGAAGCGGGCGTACCAACCCTACATTAACAATATTTTTGATACTATTGATATTTTCACCCATAAGATAGATAGGTGAGTTTAAAAAAGAATTACGAAGTAATAAATATGTGCAATAATATCAAACAATAAATAGACATTTTAATTGTAAATTTGCGCTACTTCTGAACTATAATGTTAACTAGTGGTCAATAGTGTTGCTTAAACTATTATGTATATGTATTCCAGTAAAAAAAATCGTGTAATATATGTAGTGTAAACTGTTATTGTTTTAAATTTATGTATGTTTATAAATATCCCTATACACTTTACATAACTTAACAACCGTGGTGCACTTAAGTGCCAGATGAAAATCAGCGTCATTCTTAGGGGACTGACATTTAAGCTGATGTTGAGACATAATTGGTTCAGCCATGAGACACGTACATTGCACTTTTTTATGTTTAAGTTTTCTTTTAAGCGCTTATTTTTTTTAGTTGATTGCTTTAATTTGCTTTTTTCTCTATTTTCATTTCATGTGTTTATATTTTGTCTATGGTGTCTCTTTGCTGTGCCAATGATTTTAACAAAAATTGGAACTTCTCTTTTACGTTCTATAAAACAGCGCACACATAGGAAGCTTCAGCATTGATTACGTATCGCACTCACGCACACAAAGGGCGCTGCCTGTGGGGCGACCAAAATAACAAATGTCAGCCGTAATCAGCCGCGCCGAACTTGTGCCGCTCTTTATGGTAATTTCATTTTCAATATTGTCGCGACAGTCGCCGCACGGTGTTAACTGCCTCCGCGAAGTTCTCTTCGTTATTATGCTAATGTATTAGCCTCGACGCGGCGAGCGTTTACTTCTAGAGTACAGACTTATTTCGTTAAGTTGCTTTACATATTTCTCTGAATTTGAGTGATACTGAATGTCTTATTCGGAGTACTGCATCAATAAGCCACTCAGTTCACATATTGGTTTATTTTCTTCGTATCTTGTATAAAAAATTGTAAAATATGCATTTGTTCCGAAATGACATTAAAACTGAACATGAATACTGTAAATTAAATTAAGGTTTGGTTATTTTTTTAAGAAAACCCACTCAAGGGTTAACATTAGATATTAGAGATACACTGAGAGCTAGTGTAATCACTGGGCACATGAGACTTAAGAACTGATGAACTGCCGTGTGGTAGCGGCTTAAGAGAATCTACCACCCCATCTCATCCCGTGGGTGTCGTAAAAGTCGACAGAGGGAAAATTAAAACCAGATGATGGGCAGCAGCATCTTCCTGGAACATCAGCATAAATAAACTGCGGTTGCCAATCCGCCCGCCAAGCGTGGCAACTATGGCAAAATCCCCCCAAAATGAGAGCTACTAACTTTTGTGGCAATCTATGGGGGAGGCCTATGTTCAACAGTGGACTAGTGATAGGCTGAAATGATGAAATGATGAAGTATTTCTCCCTAAATTTCATAACATTTTTGAGGTTTTATAGCCTTGCGGATTAAAATACAGTGGATATGTTGTAGTCTCGGAGGACTTGTCTGAGAATAAAGATAAATTGCAGAAAGTGGCAGTAGTCAGTCGTATGCTCGTTGTCGGAAATCATACGCGTTTCAAATAATGTAATTATTTTCGTATTCGTTATTCGCGATCGCCCGCGCAACACGACCTACATTTGTAATTAAAACGTTAATTTTAGATACTTCAAAGAGAACGTGTTCGTTACTGACTTACCACGGCTTGGATGTAAATATTTTCAACATCTGACATACACCTTATATGTACATAGTTATATGCTCGTTTCCCTGTATGTTCGCATACAGGGAAACGTTTGCAACACGCTAGATGCAATTTGCAATTTGTTTTCGATAGATGCAGTCGTTTATTGACAATAGGGGATCGTGTTTTTTTTTACTTGATAAAAGTGACGGAACGAGCAAAACGTTCACCTGATGGTAAGTGCAACGTCCGCCCATAACAAATGCTGTGTCACGCAGAACTGTGACACCACAATGCGCCCCTCACCCTGAGACATTAGTTCTTAAGTCTCATATGCCCAGTGATTACGCTAGCTCTCAGTGCCCTTCAAACTGAAACACAGTAATGTTTGCATCCTACTGCTTCACGGCAGAATAACTGGCCCTGGAGTGGTACCTACCTAGACGGATTCCTGCATAGGATTCCTACCACCAGTGTTGGCGACGATGATACATCATGTAATAAAACTGGAGTGAAGTCTATGTTATCACACGAGAATCTGAAGAAACTGCCGATACACCATACATCATACTATCAAAGTTTGTCAGATGCGCACTATTTTATATTTAAATTTATTAAGGTATACAAACAAATGTACAAATGTTGTTAGTAATTCAAAATAAAACAGAACAAAGTATGAACATTCAACACCGTATACCAAATATTAAGTACTATGAGTTGTACATAACAAGTCTCTCACTTTATTTTACTTAAACTTTTTTCTTAGATTATTACACTTTTATGTTTCATTTTTATAAACTATTTTTATTTCTTTTTTATAACAAAAGGAAGAGATAGCAAAAATATCTGTGTTAGTGAAATAGTCGTTGTATGACTGCACCATGCGACTCAATGGAAAGCGTAGTCCAGCATCAGTTCGACACTTTTTAGTATTGAACAATTTATGTCCGTACTTCTGACGGATACGCTGATTAGTGGTTCTCAGCGGGATACGGTAATAAAGTTCATTATTGTGTTAAATGCAGTCAATATGGTTATGACACATTCGGTATAAATATAATGCATTAGAGAGTATTCTTCTCTTATGCAGAGGAAGAAGTGAGAACTTTTCTAGCAGCTGGGAGTAGGAACGAAAAGAGTTGTAGTGACATCTAAAGTAAACAGTTTTTAAGAATTTGCGCTGAATACTTCCAATTTGGTACTACATTTATCATAAAATGGACTCAAAACAATTGAAGCTAGGGAATTAATCAAAAGTAGATGTGACAATGGCCGATTGAATTCTTTTGTTGTAAAGTTTCAGCCTATAAATATCCCACTGCTGAGCACAGGCCTCATCTCATTTTCGTGAAGTTTTTTTTGGAGCTAGGAAGAATCCGCCACGCTGCTCCATTGCGGGTTGGCGGACTGCACATGTCTTCGAAATATTTTTTAATTCTCAGACATGCAGGTTTCGTCAAGATGTTTTCCTTCACCGCCGAACACGTGGCAAATCAGCATTTAAAATTGCAATTGGCAATTTTAGTGGTGCCGGCAACGAAAATAGAACCCAGGTCATTCGCGTATTATGAAATTAAAAGCGAGCGCCTAACCCCTGAGCTACCTACAATCTAATCTAACTACAAAACCTAATGTGCGAAATGCCTCATCAGTAATATAGTCAACGTGATTGCCAAGGTCCTTAATTCCTTCTACATTTAATAGTATTCAACTCAGCATCCTTAATGGTATAAGTGATACCAATTACTTTATGATTTTTCGTGAACATTTTTCTTTTACACTTATTGATACTCAAATATAGTTTATTAACATTACAGCAGGTAGTTAAGGTTAAGATTGCTTTGTAGCCTCTAGCAGTCTTCAACGCTGAGAATTGGTAAGTAAACTTCTAAGTCATCTGCGTAAAGTAGATAGTAATTATGATGGAAACAAGTGTAGATATCATTAATATATAAAAGGGACCGAGAATTGAGCCCTGGGGTACACCAGGCGTTACGGTTGTCAAGCAGGACGAAAAGCTAACTACAACTACATTTTGCGTTCTCTTGGATACTTAAGACTGAAACCACCTCAGCAAATCACCCCTAATTCCATTATACGCAATTTTCTAAAGCAATACGCAGTGATCAACTTTATCGAAACCCTTTCCGTCTGTATAGAATCAACTTGAATGCTTTTATATTTTTTTTACATAATAATTTTGAAAACTTATTATCCAAATATTCATAAAAAAATATTGTATTTAGACGCAAACACTATTATCAGTATAAATTTAAAAGAGAATATGTTGAAAATTCCCTAAATGTCCTGAGAGAAAAAAATAACAAAAAACTAACTGCTGAATGGCATAACAGAGAATAATATTTATTTATTAAAATTTTACATACACCTTAATTAAAAGGGTAACAATGGGCGGACTTAATGCCTATTGGCATTCTCTCCCAGTCAACCCGTGGGCGTGGATAAAGTTGTGAAAATAACATCAAAATCAAAAGTTACTCTAGACACCGTTGACTGAATATAAGAGTATGTCTTTATTTCACATAGAGACAAATACTCGTATATTGCAAATTATCAATTATGGTTTCGTACACTTTTGAGTATTTTGTTTCAGGAATACAAGAAATGTTATTGTCCGTTTATTATTTGAATAATTATCGATAAATAATTATAGTTGATAATTTATTTAATTAATATCGATCCTACCCGCCCTTTCCCGTCTCGCCGCTGACATTTGGGCATTTAAATGGGACATCTAAATAGCCAATCACAGCGCCGCTGTAACGCTCCCTGCAACCTTTGCTTTCCTCGAAATTTAGTGAACTCGAATCCTTGCGAAAGTTTCAACATGCGGTATCTATTAGGTGGTAATCTGTTCAGTTCAGTAATTGGTTCACACTATGTCGTTCATTACCCAATGACAATGTCGTCGACAAATCGAAGATAAATGATTCCTTTCAACTCTAGAAGTCCAAATTAAAACTCTTTGTTGCATACAAACATAAAGATACATTTATATGTCAACTGTATACTTATTGTGTAATAGGTGACCTTATTGCTTAATGCCGATCTATTTCCGGCAAACCTTTGGTGAATGAGATAGATTAAATTACAAAAAGAAGGAGGATGGCGCACATAAGATGTTAATTAAACAAAAGTATAATACATGTAGACAAAACATAAAACAAATAAAATGAAACAAAAATTATATTGCAACAGAAATAAACACACTGAAAAAAATTTATACATTTCACACAAAATAAGTAAGTTAACACTGAAATGAAAATAAATATATTTATTCTCTGTGTTTGAGGTTCCTCTGCACGGAGAAGAAACAGGCGAAAGAAACTCCCCAGTATTTTCTTTTTAACCGCCTTCGAAAAAGGAGGAGGATCCTTGTTCGTCTGTATCTATTTTTTTGGTTTTTTTTTGAGCCGTGTGGTGGCGGCTCGTTAAAAGAATACTGCCACTACATCTCATCCAATGGATCTCGTAAAAGGCGAGTAAGGAATTAAACTGCACTGTGCACCCAACAGCGCATGGTGGCGATGGGCTCACCACCTATCACACCAAGTGCATTTTATTGTTTTGGTGAAACGTGGATTGTGGCAGTAATCAGTTTTTGCAGTGAGTGCCCAGTCTCTGGTTCCCCTTTATGGGATACAGTCGTGATCTTATGTATGTATGTTTTAATTTTTTATAAAATTAATATTTAGAAACAGCCTGGTAGCGATCACTTAATTCCCAGGGGTCATTATCCGTACTAATATTATAAAACGGAAAAGTAACTAAGTCTCTCTGTATGTTTGTTAGCTTTTCACGGCTCAACTGCTGAACCGATCTTGGCGAAATTTTACACAGATATGGCTTGCATCCTGGAGAAGGACATAGATATTTTATATCCCGGAAAATCAAATAGTTCCCATTGGATATTTATAAAACCTATATCTACGCGGACAAACTCGCTGGCGCCTACATATTATAGAAATACCCCATAAATAATAATAATAAGTATTTTTATAGTAATGTTTTAATAATTTTTTGAACCTATTGGTAGAAAGACTTTGCGCACTTTCTGGGATTTTGTTGTAAAATCGTACCCTTTGCTGTAATGACTACTGAGTGGAGTAACCGGCATTACAAGCACTGACTTGGAAAATAATATGTACTTAAGTTTTTGTAGCACTACAATAAAGTTACAGCCTATTAATTCGTCAGCTCGGTTGGCGCAGTGGCTAAGCCGTGGCTTTTGCGCAGCGGGTCGCGGGTTCGATTCTCATACGGGACAAATATTTGTATGGCCTACATATAGTTGTTCCGGGTGTATTATACATGTGGAATTTATCTATTTAAAACGCACCCACGATACAAGAGAAATACTACTGTGTGGCGTCATTTTCAAAAGAATCAAAAAAGAAAATAAATGTCCCGCTGCTGAGCATAGGATATCTCATTTCTGAGAGTGTTTGGAGCCGGGAAGAGTCCGTCACGCTGCTCCAGTGCAGGTTGGCGGACTTCACATGTTTTCGTAATATTTATATTCCTCAGACAAGTGAATTTCCTCACGATGTTTTTCTTCACCGCTGAGCACGTGGTAAATCGGCACTTAAAACAACAAGAGGTGCCGGCGCCGGAGATCGATCTCAGGTTACTCGTGCACTATGAAATTTTAGGCAGTTAAAATAAGTTTTCATTTTTTGCTCCATTTTCTCAACAATGTAAGTAATAAGAAAGCGAAAACCTCGCGGACCGTGCGTCTGCAGCGTGCGGCACTCGCGCCCGGACTATGTTGACACCATTTGATGAAGGAAAAGGAAAGTAGGTTAATTTGCTAAGATTCGCATGCAAAATATAAAAATGGTACATATTGGCTAGTTTTTTGAAGAGCACCGCCCTCTCTCCCTCAGCAGCGTGCACAAACAAACTAACACCGCCACCAGGAACCGCCACCAGATACCCTCCACCAACCACTACAATACTACCATTAGATAATATACACCACTGAAGTCGAGAACACGACTCGTCTTTCGCCCCAAAACAAGGCATTATCAAGCGTCGGCGGCCGTCTGTCGTAGAGTCTATGTGGAGGAGGGAGGGCGGGCGGTGCTCTTCAAAAAACTAGGTAACTAACACCATTTTTACATATTGCATACGGATCTTAGCAAAGTAACTTACTTTCCTTCATTATAATGGATTTCTGCCAAGTAACGCCTGATTCTATTGACGACACCATTTCAGATTTCGAGTCCTTGAGCGATGTCTGTGTTTGCTTTGTAGCTCCTACACGTTACACGAAGCTTGTTTTCTATACTCTATTTTTATGGTAGCAATTAGTCTATTGTTACCGACGCCTAATCAAGAATATTGAGTAACAAGGACTGCGCTAGTATAATTCTAGTGGGGGACTCTTTAATATGCAATAAAGTCAAAGTCAAAAATTCTTTATTCAGTTTAGGCTTGTATAAAGCTCAAAATCTACACCGATTCAAAAAATAAGACCTTCTCAGAGAAGAGCCGACAAGAAAGTCTGGGGTCTTTCTTTTTTTCAATGCCATATTACACAGTCATTTATAAATTACATAAAAATTTCACCATAAAGTTAGTAACCAGGGGATTTGCAAGTGCTCAGTAAGAGTTATTTTCACACATCTATGTCCTTTATGTAATGGTCTATTTTATAATACTCGTACGTTTTTTGTAATAATGTCTTCTTGACAAAATATCGCGAGGACCCAAATTATATATTGCCCTAATGCTTGTTTTTGCAAAATGACGAGAAAGTACTTCCTAGATCCCAGGACTTTCACAGATTCATAGCCAATTTCTTTAATTTATCTGTAAATTGTTATTATATTAACATATGCGGATTCGCGATCGTAGTATTTTATTTTATTTAAACTTTTATGCACTAGTATGCTGTGTCACCCAGAAAATTACTGTGTGACACCACACTGTGCCCATCACCCTGAGACAAAAGTTATTAAGTCTCATATGCCCAGTGATTACCCTAGCTCACAGTGCCCTTCAAACCGAAACACAGTAATGCTTGCACACTACTGCTTCACGGCGGAATAACTGGCCCTGGGGTGGTACCTACCTAGACGGATTCCTGCATAGGAATCCTACCACCAGTGAAATGGATAATTTAGGTCTGGCATCATTGACACGGTTACTTCGATGCGAGGCCAAAACAAAATATATAGCCTATAAAGCTTTCGCAAGGCTTAGGCGTGTACAATCCGGACACCCCATATCCCCTTATTCATTAAGACATTGGTTCTTAAAAATTCTACTTCATCTGTAGTGCATCCTCGTTTATCATCTTACAAAAAATTTAATAAAATATTTCTCAAGTGTATATCTAAGTTTTTTGGTATTGTAACTATTATATATTTAATTAATACGATTTCTGAAAGTATATCTAAAGCTACTTGTTATTTCTTAGGTCTTAGGCTTGTGTTCTAGCACACATGCTACAGACAAATTATTGCTTTTCGGGTTTGGACGTGAAGTATTTATTTATTTATTTATTTAGATTGCTTTACATGAAATTAAATTATAAAATTCATGTACCCTGTCGGGCGTGGCAATGAATGTATGTGAGAGGCAGACATCTATCTGAGTCATTTTTCAAAATATTCTTCAATATTATAATAACTTTTTTCAATTAGGTACGCTTTTAATTTTTTCTGAAATGATTTGTAGTTTTTTTCGTTTTTTATGTTAATCGGTAATTTATTATATAGTAACCGGCGCCTAGTTTCTGATACAGCATCCGGCGCTACAGCAATGTATCTTTGTTTTCTCAAAATGTCAAATGTTTTATTGGTGATGCCTATGCAGGAATCCGTCTAGGTATGTACCACCGCAGGGTCAGTTATTCTGCCGTGAAGCAATAGTGTTCCGGCTTGAAGGGTATTGAAAACTAATGTTATTGCACTTAACATCTCTCGAACGTATTGCTCGTCTCGTCACTTTCTCCGATAAAAAATCCTCTGAATATCCGAAAATATCAATCTCAAAATCCTACAGATAGGTGATGGTAGGTAGCGTCACTCAGCAGCATCTACTCGCTCAGCGTAATGAATACAGACTTTTAAGCAATGCATGCCAGACACTTTTGCGCATTCTGGGACAGGCCTATGTCGAGCAATGGACTAGGAAGTATGTTTCTGAGCGCCTTGAATCTGAAATGCCACGGCTTTCACTTTTCATGACACTAAATACAGCTTAAGGTTTGATTGTCTGACTGTGAAATAAAGAAAATTTGAAAAATATTTTCCTATTTTACATGTAAGTAAGTAATGAATATGATTGATGAGCAATAATAATATGTTATTACAAGCGAATACGTTATATTCGAATAATAGAGCTTTAATATAAGCTTTAAAGCTCGAAACATCACTACTTCGAGGCCCAGGTGTGCAGTGCGGCACAGCGCGTGGCCCTCGGCCCTCACCAGTGTGCGCGTAGCCGTCGCCTCAATCGGACGTTACGTTTCGTAGTCGTGACACGCAGTGATTTGGAACTAGTGCCGCGAGTTATGTGCGAAGTGTACGTTTACTGCAATGTGCTTGTATTGTAGTGTGTGCTTTTTGGACAGTTTATAATTGAAACCGTAAGTAAATAATATTTTAATTTTGAAAAATTCGGGATTTCGATATCTTATATATTTGATCAACACAATCGCAAAAAAGTCTCAATAATTTCAGTTTCCTGCCAGCGCACCTGATTAATATACGATTACAACTGTACAAAATTATATTTGTTTTTTAATTTTCTGCAGTGACTTGATAAAAAAAATATTGAATTAGTCCATAACGTCGTGCCAAAAATTAAGTCCGATTATGATAAACTTTTCGTGTTTACTAAACGTCAATAAAGGTTTTAAACCGATGTTCTTCGCAGATTTTGAAGTTATTATATAATAAATCCTGTTACCTATAATCCCTTTCAAAATTTTGACCGTGAAAAACTTTAGTCGTTCTATAAAGTGTACACTTTTGGCAGCTTTCCTAAAATGTGACTATTGCCCCGATAGGACATTTGTAGGTGTGAATTTGTTTTTTGCCTGACTAAATAAACAATTTAGTTAAATAAAACGAATATTCTCCGATTATAGCCGTACAGGTGGTAGGGTTGCAGGAATCCGTGAGTGCCGTCAAGTAGTATGCAAACATTACTGTGTTGCGGTCTAAAGGGTACTGAGAGCTACTGTAATCACTGGGCGTATGAGAACTGACGTGACGTCATCTGACTCAGGGTGACGGGCGCAATGTGGTGCTACAAAAATGTTCTGAGTGACGCAGCGTTTGTTATGGACAGACGTTGCTCTTACCATTAAGTGAATGGTTCATACATAAAAAAATATATTGATAAAAAGAAAATTAACTACTAAGGTGGTTTTACTGGTGGTAGGATTCCTATGCTGGAATCCGTCTAGGTAGGTACCACCCCAGGGCCAGTTATTCTGCCGTGAAGCAGTAGTGTGCAAGCATTGATGTGTTTCGGTTTGAAGGGCACTGTGAGCTAGCGTAATCACTGGGCATTTGAGACTTAAGAACTGATGTCTCAGGGTGACGGGCGCATTGTGGTGTCACACAGAAGTATTCTAGGTGACACAGCATTTTTTGTGGGCGGACGTTGCACTTACCATCAGGTGAACGTTTTGCTCGTTTCGTCACTTTTTACAATAAAAAAAAAGGTGATCACTGAGCTCAACAAAAATTGTTTTAAAATATGTAGCTGTACCTTTCTCTGTACCGACTTCTATAATAGAACTTAATATTTTTATTAAATATATTGTAATTTAAACAATATAATATTTACTATAATGTCCTGGTTTTACTTTAACCACGATTTTGGAAAAAATGTCTGTTTCTCCTTTAAAAGAACCCAGTGGGCTTTAATGTAATTCAGAATATTAGTGAAAATTATGCATATACTCGTATAATTTCGGTGATGTAATTGCTGTTAGCCTTTTTGGCTTTTACAGCTTCATCGGATACTGTGCTCACGGGCCAGGGGCCCGCGTGCCAGGTTTGGTTTGACCCAAACATAAATACTTAAATAAACTCCTACAAACAAATCGAAATTCGGACTGTGTCGCGTTTTTATGCATTTATTTATTATAGCTTGGAATACAAGGATAATTAATGTTTAATAAATAGTTATAAATATGACAACAGCCGCTGTTAAATTATAGAACATGACAAGGCCGAATAATTACCCTACAATATTTTAAAACGTATAACATACGCGTAATTGAGTTTTGGTACAGCATGAACGCGAGCTAACGATTCGATTTTCATGAAGCGATGTTATGCCTGATGCGGTTTGGTTTGTTTGGGGCGCTCAAACGGTCGATCGCGATCTACCGTTTATCATAATGTATTATATATACATATATACATAAATGTAATATCTATGCCACGATACGGGTAGGTAGGGTACCTAGGCAACAATCCTGCATCACACTACTTGCAGCCTCTCAGAGTCGATCGCAGAATAACAATATTGAGGTAGATCGCCTGCAGTTCAAGTTTCAGCACCTCGGACGTACGGGTTTCGAATAGTTAATATTTAATAAAATATATCTTAACAGTTCTTAGCATTTTAAAATGTATTTAAGAACATCACAGTGATATCAGTGTTAAAAAGTTTATGACTAGTCTAGTACATTTAAAATAACGGAGATAACATAGAACATGTGAAGATTCTCAGTGTATTTCACTTGTTGAGTCATTAGAAGACCTCAACGAAAGTAGTTTAATGTAAATTTTTTTTTTGTATAAAATGACGAAATAAACAAATCGTTTATCTGTAAGTGCAACGTCTGCACACAACAAATGCTCTCAGACCATTCCTGTGGGACCCTACACTGTGCCGACACCCTGAGACATCACTTCTTAAGACTCATATGTCCAGTAATTACATTATCATTCAGTGCCATTCAAACTGAAACACAGTAATGTTTGCACACTAACTGCTTCACGGCAGAATAACTGGCCCTGGTGGTATAGCATAACCTAAATATAAATAGAATAACGTAGACGGATTCCTGCATAGGAATCCTAACACCATTAAAAAGTGTCTATGTTTCAAAAGCTTTGAACATAATATTAATTTGGGGATAGTTCCGAGGAATCGTTCGGTTTAATCCCGAATGTTTTGATGAAATGAAATTTTCGCCGAATGTCAGCTTGATGGATGGCATTCCAGCGCTGTTCGTTATTCAAGGAATTTTATGCAAAGCGCGACAACTGTGTGGTATTTGCTTCCAATAACAGTTCTAGACCGATACGATTTAGGAATTTCAAGAAAAAATCCTACACCTTTGTCAAAGGCCGGCAACTCACCCGCAATTCCTCTGGTATTGCGGATATTAAGTGGCGGCGGTGATCACTTACCATCAGTAAAACCACTTCTATAAAAAAAAGAAATATAATTTGGATCGACGACCGCGTGGCGTAGTGGTCAGCGTACCTGACTTCTGCGCCACCGGTCCTGGGTTCGATTCCCAGCCGGAGGTAACATTTGTGCAAAAACACAAATTGTTGCTTTTCGGGTCTGGTTGTGTTGTGCATGTGTAAAACGCACCCACGATACAGGAGAAAATCCTAGTGTGGGGCTTCGTTTAAAAAAAAAAAAAAGAATATTTCTCTTTACTTGAACGTGTGGTAGTAACGGTTCCGTGAACATCATCATCATCATTTACTTTCTGTATTAGGTAGCCCGTTTATGGTTTCAAAGCATGAAACTTCACGCTGCGGCCATAAGAAGCCGCACGGGCCGAGAATGGCTGAACTGTAAATGCGTGCGGCGCAATAATGTTGCCCCTTTTTTACGAGGGTCACAGCTAATTAATTCATATTTTTTAGACATGTTCACATAATCCTAACATTTCAAAATCATCAACATCATTGATCATTTCAGCCTGTCACTAGTCCACTGCTGAACATAGGCCTCCCCCATAGATTGCCTCAAAAGTTGGTAGCTCTCATTTTGGAGGGATTTTGCCATAGTTGCCACGCTTGACAGGCGGGTTGGCAACCGCAGTTTATTTATTCAGTTGTTCCAGAAAGACGCTGCTACCCGTCTTGGTTTCATCCCGTGGGTGTGGTAAAATTCTATAGAGAGAAAATTAAAATCAAAAGAATCAGAATCTTTCATGAACAAACTTGCATATTATTCTGAATACGTCGATTGCTTCCATATCATTTAATAAAATTACCCGTAACGTGTGTCACTTGAAAGGAAAAATTCTCTGATTCAAATTGCTCACCTCGTTTTTTTGACAGGCCGTAGCATGAAGTATTTTTGAACAAATTTTACTTCAATATGGGAAATATTTGTTATAAACAATGTATAGTGTCTCATATGGATAGTATTTTTTCTAAGTATACAAATTAAGTTTCGTGAAACAATAATAAACTGTCGATAAATTTATTCTTCGATTATTCTGTGATTGTTATTTTTGAGGAACTCCATACAATTACCAGTGAGGATTTACAGTTACCAGTGAGGGCTGTCGTGCGGAAGGCGTGGGGGTAAAGGTAAAGGGTCGGATTATAGAAGGATCGTTCATTTGTATTCAAGCTCTGCTAATGCTGTTATCTTAGGACGCCTCAATTCAAGTTACCTCTCTCTCTTTATTTGAATGTTTAATGTTCTTTCGTATAAAACAAGAGGGGTTTCTTGTTTTCGTTTTAAAACCAGGAAACTGTAATCATACTACTACGTTATAATAAAGAAGGAGAGTTTGTATGTTTGAACAAGCTGAACTCAGGAAATAACAATTTGATTTGAAAAGTTATTTTTGCTTTAGATACGAGGGTGGATTGAAAAGTACTCGGCCTAACCAAGAAAATAAACACATACTAAATCAGTTATATTTTTATTTTTCTACATAATCACCATCAAGTTCAATACACTTTTGCCACCTCCCCTTCCAAGCATTTAGACCGTTAAAAAAAATGATTCTTCCTTAGAGTCAAAATATGCGTCTACAGCTGCTTTGACCTCGTCGTTTGTCGAAAATCTTTGACCTCCCAAGTGCTTTTTTAGGTTAGGGAACAGAAAGAAGTCTGATGGTGCCAGATCAGGTGAATACGGCGGATGCGGTAACAGTTCAAAGCCACAATTGTGAATTCCAGCCATTGACTGTACTGACGTGTGAACACGGGCGTTATCTTGATGAAACAGGACTTTTCTTCTGAGCATTCCTCGACGTTTTTCTTTTATTTCCTCTCGTAAACGACGTAGTAAGGTGCAGTAGTAATCAGAGTTTATAGTCTGACCCCTTTCAAAATAATCAATCATAATCACACCTTTCGAGTCCCAGAATACTGAAGCCATCACCTTATTTGCCGACAAAATCGACTTAGCCTTTTTAGGGGGTGGTGAACCAGGTCTTCTCCACTGTTTTGATTGTTGTTTTGTTTCCGGTGTACAGTAATGAACCCATGTTTCGTCCATAGTAACAAAACGATTCAAAAAATCATCTGCATCGGCTTCAAATAACTCCAAACAGTCGCGTGAAATAGTCAATCGCGTCCTTTTTTGTTCAACTGAAAGCAGTCGCGGAACCCACCTCGCAGACACCTTGTGGAAACCCAACTCGTTGACAATGATGTTTTGAGTTCGTTCATAAGAGATACCTATAATCTCGGCTATCTCTCTAATTTTTAATCTGCGGTCTCCCATTATTAAATCAAGTACTTTTTTAATATTTTCGTCAGTAGTTGACGTCGAAGGCCTTCCAGAGCGGGGTTCATCTTTCACACTCTCTCTACCACGCTTAAATTCTGCTATCCATTTTTTGACGGATGAATATGACAGAGCACAATCGCCTAATGTACTGACCATGTCATCATGGATGGCTTTTGATGATAGCCCCTTCTTATGGAGGTATTTAATGACGGCACGCTGCTCGATTTGCTCCATTCGCGGAAATTATGACCGATTACTTTGTTAATAAATTTATAAAATCACAACTAATTATCGCACACGTTTCGAACTTCACACAATGAACTAGTCTGAACTGAACTAAATAATGTGGGTAGATTTGATTTTTAGAATTGAATGGATCTGTGTTAGACCGAGTACTTTTCAATCCACCCTCGTAGCTTATCAGTTGATGTTTAAAGCTATAAAACTTTATACTCTGGCTTTAAGGAGGTTCAATGCTGAGAACCGAACATTAGCGAGAAGGGGCGAAGTACCATGCCGTACGGCGCAATCATGTGGTCGGCTTAGTTTACGGGTGAAACCGCGGGCCACAGTTAGTGGTTCATAAAAAGTAAATCAATTCGTTAATAACTTTATTACTTACGAAAATTATGGATCAAGTACTCTGAGGAAATTTTTTAACGACAATCTTAAATAACAACACAAAATTATGCATTTGGATTTTTTGTTGAATTTGTTGACCGCGTGGCGTAATGGTTAGCGTGGCTGACTTATGCGACGCGGGTCCTTGGTTCGATCCCCAGCAGGAGCCAACATTTGCGCAAAAACACAAATTGTTGCTTTTCGGGTCTGGTTGTGTTGTGTATGTGAAATCGATGTCTGTAAAGCGCACGCACGATGCAGGAGAAAATCTTTCTGTGGAGCATCGTTTTAATATGCAAAAGCAATGAAAGTTTTACATTACAACGTTCACCTGATTGTGAGTGCGACACCTACAATCAGGTTAACGATTTGCTCGACTCGTTATTTTGACTAATATTTTTTTATATAGAAGCCGCTCTTTTATATGACAAATGAGCAAACGGATCGCCTGATGGTAAATGATCACAGCCCCCCATGAGAATCCCCAGTACCTACCACAGGAATTACGTGCAATTATTATTATTCTTTGTTAGTTTGACTTTTTTTTGTTCTTATAATCGTCATAAAGTGACGAAATGAGCAAAACGTTCACCTGATGGTAAGTGCAACGCCCGCCCATAACAAATGCTGTCACCCAGAACATTTCTGTGTGATACCACACTGCGCCCGTCACGCTAAGCCATCAGTTCTTAAGCCTCATATGTGCAGTGAGCTAGCGTAAGCTCTTAGTGCCCTTCTAACCGAAACACAGTATTTTTTTTGCACACTACTGCTTCACGGCAGAATAACTGGCCCTTTGGTTGTACCTATCTAGACGGACTCCTGCATAGGAATCATACCACTATTAATTTATTAGGTTATGAATCAAACAATAGAGGATAAAAAAAATTCAGAACCACATTTATTAAATTATATGATGCAAGGGAAATATTGTTAATTTATAATGCAAACTTATTTTACAATAGTGTGTATTACGTACTGTTGGAAGCGCACCACCGGCTCTCTCACAATAATGCGCATAGATAACTACGACGACTAGCGACTCGGCAAAACTCTTATTTCGCTTCGTTATGAGGTGAGACCAGAGTGGTGTTCTTGACAGTGCCGATGTGTTTTATCTAGTTTTAGTGCTGTAGTGTTGGGCCATCATGGCGATCTCTTCAAAATGTAGGTAATAAATACTATTTTTATGCAAACTATTTTAATGAAAAATAAATAAATGTAACTTTTTTTAATATATTTCGCCTTATATATATTTTTGAAGCCGATAGGTGTCCGGCAGAGTAGAACAGCACCTACCTCTTTCCTACCGAGGTGTCGTAAGAAGCGGCTAGGGAATTGTACGCACAACTTATATTCGTGCAAAATAACACCTTATTATGCAATGCTGTCACTATATTTCTCATGGGAATGCAACGAGGAGTAAGAATTTTTCGACTCTTAGCAAAATGGCGGCGACGTGATTCGCCATCCATTACGTCTCGTTTCACACGACGAGTGGGCTACGTGATATATAATTTCGGTGATGTAATTGCTGTTAGCCTTTTTTGGCTTTTACAGCTTCATCGGATACTGTGCTCACGGGCCAGGGGCCCGAGTGCCAGGTTTGGTTTGACCCAAACATAAATAAATAAATAAACTCCTACAAAAACCTCGAAATTCGGACTGTATCGCGTTCGCTGCGTGCTTGCGCGATTTAGAATATCTCAATACGATTTTAAGTCGTCTAATGACCGTCCGAGGGAGGCTGCGGGCCTCCATTCGGACTGTCGACTTGTGTGTCGGTAACTCTGGGCGGTGAGAACCGCCCTGGAACACGGGTGTATCTTGTGTACGCGGTGTGATTGTCGACTGCTGCGCGCCGCTCTCTACGGCGGTCGCGCGTCGTGGTGCGTGTTATATTAAAGCTATTAACTGTGTGTACAGTGTAGCCTGGATCGTGACTGACCGTATCGTGGTCAGGGGGCTACGTGAGTGGTCCCTGCCTACCTCTTATATAGGAAAAAGGCGTGACTGTATGTAATTATTTTTTTAATAACTTAGATTACAAAATAAAAAATCTTTAACACAAGACTAAGCTGCGAATGAGATAAGGCTTAATCGAACACTCCTGCTCATGAAGCTAGTGAGAACATAGGATGGTCCTCGCACGGGCTGGGCAGGTGCGGCTGCGGCAATCAGCAGCTCGTTTATCGCAGCCGGCGGCTTACTCGCTGAAGTACCTCGTCACCAGAACTAATTACATCAACGTTTTATGTCACGGTCGGCTGCCACCGTGTTATTTGATACGTAGACTGTGACACTGTGTATAGCGTTTTAATCTTATTATATGACGATGAAGAATGAGAGAAACTCCAAGAGCTCTTTACGTTTATAATTATATAAATTAAAGTAAAAATGTAAATACAGTAACGGTCCATATACGTGTAAATCATCAACATCATCACTAGTCCACTGCTGAAAATAGGCCTCCGCCATAGTTTGTCACAAAGGTATGTAGCACTCATTTTGGAGGGACTTTGCCATAGTTGCCACACTTAGCAGTCGGGTTGGCAACCGCAGTCTATTTATTCACATTTTCCAGGAAGACGCTGCTGCCTATTTTCTAATTTAAAATTTCCCTCTCGACTTTTACGACACCCATGGGATGAGATGGGGTGGTAGATTCTCTTCAGCCACTACCACACGGCTGGCGTGTAAATACTCGATTTTTTTTAAACCTAAGGGCGCATCTGCTCTATTACTTTTTGATAAATAAAATATCTATAAAATACACAAATGTGGATACGAGTATAATTTATAAATCCATTGCAGTATTGTACGAAATGATGTTAATGATGAATTGCGGTTAATTAGGCATGGGAAATCTGATTAACAATTCCGCATTACTCGTTCAACCTAATTTCAGGTCGTCTCATTAATATTATTGGAAGACCAAAATCATTGGGTATTTGTTTTTGTAAATAATAATATTATCATAGTAATTAACTTGTCAACGAGTCAGGGATGGCTGAGCGACAGCGCCGCCTACCTCTTGATTAGGCGGTAGAGGGTTCCTTGTGTAGGTAGCGTAGAATAATAATTTCACCTTACTACGCTTAACCACCAATTAACTAGGTAAACCGACAGTTTCGTTTCGAAGGAGTGACAAGGTCGGTGTCTCGAATTCAACTAAAATCCCCCACCATTAATTAGAAAATTACTAAACCAATCGGTTCTAATTATTTCTAAAATAAAAAGAGACAAGATTTCACTGAACAAAAGCGATTGTGGTGCGCCCGCCGCGGACGCTCGAGAGAGTGTCCCCCAACCAGGTCGCACCGACCATCGCATCGACGCTCCGCCAGACCAATAGCTGTCAAATCTCGTTCCGGCGTATCTTTTAACAGATGGCGCTAGCAATGCGCCGTCAAACTAGTCAAATTCCGAAAGACCAGACGATAGTTTTAAAAAAAACTTTATACGTCGTTAATTGAAAGCTTACTAAGACTAATGTATTATATAATTAAACATATTATATAGTTCCCCCTACTTTCCACACCAACTGCGATAAGTCGATGTGAGCGATTACACTAAATCTATTCTTTTAAACTAAGAATGCTGAGTTTACACATTGGACCCGACAGAGATGGTGTTCTCATGGATGATGTTCTGATTACATACTCTCTCTCTCTCTTTCTCATTGGGTAGCCAGAGACCACATCTTTCCACTTGTTATGATCCTGACACACTCCTTTCTTTCGCTTGTTCTACTTTCATTAGCGTTTTCATACAAGCTCTTCGGTTGCGGGTACTTGTAACGTAACATTTCCTCAAAAGGTCATCGATGTGATTCAGGGACAGTTATTCTGCTGTGAAGCAGTAGTGTGCAAACATTACTGTTTCGGTTTGAAGGGCACTGAGAGCTATCGTAATCACTGGGCATATGAGACTTAAGAACCGCGCCCGTCACCCTGAGACACACTACTGCTTCACGGCAGAATAACTGGCACTGGGGTGGTACCTACCTAGATGGATTCCTCCATAGGAATCCTACCATCAGTAGTCTCTTCTCTATAAATCAATAATTCAACATATTATTTACTGTAGGCCAATAATATACAGACATAAATAAAACCGTTGCAGTAACTATCTCTAAAAACGATTCCTTTCAGTCAAAGTTTGCGTCTCATCCATACTTATAATTGCGAAAGTAACTCTGTTTGTTACCTTTTCACGACTTAACTGTTGTACCGATATTGGCGAAATGCGGCACAGAGATAGCTTGTATCTTGGAAACGGATAAAATATCTATAAATCCGGAAAATCGTAAGAGTTCCCACAGTATTTTAATAAACCTAAATCCACGCGGACGTAATCGCGGGATTCAGCTACATAGTAATAAAGTAACATAGAATCCGATGAAGTTATTATATTATGTAAACAGTCGTTATTGGCGCGGTGTAGCGCGCTACGCAATTTACGTAGCCCATCTACAACCTAAGCGCTAGCTTAAGAGTTCATCATACATTTCACGACAGAGTAGTGCAAACTATTATATTTACTGTGAAATTCTACGTAACATTGAACGGCAGCTGTTTGTCATGGCATTGTTTGATCTTTCCTATGTACTATAGTGGTCACCCCGTGGTCGAAATTCGACTGAGTTTTGAGTAATTATTTCATTTTAAAACATATTAAAATACTATTATGAGTTTGGTGTTGTCAGTATGAATGTAAACAAACGAGACTGGCAACTATGGCAAAATCCCCCAAAATGAGAGCCACTAACTTTTGTGGTAATCTATGGGGGAGGCCTATGTTCAGCAGTGGACTAGTAATAAGCTGAAACGACGACTATATTATACATAAATTGTACCTGCTTCTTCTCCATACATAATTTAACTATGCCAAATCTCACACTCCTTCGCGCGCGCAATATGCTTAAAAGGTTTGTGCAAGAAAACTGTACCCAGTAGGTACAGTTTTCTTTTCACCTATTAATACTCGTATATAGATGATACTGATGTTAAATTCTAATTAATACAAATGTTATATATTGTAATGCCGTGTGGTGGCGGCTCGTTAAAAGAATACTACCACTCCATCTCATCCAATGGATCTCGTAAAAGGCGAGTAAGGAATTAAACTGCACTGTGCACCCAACAGCGCATGGTGGCGATGGGCTCACCACCTATCACACCAAGTGCATTTTATTGTTTTGGTGAAACGTGGATTGTGGCAGTCATCTGTTTTTGCAGTAAGTGCCCAGTCTCTGACTACCCCTTATGGGATACAGTCGTGATCTTATGTATGTATGTATGTATATATTGTACATAAATTTATTTTTCCTTTACGAATGCGGGAGTAAGAAATAAACTTGTCGTATTATATACAAATAACGTACTTATTAATGACAGTACCGATACTACGCATACAAGTACCACAGCGCCATATTTATGTTGAGTTATTTGTGCGCGTTCACACGGGTAGAATGTTTTTTTTTACAATGTGGTATTTCGCTTGAACTGCTCTTAGCTGATTACATCCATAATCACAATGCATGTTCAAGGTTCAGAAATTCTGTTATTTATTTTTAATTGGATAAAGTGATGAATCGAGCAAAACGTTCACCTGATGGTACAACGTCTGCCCATAACAAATGCTGTGTCACTCAGAACATTACTGTGTGACACACTGCGCCCGTTTCCTTGAGACATCAGTTCTTCAGTCTCATATGCCCTGTGATTACGTTAGCTCTCAGTGCCCTTCAAACCGAAACACAGTAATGTTTGCACACTACTGCTTCACGGCAGAATAGCGACAGACTAGCTTAGGATATTTTATAATTTTAAGGATTTTTTAAATTTTATTTAAAAACAAAAAGACTAATTGTTACTAATAAAAGTGAAAAGGCCATCGTAAATATAAACTCTTTAATATTTCACACGGGCTTTGGAACAGAAAAGAGATGGCCATACTTCCAGTCGGAATTGGCAGAGTTCACATGTCGCCAGAATATTTTTCTAAACATGCGTGATGTTTTCCTTTATCGCCGAGCACACCCGGGTGCTCTTAAAATTCAAATTAACAATTTCAGTGGTGCCGGCACCGGAATCGAACCCGGCACCAGGTAGCCACCTCAATATTTTCATTAAATCCTGCCGCTTATAATTAAGGCGAGGTTTTACGAGAGGCTGGCAACGATTCCCCGCTAGAAGGAGGAATTAAGGCGTTACTTTACCATTTCGGAGGCTCAATTACTTTGAGTCGTTCCGAGCGGCCGTTATCTCGAGAAAAGCCATGAAACGTAAATACTGCTGAGAGCTTTCCGTCCTTAGGGTTCTGTCTACAAAATATAGCTGTCGTTTTTACAACGCGAAATTGAAAGGGAAATATTATTTTAAAAGTAGACCGACCTTTACAAGGTTTATTTGCGCGAAGGAGTCTCTTTGTTGATTGTATTTTTGATGACTGAGCCTGTACAGTTTATGAGAGTAATTTATTAGCACAATATAAAAAATATGCAATGATTTCTTGTATTCAAGTGACTTTAATTTAATTTTTTTTATTGTTCATCTAGGATTTATCCGGTATCGGGGGTGTGTTTTACAGACATACATTTCACATATAACCAGATTCGATTTATGTTTTTGCACAAATGTTTTCTCCGGCTGGGATTCGAACCCAGGACCCGCAGCGTTGAAATCAGGTACGTTAACCAGTAGGCCACGCGGTCTCTAAACGCGTTTTTCGACAAAACAGTAACATTGAACTCAGTTAAACGCTTAAACTTCGTTTTTCTTGAACTGATCGCGTTTAGTTTCAACGGTGAAATCCGCCCTAAGTCGGACTGTCAGATTGCTGTTATTATTTCTAGCCATCTCCCTATTCTAGTTTTGTGGCGTAGAGTTATTATATGTATCATATAGAGATAGCTCCGTTTCATCATCATCATCATCATTTCAGCCTATTACAGTCCACTGTTGAACATAGGCCTCCCCCATAGATTGCCACAAAACACGGTCCTGAGCCACCTGCATCCATCGACTTCCCGCAAAACCGTGCAGGTCGTCGCTCCATCTAGTGGGGGGTCGCCCTACGCTGCGTTTGCCGGTACGAGGTTGCCACTCGAGAACCTTTCTTCCCCAACGGTTGTCGGTTCTACGAGCTATATGGCCGGCCCATTGCCACTTCAGCTTGCTAATCCTTTGGGCTATGTCGGTTATTCTAGTTCCGCTGCGGATAACATCGTTGCGGATTTTATCTCGCAGAGAAACTCCGAGCATAGCCCTTTCCATAGCTCGCTGCGCGACTCTGAGCTTCCTCATGCGGCCTGCAGTGAAGGACCACGTTTCGGTTCCGTAAGTCATCACTGGCAACACGCACTGGTTGTATACTTTTGTTTTCAGGTATTGAGTTATACTCGACGACAAGATGTGTCGCAATTTCCCGAACGCTGCCCAGCCGAGTTGGATCCGTCGATTGACCTCTTGGTCGAAGTTGGACCTACCTAGTCGGACAATCTGTCCTAGGTATAAATATTCATCGACAACTTCGATCGTAGTGTTCCCAATAACAACCGGTATAGGTGTGACATGGACGTTAGACATGATCTTCGTCTTGTCCATGTTCATCTTAAGACCCACCTGTTGGGAGACACTATTGAGGTCATTGAGCATAGCGCTAAGGTCCTCCAGCCATTATGACTATGTCGTCGGCAAATCGAAGGTGAGTGATGTATTCGCCATTGACGTTGATACCGTATCCTTTCCAGTTCAGTAGCTTGAAGACATCTTCCAATGCAGCGGTGAAGAGTTTCGGGGATATAACATCACCCTGTCTTACACCTTTCTGCAATTGGATCGGTTTCGTACTCTGGTTCTGTACTCGGATAGCCATCGTAGCATTGGTATACAAGCACTGCAGCACATCGATATACCGACAGTCAATTCGGCACCGCTGAAGCGGCCGTAGCACCGCCCAAATTTCGACGGAATCAAAGGCTTTCTCATAGTCCACATACGCCAGACATAGCGGGAGATTGTACTCATCGGTCTTTTGTACAATCTGGCGAAGGGTATGTATGTGGTCTATGGTACTAAAGCCTTTTCGGAATCCGGCTTGTTCGGGAGGCTGGAAGTCGTCAAGTCTGCTTGCGAGACGATTCGTAATGACTCTCGAAAACAGCACGTAGACGCGGCTCAGAAGCGATATCGGTCTATAGTTCTTCAAGAGGGCATTATCGCCCTTCTTGAAGAACAGGACAACCACGCTTCTGCTCCACGCTTCCGGCGTAGCGCCGCCGTGGATGACGGAATTAAATAGCTTCTGAAGGACTAAAAGTACCGGTTTTCCACCCGCTTTCAGAAGCTCCGCTGTAATTCCGTCCTCGCCCGGCGCTTTGCCATTCTTGAGCTGTTTGAGAGCCATACTAATCTCGCTCAGACTGACGTCCGGGATATCGTCGGAATAGTGTCGTACGAGATATGGTCTTGGGTCGTTACTCACACTAGTGTGTGGCTCCAACGACGATGTGTACAGCTGTCCATAGAATCTCTCGATCTCATTCAAAATCTCTGGTCCAGCAGAAATGACGCCACCGCTATCGGTCCTCAACTTAGTCAGTTGGCTTTTTCCGGCAGACAGATCTCTGGCAAAGACCTTGGAGCCTTGGTTTCGCTCTATCGCTTCCTCAATACGAGCAGTTTTGAAGAAGCGTAGGTCTCGCCGCATACATTTGGAGATCTGTCTGTTCAGTTGCCGATATGCTGACGCATCAGCTGAGTAGCACTGCAGCCTCATTTCTCGCCTAGCCTCCATGAGATTGAGAGTGTGGTCGGAGAGTTTCTGGATCTTTTTTGTGCGGTCGGTCTTGCAAAACTTTGCCCCCACCGCATGGACAGTTTCCACGATCCTCTCGTTCATATCGTCCACTGTAACGCAATCTTCCAGGCACTGAAAACGATTTTGCAGTTCGAGCTGGAAGCTTTCGGGGTTTTGAATAAGGGCACGAGATGGACGGAGCGTGGACTTCACTAGGCGCGACCTCTCCAGCTTCACGTTCAGGTTCAATGTGCCTCTTACCATTCGGTGATCACTACCGGTTTTCACCCTAGCGATCACAGAGACATCATTGAACAGCTGCCGTTCGGTCGTCATGATGAAGTCGATCTCATTTTTGGAGGAACCATCCGGGCTCATCCAGGTCCACTTTCTGTGGGGCCGCTTTTGGAAGAAGGAGTTCAACATAAAGAGTCCCTCCTTCTCCATAAAGTCGGCCAGCTGTTGACCCCACTGGTTTCGTTGCCCTATTCCAAATTGCCCCACTACCAGCTCATCGTCTTTTTTCATGCCCAGCTTTGCGTTAAAGTCTTCCATCAACATCGTGTAGTGAGTTTTGGAGGAATGTATGGCTCTTGAAATATCTTCATACATTTCCTCCACCTCATCATCAGGATGTGTCGAGGTCGGTGCGTATACCTGTATGACCTTCAGCGAATACCGTTTGGTTATTCTGAGTATACGGTACGCAACCCTAGTTGACACACTCCCGATCTTGACAACGTTGTTAATGAGAGACCTGTGGACGAAAAATCCGACACCACCTTGGGCCAGATGGTCGCCCTCCCGGTGGTAGAGCAAGTTACCGGATTCAAGGATTACCGTTTCCTCCCCCTGTCTTCGGACTTCAGATAATCCTATAATATCCCAGTGTAACTTGCTCACCTCCTCTTCCAGCTCCAAGATCTTCTCGTCGGTCCTCAGCGTGCGTGCGTTAAATGTTGCCAGGTGCATTCGTCGGTGGTGGTAACAAGATCTCCTCCTCCGGAGATTCTTCGCACCCCCTGCCCCGCCGTTACCATGACCGTTACCGTAGCCAGGACTAGCGGGGCCGCCGGAGACTAGGGGCCGTTTTTGTTTTGTACCTCTCATTTTGGGGGGATTTGCCATAGTTGCCACGCTTGGCAGGCGGGTTGGCAACCGCAGTTTGTTTATTTAGATGTTCCAGGATGATGCTGCTGCCCATCTCCTGGTTTTCATAACCCTCTGTCGACTTTTACGACACCCACGGGACGAGACGGGGTGGTAGATTCTCTTACGCCGCCACCACACTAGCTCCGTTTAGTTCTTTGTTATACAATGACTGTATATTGACGAGTGAAGTGACTTGCCTATTTTAAATTATTACTGTGTTCTTATAAAGAAGAAAGTGATGATGTGATGTGATGATGTTCTCCTAGCCGATTTCGACCTCGGCGACAACTGCCGACTACTGTCGAGAGCCATCAACTGCGCAGGAGATATTATAGTGCCACAAATGTACGCGCAAACACAGAGGTACTCACTCGTCCCAACCTACCCGCGCCCGATGTAACGCTGATGCGATAAGATCGGAGGTAGGCTAGGATGCAGTGTCAGAAACACGGGGACAATGACAGGCCCGAAAACCAACAATTTATGTTTTAACACAAATGTTGGCTCCGGCTGGGATTCGAACCCAGTACCCGCGGCTTAGAAGTCAGGTACTCTGAGCACTAGGCCACGCGGTCGTAAAGGCCGACGTAAGTAAAGAAGAAAGTAACGAGACGACGAACGACGATCTTTCCAGAACATTTCTGTGTGGTACCTAATTGCGCCCGTTCCCCAGAGACATCAGTTCTTAAGTCTCATATGCTCAAATGTGTCTATTTGTAAAAAGAAAAAGTAAGTTAACAGCCTTTTCTGACATGTGGGGTGTTCGTGGGAGATAAAAAAGAACTACTTTTGTCAACACAATTATAATGTTTATTAAAAAATGGTAGATCGTGAGTGTAGTGGCCCGCCTAATTCCTGCTGACGTAGTCCGATACTCCCCTGTGGCACGAGGGATGTCGGCCAGTTCGGGTTGCCAGCGACGCTGAAGAGATGGCCGGTGCTAAATGACCACGTGGCGTCATTGTCTGCTGGCAGGTGTTCGAATAGCACCGGAAATGTGGTTCTGCTGAGGTCGGAACTTGGACTCGAACCTTGATCTCTAACTAGGTCTCGAACTTGGTCCCTAACATGGGGATGAAATTAAATTAAAGACTTACTAAACCGATATTTAAATTTGCAACCGAAATGAAATTAATATGCAGTGAAGGCACCTATAGCACAGCGTACGGAAGTCCAAAAAGGAGACGTGTGTGTGTGTATTCAAGATGGGCGGATCTAGAATTATCGATTGACGTCACGCGAACGGAGACAAAAGAAACCTGTTCCGTCACAATCAGTGGCATAGGTGTAGGTAAGAATTTAATATAAATAGAACGAGGGTATGCAGTTTTAAGCTTAGTTTAATCCTGCCACACCACTAAAAGATGTATGTATTTTACACAATAGTTACAAACGATGACTCTTGCATTATTTCAAACATTTCACTTACAGTCTCTCATTTATAATCGCAGTTTTAATTAAAAATGCCACATACAGCGAACGCGTTCATTGGGAAACGAAAATAACAATTTGGTCGACGGAAATAAAATCGACCAAATCTCGAAAATTGCTTTTGATGCAGTAAAACCAACGGAGCGGTTTATCGCGTGTAAAAAGTTTAAGCTTTACTAACTCGTGGATTTGGCTGCGCATGTGTTCCACGCCGTTTGTTATTGTTTAGTTTTGTTAGTTCTGTAAATATGTGAAGAGGATTAGGGTTGTAGACATTTAATAATTTCTTATATTTGTTGGATGATTCGCGAGGCTATTGACATTTAAAAACATCCAAATTTTAATAGAGAAGATGGTTGGGTATTACTATCGGCTTGGGATTCTTTAATTAACAAAATTAAATCTAGACCAAGCACACCACTGCAAGACTTCAAGACACAGTAAGCTAATTTTGCCTAGTTGGACCAAAAATAATAATTAAAAGCTGAAGGTATTCTGGATTAACTATGACATCAGGACATTTGTCACCTAAGTCCCCCCGTGACCATTGGTGCTGTATAGTACTCGAAACGTCGGGCTATAAATAGTTTAAAAAAATAAACGCGATAAAATCCGTAAATGTAGTTTTATTAGAAGTTGTAGACATTGTTCTTATTTGCATTTTATAAAAAAAAAACTAACTGTAGTAATACTAGTAAACTACTGTGGTAATCTTATGTAATATTCTGGTGGTAGGATTCCTATGCAGGAATCCGTCTAGGTAGGTACCACCCCAGGGCCAGTTATTCTACCGTGAAGCAGTAGTGTGCAAACATTACTGTGTTTCGGTTTGAAGGGCACTGAGAGCTAGCGTAATCACTACATATGAGACTTTAGAACTTATGTCTCAGGGTGATGTCACACGGAGATTTTCTGGGTGACACAGCATTTGTTATTGGCAGACGTTGCACTTATCATCAGGTGGACGTTTTGCTCGTTTCATCACTTTATACAATAAAAAAAAACCTATCGGCAATGTTATATAAAGAAAGTTATTAACAATTTTGTATAGAGATGTTTTTTGTCAATACGTATCAATATTATAAATGCAAAAGTATTTCTCTGTCCCTCTTCCGTTTGTTACCTTTTCACGGTTCAACCGCTGAACTGGTCTTGACGAAATTTGGCACAGAGATTGTTTGCAGCTAGTTTAATACAAACTGCTTCGACTGGGATATGAACCCAGAACCCACGTCATGTGATTCAGGTGCACTGACGGCTTCTGCTTTGAAGTGATCATTATTTTTGTAATAACTTTAACTTCGCCAACATAATGTCGTTTTTATTTTTTTCTAATAGAAATATATTGCTTTACGTTTCAGCTTGTAATACTTGCTTATAATGATCATCATATGACATATAATAATATTTATTATGGAAGCTGTGGCGTCCCCTTTATGGTCGCAAAGAAGTACTCATTTCTGTATAAAATAACTTCAATATGATCAAATAACCTCCTCAATAGTAAATGGTAAAAGTTACCCAAGTCTCCTTTCCTACTTCTTTAGACAGTGAAAGAGTTTCCGCGCTTCCGTGCTGTGACTGTAACTCTTCAAAAACTAGGTAATACACACCATTTTAAATTTTGGACTCGGATCTTAGCAAATTAACTTTTATTCCATTATTGGCACTCGGCGGCTGACTGTCGTAGAGTCTACATCACTTGATAATGCCCCGTTTTGAGCTGAAACACGTGTCGTGTCGTCCTGTGGTAGTGTTGTAGTGGTAAAGGGTATCCGTTGGCGGTATTAGTTTGCTTGTGTAGGCTATTGAAGGAGGGCGGGCGGTGCTCTTATAAAACGGGGTAATACATTTCAAATTTCGCATGCAAATCTTAGAAAATTAACTTTTTTTTCCTTTATTATAAAGGATACCTTCGAACTGATGTCTAATTCTATTCATCATTTCATTCACTTCAACCTATTACTAGTCCACTGCTGAACTTAGGCCTACCCCATAGATTGCCAAAAAAATTTGTAGCTCTCATATTGGGGGGATTATGTCACAGTCGCCTCGTGTGGTAGGCGGGTTGGCAACTGCAGTTTATTTATTCAGATGTCTCAGGAAGATGCTGTTGCCCATCTCCAGGTTTTTATTTTCAGCAGTGGACTAGTGATAGGCTGAAATTAATAATATTATAACACTTATAATATGCCACTTTTATAAGTTTTTAAAAACAATGAACCACCGAAGGGGTTTAAAAGCTCTGAAGGCAATTTTCGAGTTTTTGTCGACTCAATTTCCGTTGGCGAAATTGTTATTTTTGCTTTTCGATGAACGCGGCATTTTTAATTGAAACTGCGATTACGTGCCTAGATGTCGCAAACAAAGGAAATGAGCATCGACAATCATCTCCTTCGTCTGCAGTAGGAGTTCAAAGTAACAGACTATAAGTGACCCTGCTGCTTTGTAACTGCTTTGTAGTTGGGAAGAGTAGGCCACGCCACTTCAAAAGCTGACGAACTTCAAATGGCTTCGAAATATTTTATTCCTCAGACCGCTGAGCACGTGATAAGTCTTCTAAAAACCTCTTAAGTTGCAGAACAATATTAAAGGTGCCTTCGGTTTATAGGAGAATGGTAAATGCAACGTCCGCCCGTAGCAATGCTGTGTCACCCGGAATATTTCTGTGTGTGGATACACGGGAGAAATCACAACAAAACCAGACCCGAAGACCAACCAATTATTTTTGAACAAATGTTGGCTAGAGCTGGCATTCGTACCCGAACCCGAACTCGAAGACCCGCGTTGCAGTGATCAAGTAATCGACTTGATCGAGCACTTGGCCATTCATTTAACTTACACTGTTTTTTAGAGTTGGAGTCAGGGGTTGGGCTCTCTCTTTATATTTTATAGTATTATTTCCTGAGTTCGATCCCAGGTGTCAGCACCTCTAAAATTGTTCTGCGAAATTAAAATAAAAACAGCTTGGATGGAAAAAATGTAGTAGAGCATTTTGTTCACCCAATAATGCAATGTCTGCTGATACCAAATGTTAACACTGCGCTCGTCATCCTGCGAACTATACTACTAATTGCACTGGCTATCAGCACACTCAAACAGAACCACAGTAATGTTTTTTCACTACTGCTTCACGGCAGAATTACTGGCACTTACACAGATTCTTGCAAAGAAATCCTAACACCAGGACAGTTAACTTTTTTAATTTTATGGATAATCTGCTTCTGGTGGTTGGATTCCTATGCAGGAATCCGTCTCATTAGGTAGGTCCACCCCAGGGCCAGTTTTTTTGCTGTGAAGCAGTTGTGTGCAAACTTTACTGTGTTTCGGTTTTAAGGGTACTGTAATCACTGGGCATATGAGACTTAAGAACTGATGACTCAGGGTGACGGGCGCAGTGTGGTGTCCCACAAAATTGTTCTGGGTGACGTTGCACTTACCGTCAGGTGAACGTTTTGTTCGTTTTGTCAAAAATTTAAAGGCTGTAGCTACTTTTATAGTTATTGACAGAACAATCAAAGCTATAGAGCAACTGAACAAATCTCTATTCGTCGCAGAAAGCTTGCTGGTTGTGCTGCTCTAATTGTCGCCGCGCTCGTCGCAGGCTCGAGTGCACCGCAACTACTCCGCAGTGTCTTTGAGCGTTAATTAGCGAGCCTAGACACACCACGGCCTCGCTCTACTTTGTCATTGTAGTACATACATATAGTCAAACTTTTTTCCCATATAAGGGGTAGGCAGAGGCCGCTGACGTAGCCTTTCGCCCTTGCGGGAAACGAGACGTGACGGCGAACCTAGTCGACGCTTAAAAAATTCTTACTCCCCATTGCGTTCCCACGAGCAGTATTTATTTATTTATTTTTAAGTGAAACATACTAATTATATCGTTTAAGTAACAAAAACAGCTGTAGCACATAAACCAATAAAGTTTCCATAATTAGTACTTGCAAACTAAATACCGTCAATGCATTTATTCAAAAACAAAAAAAAAGGCACACGAATGTAAATGGCTCGGATTAGTTCATGACAGGGCCAGAACAGTTTTCAGAACACTTCTTATAATGAGCAGGAGTTTCTACTACAGTTGTGCCAATTCGACTCGATTTAAGTCGAGTTAAAATTAATGTAACTCGAGCTGAACTCGAGTTACGTAACTCGAGTTAACTGGATGAAACTAAGTATTTTTTTTTGTTTTTAGCAGTTTGATGACTCAGTTTCGCAACAATATTAAAAAAGTTGGAACCGATTCGTAATAAATATGTATTGGGACAATTATAATTGCTTAAAGTAGGCAGAAATTAAATAAAAAAAAAATTATTGTACATATCATATGTACATATCGTATTACATATCGTATCGTATACATACATATCGTATTTTACTTTAAATCTAATAATTTCTTATATTTACGCGAACACTACACATTTAAATGAAACTAAGTTTACGGATTTTATCGCGTTTAATTTTATACTATTTATAACCCGACGTTTCGAGTGCTTTACAGCACCCATGGTCACGGGAGGACTGAGGTGACGAGATGTCCTGATGTCATAGTTAACCTAGGGTACCTTCAGCTTTTAATTATTAATATCGGTCCCAAGATCGGACCCAAAAAAAAAAACAAAAATTATAATTAAAAGCTGAAGGTACCCCAGGTTAACTATGACATCAGAAATCCGTAAACTTAGTTTCATTTACTTTAAATCTGTTTAACATAATTAAGTGTTCATATTTATTAACAACAAAATACACACATAGCTGTCTTCATAAAATAATATCAGTCTTTACGATTTAGGTACACAGGAACCTATACATACATACATAAGATCTCGACTTTATCCCATAAGGGGGTAGTCAGAGACTGGCCACTCACTGCGAAACAGATGATTTTCACAATCCACGTTTCATCAAAACAATATAATGCACTCGGTGTGGTAGGTGGTGAGTCCATCGCCATGGGCTTGTGGCGACAAGCCCGCACACAACGAACAAAACGTAAGAATGAGAAAGCGTCAATCGCGTACTCGCTTTGATTATTTACAGGAGGTATTTATTTACAGCGCCAATCCCAATTCGATTCCGAAAGAATTCAACTCGAGTTAAGCCCAGCTCGAGTTAACTCGAGTTAGTTAATCGAGTTGACACATCACTATTTCTACACCGCCGGACACCTATCGGCAAAAATGTCATTGTATTATAACGAGCACCCAGTTCACACTACTGTCACTGTGTCGTATAGCCTTCTGCATCCAACTTCGATCAAATGCGTTGTTACCCTGGTTCAGAGTCCAAAGTCGAAATACCTGTTTAAAGTGAAACATCTTTTGGCGCGATGAGTGTAAACTTTCATGGTCGAGTTTGAGTGCAGCGTTTCCGTGTTTCTGTTATTCTTAATTAATATTTGTCGATTAATTAACTATTGCTTATATACTGAGCAGTTATTTTTACAGTGAGTAGGGTTATAAATTATAAATAATAAAATTAAACGCGATAAAATCCGTAAAAATTAGTTTCATTTAAAAGTGAGTAGGAATTTTTTTTGGTTATACATGTTTTTTATTTTACTTTTTATCAAATTTCTAGCTTGCAAGTGGCAAGCCCTTACGTGGTTATGAAAAAAGTTATGGAGTTTTGTAAATAGAGCAACAATCCTCAGTGAAATATAGAGTATTACATTAGGATGTTTAAATGAAACTAACTTTAAGGATTTTATCGCGTTTAATTTTGTTATTTATAAACCGACGTTTTGTGTGCTTTTCAGCACCCATGGTCACGGGGGGACTGAGGTGACTGATGTGCTGATGTCATAGTAAACCTGGGATACCTTCAGCTTTTAATTATTATTTGTGGTCCGATCTACGCAGAAAGAGCTAACTGTGTCTTGAAGTCTTGCAGTGGTATGCTTGGTTTTTGACTTAATTTTATTATTATAGGATCCCAAGCTGGTGGTAATACCCAACCATCTTCTCTATTATAATTCGGATGTTTTTTTAATTTCAATAGCCCCGCGAATCATCCTTGGTAGGAATCGGTGTTCTTTTGTAAGGATTTGTGGTTTATCAAATCTGATGTAATGGTTGGGATGATCCAGAACATGTTCTTTTACGCGGGTTTTTACTTATCTTTTTGTTTGCTCTATGTAAGAGCGACCACATTCACAATCCAGCTTGTATACTCCTGCACCTTGTAGAGGGATGTTAGACTTGACAGATGGTAAAAACTGACTTATCTTCTTCGACGGCTTGAAAAATATTTTTATGGAAGACTGCTTCAAGATATAGCCAATCTTGTCTGTGACTCCTCTGACATATGGTAGGACTGCAGGTACACGCTCGACTGTGGCCTGTGTGTAGAGCACTCGAAACGTCGGGTTATAAATAACAAAATTAAACGCGATAAAATCCGTAAAATTAGTTTCATTTAAATGTGTAGTGTTCGCGTAAATATAAGAAATCATTATTAAGATGTTACTGTATATAATGTCGTATGTCAAGCGCAATAATTATCACGCAATAAATATCGAAAAGATATGTAATAAAAATATGATTTATTGTTATAATTTATAATCTCATTACAAACAAGTATGTGGATATTCGATGGAAAACGACATACGGTTATTTATCTATAGTTTTTATACCTGCGGCGTCGCTCTAAGCTTTTTTTTTCTAGGTACTGATCCTCGGAAAAGTGAGTTATAATGGTAACATAAGTTCTGTCACATCCTTATTTAATTTAAATTTCGAACACTGGCCAGATAAGTTTGAACTGAGTTGAAAAGAAACTGATTTTCGTTTTATTTAAAAAAAATGGAATAGACGCAAAAGGACAGAGTCGCGGTTATTGCGTTGCACCGCGGCGGTTACGCGCCAACTGAAATTTTTAAACATCTGCAAAATATAGAAAAAACCTTCAGGTTCGTATATCGTACTATCAAAAGATTTAGTGTAGATTCAACCTTTGAAGATCGTAAAAGGAGCGGCCTCGTACGTTTAGGACGCTAGCGGTCATCAAAGCGCGGGCGCGAATCCAACGAAATCCCATCCGCAAGCAAAAATGTTAGCACTTCAATTGGGGTTAAGCAGAACTACAGTCAAAATAGTGCTGAATGAAGACCTGAAACTTTGAGCTTATCGACGAAAACCAGGGCACTATTTTAATGAGCGTCTGAAAAAATTAAGGTTCGAGAGATGACAGACTTTGTTAAGGCGGTACTCGGAAAAAAATACAGCGAAATACTTATTTCATGAAGGAAAGTAAGTTACTTTGCTAAGATCCGCATGCAAAATATAAAAATGGTGTATATTACCTAGTTTTTTTTGAAGAGAACCGCCCGCCCTCCCTCAGTAGCGTGCACAAGCAAACTAACACCGCCACCAGGAACCGCCACCAGGTACCCTCCACCAACCACTACAATACTACCACTAGATAATATACACCACTGAAGTCGAAAACACGAAACGTGTTTCGCCCTAAAACGAGGCATTATCAAGCCTCATAGACTCTACGACAGACGGCCACCGCGGCCGTCTGTCGCTCCTTGCTCTCTACTGCCTCCGCCCATCGATAAGTGAGGTACACTAGAAGATCACCAGCTGACCGACCCCGACGGAAGCCGTACTGGCCGTCACTAATCAACAAGTGCTCCTCTAAGTACCTCAAGAGCTGGCAGTTTATAATGGATTCCATTATTTTGGAGAACAAGGAGGTGATGGCGATCGGTTTGCAGTTGGACGGATCTGAGCAGTCGCCTTTCTTAGGGATCAGGTGCACCAAAGCTGTCTTCCATGCCTTTGGAACGACGCCTAGATAGTAGGAGTACCGAAAAAAACGCGTTAAAACCGCTGCCAACTCTGGAGCACACATCTTCAACACAATAGGGGGGATTCCATCGGGCCCACTCGATTTTTGGATGTCCAGGGAGAGGAGTGCTTTGCGTACTGAGCTCTGGAAAAACCGGATCTCAGGCATAGATCACTCACTGCACGGGATGGTCGGCGGTGAGTTCCCCCTGACATCGAGTTGGACGCAAAAAGAAAACCTAGACGATCGACCTTCTCCTTTGCGTCATGGGCCAGCGAGTTGTCCTCCCTGTGCAGAGATTGTAGTGATGGCTGACAGAAATTCCCTTGGACAGCCTTGGCGAGAGACCAGAAGAGAGACCAGAACGCACGGGTTCCCGAAGGAAGACGGACTAGTTTCTCGCCAGTTCTGCCAAAGTGCTCAGACTTAGCCGCAGTAATGAGTCTTTTGAAGGACCTGGAGACAGAGTTGTACTTCTTAAAATAGCTAGATTTTCAATCCCGAGACGCCGATGCATTAGCCAAGGCCTGGTAACGAACACTGCTGCTTTTGGCGAGATACCATTCTGCATGTGCTACCTAACTATCTACCACCGATAGGCAAATCGCGACCCCAATGGGCACATGATAGGCACTTTACTCCGGATCAGGCAGTGGTCCGAAGATCCCAGAGGGGCATCGACGGAGACCACATAACCATCCGGATGAGAGGTAAGAAGATCACACACACACAAGAACAGAAGAAGGTGGTATACTTTCAGGAGCACTTGCTGCGTAATAAACTATCAATATAAAACATCAAAACTCCAAATATACACAGAAATTACAAAATAAATAAAAACACTACTGCCATTTTTCGAGTCGGCGCCAAAAGTTAAAAAAAATTAACTTAACAAGATAAATCATAGTGCACGGCATTGCTAAAAAACCAAAAAAAAAAAGATATTTAATAAAAAGTTCTAATAAGCGCACAGAGTCCCAGAAATTATATTGTGTAGTACTCGTATTTAGAATTTATTGTAGCTATTGATTCCGGTTACATTAATTAGCTTCCAGTATTAGTTCAACTACGTCGGAAGCACAAGTGGCGACTCGAAAACTTTAGAATGCGAAGTCCGAGTTGTAAACTAGATCTATTAGAAGCTTTTCCAAGAAATGTTTTCAAAGTTCCGACGGTCTGATTGCCGTTGCATCACGTTATTTAATTTAAATCTTTGGTTCCGCAGCAGATCTTTGTATAATTAGACTAAAGACTAGGAAGTAAAAAGGAAAGCTATACAAATGTTTGATCTTTCAATATAAGTAACAAAAATGTGTCAGTCAACGTTTTTCGAATTTTACACTTTTAAATATATTGTTTTTAAGTATTATTGCGGCCATATTTTCCTTACATATTCATTTACTCAACAAATCGAATTTTAATAAATTCTATTTGTAAGAATTCACTTTGGTTTTGAAAGATTATCTATACAAATAAAAAAAATTGAAGTGTCTGTTTGTAATAGGAAAATAACGGTTTTTTACTCAATGCTATGAATATGAATATATATATATATATATATATATAATATATATATATATATATATATATATATATGTATATATATATGTATATATATGTATATATATATATATATATACTATACGGTACTTATAAGTTTGTTTGTCCGTCTCTCTGTTTGTTCTGGCTAATCTCCGAAACAGCTAGACCGATTTCGACGGGACTTTTACTTACAGATAGCTGATATTATAGCGGGTAACGTAGGCTACTTTAATTTGAGAAAAATAATTAGGGTTCCGCACAAAAAAATTACAACTTCAAAATCCGATTCAAATAAGGGAAGTATATATGTATATCATCAATCAGGGATGCAGCAGGATTTGCTGGGTTTCTTACTGGTTCTTCCCAGGACAGAGGCATTTTTTGCGAACCAGTGTAGTTTAAAACCTGCCTCTGTCTGTTTCTTCCGGCTAACCTCCGAAACGGCTGGACCGATTTTAAATGGATTTCAACTGACAGATAGCTGATATTATAGCGGGTAACTTGGGCTACTTAAATTTTAGAAAAACGATAAAGGTTCCGCGCAAAAAATTAAAACCCCAACATCCGATTTAAATAGAGAACTACATATGTATATTATCGATCGGGGCTTTTTACGCGGGTGAAACCGCAGGGCACAGTAAGTCGCTCATAAGATCTCAAGTCCTGTAGTTTTCATATTATTTCTATTTATTCATATGAATAAAAAGAAATAGATATATATCCCGTCACTACGACAGACCGGAAAAGGTCAAAGAAATTTGTAAGGAAAAAGGGTACGACTTCAACATCTGAAACATTTAAACCCAACTCATAAAATATTAATATAAAAGTGATGTGTCGTTTGTGTTTAAAGGAAGGTCCGCTGTAACCTTTCCATATACATTTGAAGTAGTTTATGCTGACGTGTCGTCGTGACTCATGCATTACACTGGGGCCGGCGGTGCTATTAACGAATAACAAAACTTCATTATCACGTGGGTGTGACGGCCATTTCTCGATAACGTTATATTTGAGTTATTACCTCGCTGAGGCCCTCTGGGTCGTCGTTTCAGCCTATCACAAGTCCACTGCTGAACATATACCTCCATCATAGATAGCCACAAGTTTGTAGCTCTCATTTTGGAGGGATTTTGCCATAGTTGCCACGCTTGGCAGGCGGGTTGGCAACCGAAGTTTAATATAGTTAATAGAATCAGACGTTACTTTGCGGAAATCCATTACAGTAAAGGAGAGAAAGTTAATTTGCTAAGATACGCATGCAAAATGTAAAATAGTGTGTATTACCTAGTTTCAGCCAACAGTCAGCGGTTGACTGTCGTAGCGTCAATATCACTTGATAATGTCTCGTTTTGAGGTGAAACACGTGTCGTGTTCTCGACTTCAGTGGTGTGTATTGCCTAGTGGTAGTGTTTTAGTGGTGGAGGGTATCCGGTGGCGGCTCCCGGTGGCAGTATTGGTTTTCTTGTGCACGCTGTTGTGGGAGGGCGGGCGGTGCTCTTCAAAACTAGGTAATACACACCATTTTACATTTAGCATGCGGATCTTAGCAAATTAATTTTCTCTCCTTTAACCGAAGTTTATTTATTCAGGTATTCCAGAAAGATGCCGCTGCCCATCTTCTTGTTTTCATTTCCCTCTGTCGACTTTTACGACAACCACGGGATGTGATGGGGTGGTAGATTCTCTTAGGCCGCCACCACACGGCAATCGCATTTAATAATAATAATAATAATTCATTTATTGCTATCTTCTTAAAAAACTAAACAGGTATACTCTATAAAAATAACAGAAGGCTTGAACATTAACACCTATTTACAACACAAGAAATAAAAATAAAAACTAGGTAGCAAAAGGAGATAGGCTCAGCGCGTACTGACAAACAGTGCTCATTTTCAGCCTACCCTTGCGGTCGCTCGCCACATCAGAAGAAGAGACAGAATGAAACAATTAAAATAGAAATATACTAAAAAAAAAAATATTAACCTCAAACATAAACCAAACTAAAAAAAAATTAATATAGAAACATTAAAAAAAAATATATTGCACAGAAATGGCAAATGTGGAAGATGTCAGGTCTGCACTTAATGATTTTGTTTTGATAATAGACTTTTCTTATATGACTTTTTAAAAACATTAATTGTTAAAGTCGCGCGTAAAGGTGGCGGTAAATCATTCCATATCTTTGTAGAAGCAAACTTGAAACATCCCCTGTATCCGGTTGTTTTGTGCTTGGGAATTACTAAAAGATTTTCTAATTTCATAGTACGCCGGTAACATGGGTTCGATCCTCAGTACCAGCACCTCTAAATTTACCACGTGCTCAGCGGTGAAGGAAAACATCGTGAGAGACCTGAATGTCCGAGAAATAGAAATATTTCGATTCGATTGCATTGGAGCGGCGTGGCGGATAATTCCCGGCTCCAAACCCCACTCAGAAATGAGAGGAGGCCTGTGCTCAGCAGTGGGACATTTATAGGCTATTAGTTCACTTTTTACTTTTAGGACCCGCGGCGTAGTAGACATGTACTCTGAGTACTAGGCTGGCCGGAGCCAGCATTTAAGCAAAAATACAAATTGTTGGCTTTCAGGTTTGTTTGTATTTGAAATGAAATGAAATAAAAATTCTTTATTATTTCGACGTAATATAAATTTCGTTTGTCAAACGTTATTTTTTTACAATCTACTATCGTTTCGTAACCAGGTTCCTCTGACGGAGAAGAAACAGGCGAAAGAAACCTTGCAGGTATTTTATTTTTTGTTTTTATCTGTCGTCAGACATCGATAATAATATTAGAAATGCGAAAGTAACTCTCTGTCCCTCTGTCTGTTTGTTACCTTTTTACGGCTCGACCGTAAAAACCGATCTTGAAGAAATTTGCCACAGCGATAGCTAGAATCCTTGAGACGGACATAGGATTTTTATCACTGAAAATTAAATAATTCCCATGTGATATTTAATAAACCACATATTCGCGGACGAAGTCGCGGGCATCAGCTAATTATATATAAATGTACAAAGAATAGTCTTATAGATAATTGAAGCTCGCTCCGTAACAAACAATTCAAACAGATTTAATAATAATATATACGTAAGTGTAGTGCGAACTCGAGCAGATCAGAATCCACCAACAGCCTCTTTACAAGTATGACGTATGTGGCATGTTTTGTGATTGTCTTCGTGTTTCTCACACTGCATCCTAGTTTACTCCTGATCTTATGTCATGTTCATTATATAGAGTGCGAGTATGTAAGGATGTGCTAGTTCCTTGGTGTATTATCCGGAGTGCCGCTGATAGCTTCCAACAGTACTTGGCAATTGCCGCTGTGGTTGAAAATCGGCCAGGAGGATAACATCATAACTCGCCACTGAGTTGTCAGTGTCTTTGAATGTTGTCGAAAGCTCTCAAATTCGCAGGAGATATTATAGTGCCACAAGTGTACGCGCAAACACAGAGGCACTAACTCGCCTCAACCTTCCCGCGCTGATACGATAAGATCGGAGGTACGCTAAGATGCAGTGTCGGAAACTGTGGGACAATCACAAGACAACCAGACCGGAAAACAAACAATTTGTGTTTCAACACAAACGTTGCCTCCGGCAAGGATTTGAACATAGGACCCGCGCCGTACAAGTCAGGTACTCTGATCTTCTCTGAGCATAGAACGTAGAGTAGGAGTGGACGTCGGCAAAGTTTCAAGAGTTACACTGCTTATGAAATACAACAGATAATAAATATTTAACAGAATATATATTTTTTTTGCATAAACTGGATCTTTCAATATTTTATCTACATAAAACGTTGAATTATTTATAAACGTCGTTTTTAATATCGTCTTCGAATATCGCTTTCAGGTGGTAAGATTTCCATCGTCGCTTCCCTTGCAGTAAAATTATTGTAGTGTTCTGAACCATTTTCTTCTCCTGCTCCATCGCTTTTGTTGACATACGTTTTTTTTTTTGTCATAGAACCTATTTTATACATCGTATTTTTATATTTTTTTATTGAATAGAGTGACGAACTAGCGAAACGTTGATGGTAGAATGGAATAGAATAAATTTTTATTCAATATAGATTATTTACATAATACTTATTGAAAGTCTTTTTTTAATTTTTTTAAACTAAGAACCAGTAAGAAACCAAGCGAGATTTTTTTTTTCAGTCATTTTTAAAATAATGTACTGTAATGTGTTTTCAGTAATTTTTAAAATAGTGTACTGTGCACCAAGAACATTTCTTTGTGACACCACACTGCACCCGTCACTCTGAGACATCAGTTCTTAAGTCTCAAGTGCCCAGTAATTACACTAGCTCTCAGCTTCGCGGCAGAATAACTGGCCCTGGGGTTTGTACCTACCTAGATCGATTCCTGCATAGGAATCCTACCACCGTCGTCAAACAGTGTCTAAATTTATGTTTCTAAATGTATGTGTATACTGTATAAACATTTTATATTACTATTCATATAATTATATATACTGTGCCATAATGAACAGTAACGTGAATATCGTTTTATTAATGCGTTATGTATTAATGAAACGATACGATAACGGCCGGTATTTAAAAACAGGAACTGGTGGAAGGATTCCTATGCAGGAATCAGTCTAGGTAGGTACTGCCGTCACTCTGCACTCTGCAGTCATCATGAAGCAGTAGTGTGCAAACATTACTGTGTTTCGGTCTGAAGGGTACTGCGAGCTAGCGTAATCACTGGGCATATGAGACTTAAGAACTTATGTTTCAAGGCACATGATGGACACAGTGTGGTGTCACACAGAAGTTTTCTGGGTGACACAGCATTTGTGGGAAAGATTAATTTACACAAATAAATCTTAAGATAGTATTACGGAATATTGCAAACGTGAGTAAGGTGATCAAGTAAAACTAATGAATACTTTAAAACACCTTAATATTTGGGTTGGGCAGAGTAATGTTCTGGTATACGTTATCAACATTGCTCCCTTCACTCAGTTACGACAAACTTTTATACAACCCAATCGCATTAGTCAATACAACGCCTCATATTATAAAGATGCTTATTTATTATTGTTGACACGGTATGGTATAATAATTTATATACTTATTATTCTTATTTACTTAAGTTATTATTATTATACTTATTTATATTACTCACGACTGATTTAGATAATTCTATGTAGCTTTGCCAACGGCATGTAACAATAGTTAGCATCAAGACTTAATGGATGATATAATTGTAGTAAATAGAAGCTGGCGTTACTTTGCGGAAATCAATTATACTAATGGGGGAGAAATAAAGCTAATTGGCTAAGATCCACAAGCAAGATTAAAATGTTACAAACAGCGCGGATCGGATGGTGCTTGGAAAAACTAATAACTAAGCAAATATTTTTTTTCTTCCTTTGTATACTGTAATGTCTTTTTTTATTCGATAAAAGTGACGGAACGAGCATAACGTTCACCCGATGGTAAATGCAACGTCTGCCCATAACAAATGCTGTGTCACCCGGAACAGTGTGACACCACAATGCGCCCGTCACACTGAGAAATGTTCTAAGTCTCGTATGCCCAGTGATTACGCTAGCTCTCAGTGCCCTTCAAAACGAAACACAGTAATGCTTGCACACTACTGCTTCACGGCAGAATAACTGGCCCTGGGGTACCTACCTAGACGGATTTCTGCATAGAAATCCTACCACCAGTTTTATTACTGTTAAAACTATTTGCAATATTATATAGAATTTATACAGAATTTATTATTCCTATAAATTATTGGTATATAAAAGAATGAACAATGGAATAAATTAGTATAAATACATATCACTTACAATAATCATCATCTCAGCCTATCACTAGTCCACTGCAGAACATAGGCCTCCCCCATAGATTGCAACACAAGTTAGTACAAGTAGCTCTCATTTTGGGGGGATTTTGCCATATGCCACGCTTGGCAGGCAGATTGGAAACCGCAGTTTATTTATCATCTGTCGTCTTTTACGACACCCACGGGATGAGATGGAGTGGTAGATTCACTTAAGCCCGCCACTGAAATCAAAAATTAGAATGTTACTTCGTGTTGATCTACTCGTATATATTTAAACGTAATTGTGTTGTCTATTGTGTTTCTTTATATTCGAAATTGCATACCGTACAGTAACAATTTTATACTTTTTTTGTTTAAAAAAAAGAAGCCACGCAGTAGGATTTCTCTTGTATCGTGGGTGCGTTTCACAGACACACTTTTCACATGCACGAAACCACCAAACCCGGAAACTAACAAATGTGTGGATGTCTTTTGCACAAATGTTGACTTCGACGGGGATCGAACCCTGTTTGACCACTGTTGCAGTCGTCATTGTTGTTTTGAACGTTAAATAATCATTGAGCATACATCCTCTACATCTATACTCTGTAGTCTTGAGAAATAAGATATAAGAGGAGTAAATGACGTATTTAGTTTTAGAGAAGTTGAAATGTAATGTAAAAGGAACAGTAATAAAAGTGGAACGAAGTTGAAAGTGCGTTTACGCAAGTCACAGTTCACCCCAGGAAATATAATTGTGTTACCTTCTTCCTATTGTCGAAGTTAATAGAATCGGGCGTTACTTTACGGAAATCCATTATAATGTAGGATAGGAAGTTAATTTGCTAAGATCCGCATGCAAAATATAAAATTGTGTACATTACTCGGCTCGGTCGGCGCAGTGGCTAAGCCCTTGGCTTCTGCGCTGCGGGTCGCGGGTTCGATTCCCGCACGGGACAAATATTTGTATGGCCTACAGATAGTTGTTCCGGGTCTGGGTGGTTTGTGCATGTGGAATTTATGTCTGTTAAACGTACTCACGACACAGGAGAAATCCTACTGTGAGGCATCGTTTTTTTTAAAAAAAAAATTACCTAGTTTTTTGAAGAGCACCGCGCAACCTCCCTTAGTAGCGTGCAGATGCAAACTAACACCGCCACCAGGAAACTCCACTAGATACCCTCCATCACTACGATACTACCACTAGGTAATATACAGTGGTGGAAGGTATCTGGTGGCGGTTTGGTGAGCGGGCGGTGCTCTTTAAAAAACTAGCTCAAGTACAATGCTTATGAAAGTATATACGATACTTATAAGAAAAAAAGTATTTTTAAATTTTTTTGTCCGTCTGTCTGTTTGTTCCGGTTAATCTCCGAAACGGCTGGATCGATTTTGACAGGGCTTTCACTCGCAGATAGCTGATATTAGCACGGGTAACTAAGGCTACTTTAATTTATGAAAAATATCCGCGGAAAAAAAATTAATTCAACCCATAATCAGATTCAAATAAAGAAGTATACATGTATATCATCGACCGGGGTCGGCTTTTTTACGCGGGTGAAACCGCAGGGCACAGCTACTATATAATAAAACACTATTTTTTTCGATTCGTGTTACTTTGATTGATGTTTCATGCACATTAAAGCCGACGCTCTTGTTTACTTTAACACTTAAGTAGGCCAAATGCTTTCTTAATGTTTATCCAGTTACTAATTATATTATGTTGTTAGACGGCGTGGCGTAGTGGTCAGAGTACCTGACTTTTACGCTGCGGGTCCTGGGTAATTGTTGGTTTTCGGGTCCGGTTGTGTTGTTTGTCCTCGTGTTTCTTGATACTACATCCTCCTACTCCTCCATCCTCTTCTCGTGATACTACATCCTAGCCTACCTCCAAACTTATCGCATGAGCGTTACATTGGACGCGGGTAGGGAACGAGTGAGTGCCTCTGCCTTTGCGCGTAAACTTGTGGCACTATAATATCTCCTGGGCAGTTGATAGCTCCTGACAATATTCAGAAGTTGTCGCCGAGGTCGAAAATCGGCCAGGAGGACTTTTTATATGTTGTTAGATATAAAAGCAGACGTAAATATATATTTATTACTTCTGTTTTGTATACATTACAACACAGGTAATCCGACAATTTGTTTTTCAAAGCGGCGTCGGATTATCTTTGTCGAACGACCTTGTAATTCGACAATATGAGAATGAAGTTAATTTTCTAAGATTCGCATGCGAAATATAAAATGTAAATGTGTATATTACCAAGTTCTGAAGAACACCGCCTGCGCTTGGGCAGTAGCGTGCAACCTAACGCCGCCACCGAGAACCGCCACCAGATACCTTTCACCACTAAAACACTACTACTAGGCAATAAACACAACTGAAATTAAATGAAAATTATTTATTCTTCAACGTAAGAAATATAAATTTCGTTTGTTGTGAACGCATAACGTTTTCATAAATAAATATTCATTTCTGTAAACAGTTCCCTTCGCGAATCACGAGAGCGCATATTATAGATTGCGCGAACTAATCTTTTCTGCAAAGTAAATTTGCATTTACGTCAGCCGCATGCCCCCTTATTAATCTACCGTAAGACATCAAGCTGTGAAAATATATCCGTAATATGCCGGATCTTTCTCACAGCACACGCAGCCGAACTGAGTTTATTAGCTAAGGTATTTATGTGTCCCACTGATCCATGTATCCCACTGATGCTTACAATCTTATGTAATCCCTTAAAATACGGTACTATCAACATTTTGCAAAGCAAATTGTTTGCATGGAACCAATTCAGAGCAATTCACAGCACTATTGACTACATTTATGTTCTCCGTTTTCCGACTGACCTTCAATATCAGTGATGTATCATCTGCAAACAGTACTATATTTGTAAGTTTCTGGACTAAGTGTGGTCGATCATTTATATAGATAAGAAATAAAAACAGGCCCCGAGGCCCCTGTTGCACACTCATTTTTACTTGAGAGCCTACAGAATTTGTACAATTGATGTGAACCTATTACTAAGAAAAGAGTCCATCAAAAGAAGAGCTTTCTCTTCTAAACCATAATATTTTAGTTTACAAAGCAGAATTTTGTGATTATACACAATCAAATGCTTTTAATAAATCACAGAACACGCCAATCGCGTTATGAGAATCCTCCCAAGCACTATGAATATATTTAATTAAACTTATTCCTGCATGAGGTGGTAGGATTCCTATGCAGACGTCCGTCTAGGTAGGTACTACCTCAGGGCCAGTTATTCTACCGTGAAGCAGTAGTGTGCGAACATTACTGTATTTCGGTTTGAAGGGCATTGTGAGCTAGCGTAATCACTGGGCATATGAGACTTAAGAACCTATGTATCAGGGTGATGGACTCTCATACTCTAGGACAGTCCGCCGTAGAATCAATATCCCTTGTATATACACCATTTTATATTTTGCATGCGGATCTTAGAAATAACTTTCTTTCCTTCATAATATTGTATTTAAGTAATCATAATTACTGCCATTGCAGCATCATGGTACTTTTAGATGACAACGCACATCTCGATTCTCATAATTTTCCCAGTTGATGTAGTCGTCTGGCCACAGCGACCACAACCCATCAGGCAGACTATGGTCGTTTCTTACTCTTTCATTATAAAAGGTATTATTTCTCAAGTAAATTTATTCCATACTATTATTTTTTTTAGAAACGACTGTCATCGTCCATATATTTCTGTGCTTAACGTATATTTAAGTACCTTGATATTATTCCATGATTGATGTTAGATAATTACCAGAGAAATTATGTTTACTCTCTTAACATTACTTTACTCTTTATTATACACAAATACAATAATAAATACTATTAACTATTTTAAATATATAATACTTTTTTAAATATATTATAAGCTAGCGTTTAACTTCGATCCCACCTGAGTTAAGGTACAAAAGGCGGTCTTATCACAGAAAGAGATTTCTTTCAGACACCCTTATCGCACAACACTGATACAGCAGAATGAAAAAACCAGAAAAAGAGGGTGGTCCACACTAAACCATATAAATTCTTAAAAAAAACATATATAAAAATAATATATAAAAAGATATTTAAATAAAACTACTTTTTTACGGATTTTATCGCGTTTAATTTTGAACTATTTTTACCCGACGTTTCGGACGCTTTACAGCACCCATGGTCACGGGGGGACTGAGGTGACAGTTGTCCCGATGTCATAGTTAACCCGGAGTACCTTCAGCTTTTAATTATTATTTTTAGTCCGACCGATTCCTACCAAGGATGATTCGTGAGGCTATTGAAATTAAAAAACATCCTAATTTCAATAGGGAAGATGGTTGGGTATTACCACCGGCTTGGGATCCTATTATTAATAAAATTAAATCAAAAACCAAGCATACCACTGCAAGGCTTCAAGACACAGTAAGCTCTTTCTGCGTAGATCGGACTAAAAATAATAATTAAAAGCTGAAGGTACTCCGGGTTAACTATGACATCGGGACAAATGTCACCTCAGTCCCCCCGTGACCATGGGTGCTGTAAAGCGTCCGAAACGTCGGGTAAAAATAGTTCAAAATTAAACGCGATAAAATCCGTAAAAAAGTAGTTTTATTTAAATGTTTAATATTCGCGTAAATAAAAGAAAACATTAGATAATTTTTGTTAGATCGTAATAAAAATAAACGTAAACTGTCTTTGCCGCTCTCAAAATGATTTAATATTTTATGTTGAATTATTTGTTATAAAAACAAATTGACAACGCGTGAAGCTATAAGTCAGAGAGTGACGAAGCCATTCGCAGTGAAACGGAAACAGCAAAGCTGTTAATGAAAGTTACGATAGTACTCTGGATTTGCTTCTGATTACTGTGAAATTGAAAACCTTATCCTACGTATCAAGGTACGCTTATCAACCAAATTTGCAGGAAAGTTTATTTGTTTTTGCTTTGCATTGGCTTCGAGTTATTAGTAAAATTATTTAACATTTTTTTAAACCGCATGGTTCAATGGTCAGTGTACATGCCCCCTACGTGCTGGGTTACCTGTCCCAGCTGTAGAAAATATTCGTATAACACACATTGATTTTCGGATCGGAAGGATTTGCGGTCTATCAAATCTGATGTACAGTTGGGGTGATCCAGAATCAATGAAAAACTACCGACAAATATCATTCACATATAATGATTTCTTATATTTACGCGAACACTACACATTTAAATGAAACTAATTTTACGGATTTTATCGCGTTTATTTTTGTTATTTATAACCCGACGTTTCTGCGTAGATCGGACCACAAATAATAATTAAAAGCTGAAGGTCCTCCGGGTTAACTATGACATCGGGACCTCAGTCCCCCGTGACCATGGGTGCTGTAAAGCACTCGAAACGTCGGGTTGTAAATAACAAAAACAAACGCGATAAAATCCGTAAAATTAGTTTCATTTAAATTCACATGTAAGGTGAAACGAGTGACGTTTCAGTATCTCCGAGACAGGTGCGCGTCGGCAATCAACGGCTCGTTTGCTCCGGTCGGTCGGCGGCGTGTGATTAATTGCATCGTTACGAGAACTAATTACATCGAGCTTTTACTATTTCACACGTGATAAAACATAATATTTTTTTATTATATATTTTTTTAAACTGAAAGTGTCTAACTTTAATCCAGTTAACATAACGTAATTACATAATTAGCCGTGTGGTGGCGGCTCGTTAAAAAGAAAACTACCACTCCATCTCATCCAATGGATCTCGTAAAAGGCGAGTAAGGAATTAAACTGCACTGTGCACCCAACAGCGCATGGTGGCGATGGGCTCACCACCTATCACATCAAGTGCATTATATTGTTTTGGTGAAACGTGGATTGTGGCAATCATCTGTTTTTGCAGTGAGTGCCCAGTCTCTGACTACCCCTTATGGGATACAGTCGTGATCTTATGTATGCAATTACACCGTTGTCACCCCGCGAAAAGACACTTAGAGTTTTATAGATTGATCTTCGGATCGGAAGGATTTTTGATCTATCAAATCTGATGTACAGTTGGGGTGATCCAGAATATCGTCATAGACTGCAGACTTCCCGGAGCGTGGATACTTCACGTCAGCGAAATGTTCTTTTACGCGGGTTTTTATTGATCTTTTATAAGATTGATAAAATCTGAAGAGTAGATACCTAGATAACCTAGATAACTTAGATACTTGCATTATGTATATATTTAAATATAAAAATAAAAAAACTAATCGTGGCAGCTCTGGGGCCGGACGCTCTCTTGAAATTCGATAGTACGCGAGCGACCTGAGTTCGATCCCCGGTGTAAACGCCTCTACAATTGTCCTGCAATTTTAAGTGCTGATTTACCACGTGCTCAGCGGTGAAGGAAAGCATCGTGAGGAAATTACATATTTGAGTAATAAAAATATTTAAAAGGCATGTGAAGTCAGTCAATCCGCATTGGAGTAGTGTGACGGACTATTCCCTGCTCCAAAAACCCTCTCAAAATGAGAGGAGGCCTGTGTTCAGCAGTAGGACATTTCTAGGCTGTCACTTTTATGAGCAAGGTAGGCTATGGGTTGCTATCTACGGTTTATTGTTATAAGTTGGCACATACAGACAGACAAATCAGACAATATAAATATTTTTATAAATATTTTTTTGAAAAACAATCTATAACATAGTAGAGAAACAAAGCATTTCAATGGTAGTAGGATTCTTATACAGGAATCCGTATAGGTAGGTACCACCCAAAAACCAGTTATTTTGCCATGAAGCAGTAGGGTGCAAACATTGTTTAAGTCTGAAGTTTTGTTGGTCTCGTCACTTTATCCATTAAAAAAAATTAACCACGTAGCTAACGGTCACAGTATCTGACTACTACGCTGCGGGTCCTGGATCAAATCCCAGGCGGAGCCAACAGTTGTATAAAAAAAAATTGGTTTTCGAGTGTGACTGTGTTGTGATTATTCCTGTGCGTTTTTTGTGGGATAAAGTGACGAGACGAGCAAATCGTTCACTTGATAGTAAGTGCAACGTAAATAAGACCATAATAATAATTTAAATAAATAAGAATAATACATACATACAGTCACACCGTCACACCTTTTCCCCATATAGGTAGGTCCCGTAGGTGCAGTCAGAGGCCACTCACGTAGCACACTTTTGGCCCTCGCGGGAAACGAGACGTGACGGGTGGCGAACCACGTCGCTAAAGTCAAAAATTCTTACTCACCATTGCGTTCCCACGAACAGTATAATGACAGCATTGCATATTATGATGTTATTCTGCACGAATAAAGTCTGTCCGTACAATAGCTTAGTCTCCACTTGCGAAACCTTGGTAGGAATGGGATAGGTGCTATTCTGCTCTGACGGCCACCTATCGGTAGTAAATAATCGTGACACTGTACTGTGTGTCAGCAATTAATGACTACTGTTACTGTGTTGACGCACTGTATAAGAGTGCGTCGCATTAAGAACATTTCTGTCGTAGCACCACACTGCGCTCGTCTCCCAGAGACATCAGTTCATAAGTATCATATGCCACACGATTACACTAGCTATTAGTGCGCGAACAGTAATTTGCACACTGCTACTTGATGGCAGAACAACAGGTACTGCATAGGGATCCCACCACCAGACTAGTCAACATCAATAAATAGGTAACTAATTTTAAACACACGCACACGCACACACGCACGCACACACACACACACACAAACACACACACACACAAACACACACAAACACACACAACCACACAACCACACAAACACACACAAACACACACAACCACACACACACAAACACACAACCACACACACACAAACACACAACCACACACACACACACACACACACACACACACACACACACACACACACACACACACACACACACACACACACACACACAAACACACACACACACATGCACACACGCACATGCACACAAACACTATATGGTAATATGTAATATAATATTACCATATCCGTGGGGTGGAGGCCTGGTGATCCATATTACAGGTTTTTTCCTAGTTTGGACACCAGTCTCCCGAACATTTATATTGTGTCTTAAGTAATTTACAATATAGTTGTTGGAAAATAAAATAAATATTATTTAAAAAAAAATTGTCCACAATTGGCCTATTTCTATACAGTTATCAAAAATGGCCCTAATTCGATAAAATTTTTAGATTAAGTCTCATCTCCGATGAAATTGGTTTTATGTCGTGTAATGTTTGGTTTTATCTGTTGAATCTTGATAATAAAGTTTAAATAAAGCTAGCATAAAGCCGGCTTGGTATCCAAATAGGTTTAAACTACGCTCTTCTGCTCCGGTACTTCTCATTATTGCTGCAAATAACGATAAGATCCTTAAATACTACTCACTGAAGTTCTTTGACTTTTAGTTAATGTTATATAAATAATTTTTCTTAAACTCATTGTTTTATTTGTCTGACATTTTAGTCATCAGTTTATGTTATCAGTTTCATTTATCGGATCACGCCGAGCTGGTTCAATAGTCAAAAGTCATTTTGCAAGTTTATCGGTAATTTTTTTTTATCGTATAAAGTGAAGAAACGAGCAAAACGTTCACCTGATGGTAAGTGCAACGTCCGCCCACAACAAATGATGTGAAATATTCTGGGTGACACGGCACCCAGAATATTTCACTGCGCACGTCACACTGAGACATCAGTTCTTAAGTCTCAAATGCCCAGTGATTACGCTAGCTCACAGTGCCCTTCAAACCGAAACAGTATGTTTGCACACTACTGCTTCACGGCAGAATAACTGGCCCTGGGGTGGTACCTACCTACACAGATTCCTGCATAGGAATCCTACCACCATCAATTTAGATTAATCTAAAATAAAATGTTTTATACATGTCTTGTAAAAGTTAAATAATATATTTATTTAATGTATGTCTCTGCAGAAAACATACAAGAAGATAAAGCATATAAGACATGGCAATTGAAATTATAGTAATTAAAGTAACAGCTCTGATACAAAGTGGCCTTAAAACTATGGTCGTTTTTCACGCGGGCAATGTTACGTCACAACAGGGAGTGTAACTGATGTAATTAAAGCGACGTGGAATTTGTTCAATTAATTTACGAGGTAAATGTTTTGCAATTACAGTACAGTACACATGTTGCGGAACTTCATACGATGTAACGTAGCGATACAGATTGGTTTTCATTATAAATTTAATAAAGAAAAGTAAAGTAACAGCCCATTACAAATGCTCCATTGCTGTGAACAACCCCTTCACATTTTGAAAGGGTTTTCGAGTCTAAAAGTGTCCGCCGAGCCGTTGTTAATATATTTTTTACTTGTCAGTTATGCAGGATTCTCCACGGTGTTTTCTTTCCGTGGTAGGATTCCTATGGAGGAATCCGTCTACTGTGTTTCGATCTGTGGCACTGTGAGCTAGTGTAATCACTGGGCATATGAGACTTAAGAACTGATGTCTCAGGGTAATAGGCGCAGTTAGGCTGAGTAACACAGCATCTGTTATGGGCAGACGTTGCACTCACCGTCTTAAGCGGGTAGTGTCTGCGGATACAGCTCCTAATTACTGTCTTTTTTTTTAAATAATATCTCTTATATTATTTTGTATACTTAGTACATTTTTGTTAATTATGCAAATACGAAGTATAATAATATAATAAAAATGAGTAGTAAAAAAGTAGTATAATAATATAATAAAAATATTTTTCAGTCGAATCTCGTCCGTTTGCCAATTCAAAGGTTTTTTGGCTGAAAATCAGCGCTGTGTGTGACCATTCTTACACAGTACATGCTGAGCCAACCCCTTTTCGACACAGAACTCGTTTGTTTTGTTTTTTTATTTTTTCATTTAATATTCAACTGTATTATGTTCTTGTGCCGAATAAATGTTTTTTCTATTCTATTCTAAGTGACAGAAGTGTATATATAGTTAAACAATAAGGAAGCGCTTTATATATTTGTTATATTTGTTTATAAAATCCTTAGTGACAATAAGATGATGCAATCAGCTGTTTCATGTACCCACAAAAGAAAAGAAAAGTGAAATTCGTTTCTTCGTTTTTATAATTCTTCGATATTTGTATAAACATACATACATACATACAGTCACGCCTCTTTCCCATAGGGGTAGGCAGAGACCACATCTTTCCACTTGCTACGATCCTGACACACATCTTTAGCTTCTTCTACTTTCATTAGCGTTTTCACACACACTCGTCGGTTGCGGGTACTTTTAACGTAACCTTTTCTCAAAAGTTTACCGATCTGATTGTGATATGTACGCCTAGGTCGACCCTTACCGGCTTTTCCATTCACACTTGCCTCATAAATCTGTTTCGTCAATCTCCTTTCATTCATCCTCTCTACGTGTCCAAACCATCTAAGCATGCCTTTCTCTATCTTTTTCACTACATCTTCTACCACACCACAACGTTCCCTTATCACGCTGTTTCTCACTTTGTCAATCAGAGTTACTCCAGCTATACTTCTCAAACTTCTCATTTCCACAGCGTTAATCCTACTTTCATGCTTCTTCTGCCAGACCCAGCATTCACTACCATACATAAGTGTGGGGACCAGAACTCCCCTATGTACAGCCAGTCGTGCCTTTTAAGATACGTTCTGGCTACTCATAAAGTTATGCAGAGCCCCATTCACTTGATTTCCTGCTAATACTCTTCTCTCAATATCACAGTCATACTTTCCGACTCTCGTAAATTTAGAACCCAGGTACACAAACTCCTTCACTTGTTCCACTCTTTCACCTTCAATCAGAACTTTGCAATCCGACATACTTTCTTCTTGTATAAACAATATGATTAAAATTCTAAAAAAGTGCATATCATTGTGTGATTCTGCGGACTTACGCAAAAAAAAAACTACGAAAAATTTAATTACAACGTTAGTATCAACGCCATCTAGTGCTTATTAAAACTTTTTTGTAGTATTGATCAGTAATTTAATACACTCTCACTATGGTTAGTAAGTGTGCCCACAGGTGGCGCTAAATGTGTGAAAAGTTCGTCTGTTTATCGCCAGTGTCTTAATATAAGCCCTGAAGCGAAGATCGGCTCGAAGCGGCTCTGTAGGGTCTGTAAACCGGGAACTAGTATCCGATGGAGCTGTAAAAGCCGAGAAGGCTAACAGCAATTACATCACCGAAAATATATATAAACCGGGAACTTTAAAACCTGTTGATAATCTGAGGTGGCAGCAACCTATTAAATGTTTGGAGTCTGATGAACATTCAGATATTTTTGTGCACGCTACCGTTGATAACCATATCGAAGGGTTGCTTGCGCGGGAACTAAAGCTCCTTCGAACTGAACTTAAAAGCATGTCGAAGGAAATGTCTAGCTTCCGCCAAGAGAACGCTAAATTAAATACTAGGTACTGTGGCGGACTTTAACTCAAGGTTGGAGAGCGTTGAAAACCGCGTCGGCCTTTTAGAGCAAGCAAAGTCAGAGCAAAAGTTATCTTCACAAAATGGCAATGTAACCGAAATAATTGCGAAATTAACAACAAGGATCGATCTTCCCTTTTGTGCGATTAAGAGCTTACCGGTTTGCCAGAACAAAACGGGGGAAACCCTATGCACCTCCTAAGCCTCGTCACAAATAAGATAGGGGTCCAGCTAGAGGAACGTGATGTAGTCCGTATTGAGAGGGTAGGTGGCGTACGCTCACGCGGCGGCGTTGGTTTTTACATTAAACGAGGTATATCGGCGCGTACGCTTCCATACCCGTTGTCTTCTTCGGTTGAGAAGATGTGGCTTTGTGTAAGTGTTTGTGGCCCGTTACATCGGGCGCGGGTAGGTTAGGACGAGTGAGTGCATCTGTGTTTGCGCGTACACTTGTGGCACTATAATATCTCCTCCGCAGTTGATGGCTCTCGACAGTAGTCGGCAGTTGTCGCCGTGGTCGAAATCGGCTAGGAGACCATCATCACCAGTGGTAAATCACTAGTGATAGATAGTGCCACAAGTGTACGCGCGAACACGATGGCACTGTATCGTCTTACTCTATCCGCGCCCGATGTGATGATGATGAATTACCGAATATTGTCGGAAGTTATCAATCGCGTAGGAGATATTATAGTGCTACAAGTGTACGCTGAGGGTATCTCACTCGTCCCAACGTGTACCCGATGTAACGCTCATGCGATAAGATCGGAGGTAGGGTAGGATGGATAGGACCCGCAGCGTAGTAGTCAGGCACTCTAACCACTACGCTACGTGGTCGTCTACTAGGACCGATATAACGTCCATGCTACAGTAACGGAGGTAGGCAAGGATGGTGTAAGCGTTTACTTGACACGATATAATATGAATAATTCCATTTAAAACTGTTCTGTGTCCAATTTAACACTATCCAGAAATCCGTCTAGGTAGGTACCACCCCAAGGCCAGGTATTCTGTCGTGAAGCAGTAGTGTGCAAGCATTTCTGTGTTTCGGTTTGAAGGGCACTGAGAGCTAGAGTAATCACTGGGCATTTGAGACTTAAGAACTGATGTCTCAGAGTGACGGGCGCAGTGTGGTGCTACACAGAAATATTCTGAGTAACACAGTATCTGTTATGGGCAAACGTTGCACTTACCATCATGTGAACGTTTTGCTCGTTCCGTCACTTTCATCAAATAAAAAAAATAAAAAAAAGTAGGTAATGATGGTGTAACCGTTTACTTGATACGATACATACATACATATATAAGATCACGACTGTATCCCATAAGGGGTAGTCAGAGACTCACTGCAAAAACAGATGACTGCCACAATCCACACAGTTTAATTCCTTACTCGCCTTTTACAGGATCCATTGGATGAGATGGAGTGGTAGTGGTAGTTTCTCTAATAAAAATTTGTCGACTCAAAAGTAAATCCTCAACTTTAATGTTGCTTCTTAAAACTACACATCAAAAACAATTAGCACTGAAACTAGTTGGAATGTTTGTTTACTCAGCGTTAAGTTGTCCGCTGTCCCTCGGGTGTTGCAGTCACAGAACATTGCAACACTGCCACCCTACAACTGTTGACCCAGTTCCCCGCTCCCCACTAGTGCGGTCTCCAATTTGCAGCTCGTTTGACTAAGACACGATTCCGACGTCGTCTACAAATTACATCGTTAAGGAATTGTTATTAGTTTGTAGCAAGTTGTATACGTAGGCATGAAGGTAACCGATTTCCTCGGTTTGTAATTTTTGTTAAGGAAATAAATTAGGGTATTCACTCGCGTGTCGTTCGGATTGAATAATTTAACTTCCAATAACAATTTATACCGTGATAGCTCAGGGGCTAGGCGCTCGCTTTAAATTTCTTAGTACGCGAGTGACCTGGGTACGATTCCCGGTGCCGGCACCACTAAAATTGCTTATTTGCAATTTTAAGTGCTGATTTACCATGTGCTCGGCGGTGAAGGAAAACATCGTGAGGAAACCTGCATGTCTGAGAAATAAAAGATATTTTGAAGACATGTGAAGTCCGCAAACCCGCATTGGAGCAGCGTGGCGGATTCTTCCTAGCTCCGAAACCCTCTCAGAATTGAGACATTTATAGGCTGAAACTTTACTTTTTTTAACAATTTATACATACATACATAATATCACGACTGTATACCATAAGGGGTAGTCAGAGACTGGGCACTCACTGCAAAAACAGATGACTGCCATAATCCACGTCACTTGGTGTGATAGGTGGTGAACCCATCGCCATCATGCGCTGTTGGGTGCACAGTGCAGTTTAATTCCTTACTCGCCTTTTACGAGATCCATTGGATGAGATGGAGCGGTAGTATTCTTTTAACGAGCCGCCACCACACGGCAACAATTTATAGCCATCATGACAACCTGACATGCCAATATTTTTTTTTGGCCATGTAATCGCGTGCTTCAGAGAATCTACCACCTAATCTTATCCAGCGGGTGTCGTAAAAATCGACAGCGGGAAAATGAAAATCATGAGATAGGCAGCCCTGTGCAGGCCTGTGTACAGTTGTGGACTCTTACAGCCTGTAAAGTTTTTGTTGTTGATGATGATGATATTTTTTTTATATATTTGCTGTAGGAAACGAACCTAGGACGAAAGGAAAAAACCTACACCCAAAAAATTCAACGTAAAGTTGCATTATACTCGTAATGCTTTTATGTATTTTATGGTGAGTATAGAGGACTCGGAGACACTACTGGTGGTAGGATTCCTACGCAGGAATCCGTGTAGATAGGTACCACCCCAGGGCCAGTTATTCTGCCGTGAAGCAGTAGTGTGCAAACGTTACTGTGTTTCGGTTTGAAGGGCACTGTGAGCTAGCGTAATCACTGAGCATATGAGACTTAAGAACGTATATCTCAGGGCGAAGGACACAGAGTGGTGTCACACAGAAATTTTCTGCGTGATACAACATTTGTTATGAGCAGACGTTGCACTTACCATCAGGTGAACGTTTTGCTCGTTTTATTACTTTATCCAATAAAAAAAAACGGACAGGAGTGACAATAAACCAGCAAGTTCATTCTTAATCAATGATGGATGTAGGGTATCTACTGGCTACAGTGATCGCTTATCAGAACAGGATACTTATTATCCACTTGATTTGATAGCAGTTATCTATGGTGGTAGCAGTAACACACCACTACTGATGGTAAGTGCAACGTCACAAGAACTGTCGTTCGGAAAGTTTTGTGTTACACCGTTTTTTTTTTTGTAAGAAAAAGCGACGTTATATTTGTTCACAAGTACTTGAATCTAGCGGCAGAATAATTGGCACCGCGGTGGTACTTACTTAGACTGATGTCTGCGTAGGAAATGAAAGTCGTCCGGCAAATACGGTAGAGTACCGGGTAAAGACTCCCGCCTCCTGAGCTATTACTCCTCTCTTCTCCTTCAGCTTCTTCCGAGTTAGTAGTATCTATAAATAAAGTAAAGTTTAAACCTATAAATGTCCCACTGCTGAGCACAGGCCTTCTCTCATTTCTGAGAGGGTTTTTGAGCCAGGAAGAATCCGCCACGCTGCTCCAATGCGGGTTGGCGGACTTCACATGTCCTCTAAATATTTCTATTCCTCGGTTTCCTCTCGATGTTTTCCTTCACCGCTAAGCACGTGGTAAATCAGCACTTAAAATTGTAGAACAATATTAGAGGTGCCGGCACCGGGGATCGAACCCAGGTTACTCGCTTACTATGAAATTAAAGTCGAGCACCAGGCCCCTGAGCTACCACGGCTTTATTATCTATCTTATAGCTAATTTCCCAACTTTCAGCATGCCCTACCCTGATGGAGCTAGTCCGTGTATAGTTCGGGTTATAATTAAAGGTCGAGATATCCACATACAAAAATTATTGTAAAAATTAACGTTTATTATTAAAATTGTTATTATAGCCCTGTGGTGGCGGCTCGTTAAAAGAATACTACCACTCCATCTCATCCGTTGGATCTCGTAAAAGGCGAGTAAGGAATTAAACTGCACTGTGCACCCAACAGCGCATGGTGGCGATGGGCTCACCACCTATCACACCAAGTGCATTATATTGTTTTGGTGAAACGTGGATTGTGGCAGTCATCTGTTTTTTGCAGTGAGTGCTCAGTCTCTGACTACCACTTATGGGATACAGTCGTGATCTTATGTATGTATGCTATTCATAACTTACACACGATAGCACACAGAATAAAGTTAGAAGGAAAACGTAGTGACACAAAAATCGGACATGGGCATCGGGCACTGTGAGCTAGCGTAATCACTGGGCAATTGAGACTCAAGAACTGATGTCTCAGGGTGACGGGCGCAGTGTGGTGTCACGCAGAAATATTCCGGGTGACGCGGCATTTGTTGTGGGTGGACGTTGCACTTACCATCAGGTGAACGTTTTGCTCGTTTCGTTACTTTAAATAATAAAAAAAAAATGTATTTTAAAAAACTTATCAAGAAGACATTATTAGATAAAGCATATTATAAAATAGATCATTGTCTGGAAATAACTCATACTCTGCACTTGCAACCCCCCTGGCTACTAAATTTATGATGTAATTTTGTTTGTAATCTATATATATATATCACATTATGTAATATGGCTTTGAAAAATAAAAGACACCAGAGTTTCTTACCGGTTCTTCTCTGAGAAGGTCATTATTTGAACCGGTGTAGATTTTGACGTTCATAAGAGCTTTAAACAGGCCTAAATTGAATAAAGAAATTTTGAATTGACTATTATAAAATACACAAAGCCTCAAGCGAAATAGTAAGTCTATATATAAAATACGTTCACAATTTTGCAAGTAAGAAGCGAGCAGCGGGGCAACAAGCGACATGCGCTTACGCGGATACAGTTTAGTTGCTAACTGGCGGTGCAGTTGTTAGACCCTAATGCGCTTTGCGCGGCGGCCGCGTTGTTGGACCGGTTTTGCCGAGAGCGCGTTCCCTTCGTATATAAATTCACACATATAAATTATATGACCTGTACGTACTGTAAATGTTTGTCTGTATATTAATGTAGGAAAACGGAACGTAAGGAGTGTGTGAGCGAGAGTGCGAATGGAAGAGAGGGAGGGATGGGTAGATTGGAAGATGGCGGATTCAGTTGAATAATGCGTGTGTTGCTGGGCGATTATTTTTTTGGAAATAAAAGAGTGATAAAAGAAAATTCAGTGGTTTCACTCTGAGCTTGATCCCTCATTAATATTGTTTTTGTATTTTTTGTATCACAATAACATTTATTATAAATATGTCGGGGAAATCGATATCGTTAAATAATAAGTTGCTAATTTTATTATTGTAGTACCGAGGAGATGGTAAGCACCGTGACGTCACTTTAGCGGCACGTGCAAAGGGTCTTATTTAAGAGTTCGGATAGTGCAGGGGGCAGTTGAATTCGAGACACTCCTTCGAAACGAAACTGTCAGCTTACCTAGATAATATGGTGGTTAAGCGTAGTAAAGTGAAATTATTACACAAGGTGCATTTGAAATTGTTATCCTACGCTACCTACACAAGGAACCCTGTAGCGCCTAATCAAGAGGTAGGCGGCGCTATCGCTCAGCCATCGCTGACTCCGACAAATAAAATACTACATATTTAAAACTTTCGTAATATGTAATATTATATTTATAACAAATGTTATTGTGATACTATGTACAATAAATAGTACAATAAATAATATAATATTAAATATATGTATGGAAGTATAAAATATAAAAGTATAACTGTGTGTAAACAAATCATTATACCACACCCTCATATCCATTTTCTACCTCATCCTTTTCCCTTCGTCTTCGCTAAGCTAGTGGTTGCGGTGCCGATGGCTGCGTGGCTAGGGGCAAGCCTAGTCATGTCTGTTACTTTCCCGAGGGGGCGAGGAGTAGGCTACACGTGTGGTCTCTGCCTACACCAAGGGGAAAGAGGCGTGAATGTATGTATGAATTTAAGTTCCGTTATCACGTCGTATTATTGTAAGTGCACTGACGCAGCCGTCCGGGTTGGCTCGGAGTGCGGGCCGGACTGAAAACCAGTGTCGGGATCAGAGCAATTTAAGTCTCTGTATCTCGATTTTTACTGAGTTCTGTCCATTTCACCGTCCCATGCTGCTACACAGACTCATTTTATATTATTTTTTCACTTTTGTTAATTTTGGGCAATATTATTTAATGTTCTGTGTAATTCCATTTTTTTTTCTTGTTTTGTTTTGTATCTATTGTGATTAGATAGTGAAATGAGTTTCTTTCTTTCTTTCTTTCTTTTTTATTTCTTTCTAAATAAAATGTTATTGTATTTATAAAGTACCCGCAACCGACGAGCGTGTGTGAAAACGCTAATGAAAGTAGAAGAAGCTAAAGATGTGTGTCAGGATCGTAGCAAGTGGAAAGATGTGGTCTCTGCCTACCCCTATGGGAAAGAGGCGTGACTGTATGAATGTATGTATGTATTTATAAAAGTCGCCCGTGTCTAAGTTACCTTAAATAACGATATAAGTCAAAGTTGACGACGATATTGTCCAAATATCATTTAAAAAACTGATTGATACTAAAATATTTATTTTATTTATTTATTAAGGATAACCAACAGGAGTTACAATAAAGCATACGAAAAAAAATTGATTTATAAATACTAGGTTAATTGTACATCTAATTACAGGTTATCACGACGTGCACAATTACTGTTTGCTTACATCAACTGCTTATGCATACAAAATGTAACAAAAGTAAAAAAAAAAAAATGTAACAAATTTAATCATAATTGAAAAAAAAACATCGTTAATACTAATATATAACTGAAATACTACCTACTAATAATAACTGAAAGAGATGATTATCAATACAATACAGTAATACAAAATATATAATACAATATAAAACAAATTAAATGGTTTGATTTTAAAAGTGAGGTCGGCCAAAGAGAATCCAGCATGAACTCAAAAAGCTTGTTTTTAAAAGATATAATATCACAGGTATCGCAGGTACGTGTTGGTTTGAACTTACTTTCATATTATTTTCCAAATTATCCTTCAATATCGTACACGTGCAGTAAGAGATACTTGCTTAGAGAACCACTTGCGCGGTTATTCGTAGCTGTCGCGTAGCAATATCGTAGCAATTTCATAGAAGTAATGCGCTACGAAATTAAAATTTAGTGCTCGGCTGGATCTCGGCGATGAGTGGTTTTAAATATTTATAATGAACTTCAAAGGAGAGCAGACTTCAGTGCGCTGTTATTCTGCATTATTCGCGTCTCTTTGGAATATGATATCAACGTACATATACGCTAAGCTCTCGCATACATTTGTTACTTGCGTGTGACTAATGGTATATTTTGTACAACGACTGGAATAGCGGGAAACATAAAGTAAATATTGTAGTATGCATTTATTAATTTTTACGATGTATAATTATACGGGAACAATATGAAGTGAAATATTATGTCATTCGAAAAATTATCTCCCTTTTTCTGTATGTTCTACTAAACAGTTTTCCTTCTTTTTGAAGTTACATTTATGGATGATGATGCAATTGTTGATGACACTCAACCTTCGCAGTTTTGGTCTTCGCCTTCACCATTAACGAGCCGCGTTGAGGTTGAGTTTCGCATGTTCAATATGCTCAGATGGATATCTTATTGCACACTATAGTAGCCGGTTCTTCTGCAGCTTGTTGACAGTGTCGCGGGCGCTGAAGCTGTCGTTTCGTTAGTTATTCAGTCGCGTGACTCCTGACGCACCACATTATTTATACAGTTCTCATCGTCATCGTTTCAGCCTATCGCAAGTCCACTGTCGAACATAGGCCTCCCCCATAGATGACCACAAAAGTTTGAAGCTCTCATTTTGCGGGGATTTTGCCATAGTTGCCACACTTGGTAGGCAAGTTGGCAACCGCAGTTTATTTTATTCAGATGTTTCAAGAAGATGCTGCTGCCCGTCTATGAGATGGGGTGGTAGAATCTCTTACGCTGCCGCAACACGGCACCTCAATAGATCAAAATAGGTTCTGTATTCGATTTGTAAGTTAGTCCTTTAAGTCTTAGAGGCATTTTGATATCGCTAGTGACTCTCATGAGCTTACGTTGTTTGAGCCAGACAACTGATATGAAGTGCTGAAGATTAGTTCCAGATTGCCGGACTACTGTATAAGTACGTATTTATTTTAAATTCCTTATAATAAAACTCTTTTTTTATTTAATGCTTTTTATTTATATATTTCTTATTTAACTAGAATACGTGTCCGATAGAAAAGAATAGCACTGAGGAGTTGTAAGAGGTTGACTTAGGTATTGTACGGCCAGCCCTTATTCTTGCAGAATAACACCATAATATGGAATGCTGTCACTATACTGTTCGTGGGAACGCAATGGGGAGTAAGAATTATTTGTCTCGTACCATAACGGTGGCATTGTGGTTCACCATCCGTCACTTTCCCGTGAGGTCGAAAAGTGAGTGTGAGTGAGTGGCCTCTGCCTACCCCTGATAAGGAAAAAAGGCGTGACTGTATGCATGTAAGTATGTATGTAATTTAATTATTATCCAATATTTGAAATGGGTTTAGCCGAAATAGCGCCTGACTCCGAACAAATTTTTTACAGTTATGTAAAATCATATTTTACGCGTCGGTTTATTTTTTAATTTCATCGCTTTCCCGAGGCTTAGACAGAAAAACGTTAGGCGCCGACGTCGGCACACCCGCTAGAAATTGCAATTTACATACGTTTCATACGTGTTCACATTTCTTACTTTGTGATATTATATCCGTGTATTTGCGGCTAAGATTGAGTTATGCCCATTTCAGTAGTAGGCTAGCAATGGGTTTTGTATTTATGTATTGTATGCACATTGCATTGTTTAATAATGTTGATGTCAAGGGAGTATTATGAGTACGTTACATTAACTTTTTCATTTAAACTTTGAGATGAAAAATAGGAAATCGATCGGGTCAACTTTGACGATCCTAAGAGAAGCCAAAAAAGCGTCAATGCAAGTTGAATAACAGGGTGTATCATGGACAGACGAAGTTGGCTGGGATCCAAATTCTAAACTATTTGTTTGTTTTAAGATATCGAATGCTAGACGCCGGACAATCCAGCTCGAAAGTTCTACCGGAATTTGGCCAAGTTTGTTTATTTTACGTACGACTGTAAAACGGGAAATGTTTTTTACCTTGTCCGATTTATTGGAATATTGATGAAACATCCAAAAAAAATTTTTTCAACTATTTCTGACTAATATTTAACATTACACTATATTGTTACATATTTACAATTCTACCAATGTATGTACATTGGTTCTTTTTGAATAAAGTAAAAAAAAATGTTGAAGAAGGAAAACAAAAGAATACATCTGCGATGAAATGCTATAGTACGTTTGAAGGGACTTTTAAAATTTTACGATCAAATCGTTCTCCTAATGGTGCAACTACATATAACAAATGCTGTCTCCCAGAACATTTAGGCGTGGCACCACAATGCGCAGTTCTTAAGTCTCATAAACCCAGCTATCAGTGCCCTTCAGACAGAAACACAGTAATGTTTCACACCACCACGAAACCACAGATCACCACGAAATGGATAAATAATGATTACATTTAAAAAAATAATATGTCTTGAAGAACTGATTTATTTTTTTGGATCCGTATCATGTTGCTTCTGGTATAGTTTCCGCTATACTCTTAAATTTATATCAGGGACCGGGCGCTTACCTTTAATTTTATAGTAGGTACGCAAGGTACCTCTTAAATTGTTTTATTACATACTCAGCGGTAAAGGAAAACATGTGAAGTCTGCCAACCCGCATTGGAGTAGCGTGTAGACTCTTCCCGGCTACAAAGCCCTCCAGGAAATGCGAAGAGGCCTGTGCTTTGCAGTGAGACATTTCTACGCTGTTACTTTACTTTTTTTTTAACTTTATATGCATCTCAACACATTACCGTTGTTTCTCTTCGTTATCTAAATGGATTACCGAAAAGTAACGCCTGATTCTAAAGAGCATCTCAGAACTGGTGTTTAATTTCTATAACGGAAATTGGGTTTACAGATATTCGGAAATTGCGTCTGAATTCAGCGGCTTCAAAGAAAATTGATATTAACATAATTGTCTAACTCCCACGTAACCGATAAACGTTTTCTTGGTAAACTGCATAGTATGTAGTTAATAGAATCAGGAGTTACTTTGCGGAAATCTAATTTGCTAAGATCTGCATGCAAAATTTAAAATGGTGTATATTACCTAGTTTTTGAAGAGCACCGCCCACCCATAACGAACGCTGTATCACCCAGAACATTTCTGTGTGGCACCACACTGCACACGTCTCCCTGAGACATCAGTTCTTAATTCTCACATGCTAAGTAATTACACAACCTCTCGGTGCTCTTCAGACCAAAACACAGTAATGTTGCGGTGTTACCTACCTAGAGGTATTCCAGCATAGGAATCCTACCACCAGTAAAGTTTTAGTCTCCAATGTGTAAAAATAAAACAACAAATCTGCTAGATTTTAATTTTACATATCAACAAATATCTCGCACAAAAAGCATTATGTTAAATACTTTTTTTTAATAATATTTTACTCCGTAGCAGCCAGCAATTAATTTAAATTTAAAACGTGGTGACGCAGGTACGCGGATGTGCGGCGTGAAATTTTAATTTGTTCAGGTCCAACGGGTTGCGACGTAGGATTTTTGTTCTTTATTGCGTACATTTGGACTGCTCTTTGTTTTATTTTTTAAAATCTGTTTCATTTTTAACTGTGTAACCTTTAAAGTGAGACATTGTGTTGTGAGTTGAGTCGCTGGCGGATATCTCGGACAGGGGACCAAATTTTATTAGCCAACTTGGCCGACTGGCTTCCCTCGATTCCGTCTAGGTAGGTATCACCCCAGGGCCAGTTATTCTGCCGTGAAGCAGTAGTGTGCAGGCATTACTGTGTTTCGGTTTGAAGGGCACTGTGAGCTAGCGTAATCACTGGGCATATGAGACTTAAGAACTGATGTCTCAGGGTGATGGGCGCAGTGTGGTGTTACACAGAAATATTTTCGGTGACACAGCATTTGTTGTGGGCGGACGTTGCACTTACCATCAGGTGAACGTTTTGCTCGTTTCGTCACTTTATGCAATAAATAATAGTTTGAAAAAACTAAAAAATACGATTTATTTAGAATTACAAACTAAAAAATAGAAAATAAATTTTAATAAATTTGAATTAAGAATAGTGTAAAAAATCTAATAAAAATAAATGAATAATAGTGTAAATAAGAAAAAAATTTTTTTTAAAAAAAAGCGTGGGGTGCATGGTGTCAATAGTTATAAATATTTCATTGACAGATATGAGAAAGAAAGATTATCATTTCGATGATATCTTAAAAAGCACCCCACCCTTTTTTAAAATAAAACATTTTTTTCTTATTTATACTATTATTCATTTATATTTATTAGAATTTTATACACTATTCTTAATTCAAATTTATTAAAATTTATTTTCTATTTTTTTGTTTGTATTTCTATATAAAGCGTATTTTTTAGTTTTTTCAAACTATTATTTATTTTCTAATTTTTAGTTTGGTTTATTTATAAAAGAGTGTTTTTTTAACTGTTATTAATTTGGTTTTTTAATATATTATTTATTTTAATACAAACTAATTTAAGACGATGGCCTCTATAACAGGTAATATATTAGCGCCATCTATTGAGTAATCTAGTTGGATCTTCTATAAAAGCTTTAGCTTTTTTAGTTTTTTTAAACTATTATTTTTTATTTTTTATTATTCTTATTATTGCATTGTCATCGGTCTTTGACAGGTGTGTAAAATTTGAATTAAATCGGATCGTTCAAAGTAGGAGAAAATCGAGCCCTAAGGAGTCGGTTACAAACATACAAGTAAAGCTAATATAAAGCGTATAATAAAAAAAAAAAAAACATTGTGTTAACAAAATTTGAACACCTTTAATTATGGTTTAATAAAAATTTTCGTTAATTAACAAATAACATGACTTAATTATACTTTCTGGCCGATATTCATAGTAATATCAACGAGAACTGTCACAGAAAAAAAATATTAATTTACATATAAATGTTATGAATACAAATTTCAATCAAACATTTGCCAGACAAGAATAAAAATAGCCGCATCCCGTTGACGTGGAAATGGTTAACAATTTTCCAAAACTTTATAAGGTTTTTATGGAATAGTTACTTTCATAAATTTCACGAAACGTCGTATTTGGTTTTATGGTCCATAACAAATCATAACAAATACGGATATAGCGAACATTACGTCTGCATTGGAAACCATTACACTAACACATCTTATAGCGTATAATATAATACTCATGTTTATCACTCTGTTATCATAGTCATTTGAACGTGAAATAATGTATCAATTTCGATCAACATAAATATCTATATATACACTTTTTTAAGCATATTGCGCGCACGGAGGAGTGTGAGAATTGGCATTGGCTTAAGAGAATCTTCTACCCCATCTCATCTCGTGGGTGTCGTAAAAGTCGCCAGGGGGTAGGGACCAGAAGATGGGCAGCGGCATCTTTCTGAACTATTTGAATATTTCATCATTGTATTCCCCTAAAATGGAGCTGCAAACTTTTGTGTAAATCTATGGGGTCGGTTTATGTTCAGCAGTGGACTAGTGATATGTTCTAATGATGATGATGATGATGAAAGTATGTATGGAGAAGAAGCGAGAAAGCCTAAATTATATAAAAGTAAAAGTAAAGTTTCAGCCTATAAAATGTCCCACTGCTGAGCACAGGCCTCTCATTTCTGAGAGAGTTTTGGAGCAAGGAAGAATCCGCCACGCTGCTCCAATGCGGATTGGCGGACTTCACGTGTTCTCGAAATATTTCTATTCCTCGGACACACAGGTTTCCTCACGATGTTTTCCTTCACCGCTAAGCACGTGGTAAATCAGCACTTAAAATTGTTTAACAATTTAAGAGGTGCTGGCACCGGGGATCGGACCCAGGTTACTCGCTTACTATGAAATTAAAGGCGAGCACCAGGCCCCTGAGCTACCACGGCTTTTCTAAATTATATAATACGTTACAAATACATTAAATCGAATAAAACAAAACATTCACTATTTACGTTCACACAGACAATGTCAATCATAGTCTCTGGTCAAGTAGTCGCACGGAGTAGAAACTGTCGCCTGAGTTTCAAAATGTTGCCAACAAATAATGGCTTAAACTTCAACAACGTTCAAACTTAAATATTTTATGAATTGCGGCCAAATTTCGACCAATAGGCGACCTAACCTTTAAAGTATACCTGTAATAAATAAATATATGTATGTCCCTAGTAGTAGCGATATCACTTATATATTCTGCGGACCAGGATCAGTCAGATCACGATCAATGTTACAAATTTTTGGCTTTTTGGTACTTTTTTTTATTTTATTTTTATTGGATAATGTGACGGAAGGAGCAAAACGTTCACCTGATGGTAAGTGCAACGTGTGCCCATAACAATGCTGAGTCGCCTGGAAAATTTCTGTGTGACACCACACTGCGCCCGTCACCCTGAGACATCAGTTTTTCAGTCTCATATGCCCAGTGAGTACACTAGCTCTCAGTGCCTTTCAAACCGAAACACAGTAATATTTGCACACTAACTGAACGGCAGAATAACTGGCACTGGGGTGGTACCTACCTAGACGAATTCCTGCATAGAAATCCTACCACAAGTAAGAAATCCTACCACCAGTTGAAATAGATAGAATACATACAGTCACACCTTTTTCCCATATAAGGGATAGCCCACTTTTCGCTCTTACGGGAAACAAGACGTTACGGATGGCGAACCACGTTGCCGCCATTTTGGTAAGAGTCAAAAACCTCTTACTCACCATTGCGTTCCAACGAGCAGTATAGTGACAGCATTGTATAATATCTTCTGGTCTTATTCTGCACGAATAAAGGCTGTCCGTATAATACCTAAGTCACCTCTTACACTCCTCGGTAGGAAAGAGGTAGGTGTTATTCTACTCTGCCGGACACCTACCGGCTGTTCAATTATTTAACATCATCAAATATACGTGTATCGTGTCACCTATGCCTTGGTAGTAAACTGACATTACACAAAAAGTAAGTAGTAATGTTCTATATAAATGTTACAATGTCGCCCTCGTCGCCTCTCATTTCTAAGAGGGTTTTGGAGCAGGAAAAAGTTCGCCACGCTGCTCCAATGCAGTTTTTTTGTATTGCATAAAGTGATGAAACGAGCAAAACGTTCGCATGATGGTAAGTGCAACGTCTGCCCATAACAAATGCTGTGTCACCTGGAAAATTTCTGTGTGACACCACACTGCGCCCGTCACCCTGAGACATCAGTTTTTCAGTCTCATATGCCCAGTGAGTACACTAGCTCTCAGTGCCTTTCAAACCGAAACACAGTAATGTTTGCACACTACTGCTTCACGGTAGAATAACTGGCAATGGGGTGGTACCTACCTAGACGGACTCCTGCATAGGAATCCTACCACCAGTAGTAGTTTGTTGGGCTTCACATGTTATCGAATTTTTTTATGCAGGTTTACATGCAGGTTTCCTCACGACGTTTCCTTCACCGCTGGGTACGTTTCTAGAGGTGCCGGTATCGGGGACCTATATCAGGTCACTTGCGTACTATTAAATTTAAGGCGGGCACTCGGCCCTTCAGCTGCCACGGCTCTACTATATTGTCGTCGTCGTTTCAGCCTCCCACACAGATTGCTACAAAATTTAGTAGCTCTCATTTTAAAGGGATTTTGCCATAGTTGCCACGCGTGGCAGGCGTTTTGGCAACCGCAGTTTATTTATTCAGACGTTCCAGGAAGATGCTGCTGCCCATCTCCTGGTTTTTTTCCCTTTGTCGACTTCTACGACTCCCACGCGATGAGACGTGGTGGTAGATTCTCTTAAGCCGCTACCACACGGCGAACTATACGGTACAAAATGTAACATTTTACTATTGTCACGTTTTATAAATGTGCATAATTTTTATAGCCTAATTTGTATTCCATTATAATGTCCACGGAGTAAATTACACTGTAACGAGCCGTGCCCTTTTATTGTATTTAGACACACGCAAGTAACTTAAATGATAAGAGAGTCATTTGTCGCTGCCACGTAGCATTCTCGTTGATGTAGTGCTCTGCAAAATTGGTACTCTTCACTGTTAGGTGTGGTCTTCACCGTGGTAGCTCTGGGGCGAGGCGCTCGCTTTAAATTTCATAGTACGCGAGTGACCTGCGTTCGATTCCCGGTGCCGGCACCAATAAAATTGTTAATTGCAGTTTTTAGTGCTGATTTACGCCGTGCTCGGCGGTGAAGGAAAACGTCGGGAGGAAACCTGCATGTCGAGAAATAAAAAATATTTCGAAGACATGTGTAGTCCGCCAACCCGCATTGGAGCAGCGTGGCGGATTCTTCCTAGCTCCAAACCCTCTCAGAAATGAGAGGAGGCCTGTGCTCAGCAGTGGGACTTTTATATAGGATGAAACTTTACTAAACTTTACTAGTAGTACGCGACTGACCGCCTACTACCAGACTTTTACGCTTCGGGTCCCTTCTTATGTAGTAGATTTATATTATATGATTTAGGCATGAATCCGTCTAGGTAGGTACTATCGCAGTGCCAGTTATTCTGCCGTGAAGCACTAGTGTTTTTTTTTATTTGATAAAGTGATGAAACGAGCAAAACATTCACGTGATATATACAGAATATATATATATATATATACCAGAATATTTCTGTGTGGCTCCACACAGCACCCGTCACCCTGAGACATCAGTTCTTAAGTCTCATATACGCAGTGATAACACTAGCTCTCAGTGCCCTTCAGATCGAATCACAGCAATGTTAAATACTACGCAAATTTCTCTCACCGAAAAAGCTGCTATCGATTTTTCTTGTGCAACCACGAATGTTAGTATCACGCAAACACTATAAACCATCTGTCATAGATGTTTAAGGCCTGATGATGAAGTCATAGAAACCAATCATCACTCGATGTCATCAATCATTTACATTTACAATTTACTAGTCCACCGCTGGACGTAATCGTATACCAAGAACGGGAGAATTTGCTGTAATCGACGGTCGGAATCTAACCACATTGGCGAAAATTGAAGATTACAAAATGTTCAAAATTCTTTTTCATTGATTCGAATCGATTAAGCATTCATTCATAGAATTTATTTAAATAAATTTCAGTATTTCATGGCAGCGAATAACAAATTGATTTCTACGCAGCAAGGCGATACGTATACGTATACGTATAATCCTTAAGAGAATCCAAGAAGATACGCATACGTAGAATCCTTAAAAGTAGAATGTTCGAATTTGAAAGAATTTTGTGATGATATAATTGTGGAAAAAGAGTAATGTGAGTTCTCTTAAGCCGGGTCCTTATTTTTGTACCACTCCTAAAACAAACCTAGATTGGGTAAATAAATGTGTCATTGAATTTATGAGTTTTCCATTATTTATTTTGATATGAAATCAATTAATGATTTCTTATATTTACGCGAACACTACACATTTAAATGAAACTAATTTTACGGATTTTATCGCGTTTATTTTTCTTTACGTTTCCCCCCGTGACTATGGGTGCTGTAAAGCACTCGAAACGTCGGGTTATAAATAACAAAAATAAACGCGATAAAATCCGTAAAATTAGTTTCATTTAAATGAAATCAATTGTTTATCTTGTTTCCTTTATATAATGTTACTGAAACCAGTTTTGTGCTGCTTAAAAAAGTCAAAGACACGAACATTCCGACCGGCTGCTGCCGACAATTGTTCTCAGGTTTAACAGTGCTTAACGAGCGCTGCGGCTTCCCGCTCGTTAGCGGGCGAGTGCCGTGCCCGCGCGATGTCTCCACTGTGGTCTTACATAATACAGCAGATTTATATTTATGGTAGTGTAAATGTGAAATAAACTGTCTTTTAATATGATATATTCAAGAGCCGGTCGCACTTTGCAATGTTCAATTTATGCGGCGTTTATATTTCTAGTGTAAGGACGTTCACGTATCCCGTATACGAGACCATTGAAAAAAATAAAACATTTTTATATAAGCTGCGGCTTAAAAAAGTTAGTCGCGACGCGATGTAAGGTTTTAAAAAGTTAGTCGCGACGCGCTGTAAGGTTTTAAAAAGTCAGTCACGACGGGCTGTAAGGTTTTAAAAAGTTAGTCGCGACGCGCTATAAGGTTTTAAAAAGTCAGTCGCGACGCGCTGAAGGTGACGTTGGAGGTTTTAGGAATAAATAAGGGAAAATACTATTACGGTCTATAAAATACGAGTAAGATTAAAATTTGATTAAGTTAGGTTTAACATTCTCAAATGCACTACGACCCTAGCGGGCAGAGATATATCCATAATTTTAGTTAAATTATTGCCGGGCTAGACAATTAGAACCTATACGTTTAAAAAATATTTTTTAAATGTATAAGTTTTAATTTTTTGGTTTAAATTGCCTGGCCCGGCAGAGTATAATAGTCTTTCCTACAGCGACGTGGTTCGTCACCCGCCACATAACGTTTCCCGCGTGGGCGAAAAGTAGGCTACGTGAGTGGTAACTTATATGGGATAAAGGCGTGACTGTATCTAAGTATAGATTATAATGGTCGTAAGTTTACTCGGTAGGATTACTATGCAGGAATCCGTCTAGGTAGGTACCCAAAGGCCAGTGGTTCTCCCGTGAAGCAGTAGTGTGCAAACATTACTGTGTTTCGGTTTGAAAGGCACTGAGAGCTAGTGTAATCACTGGGCATATGAGACTTAGGAACCGATGTCTCAGGATGACGGGCGCTTAATTGTTCTGGGTGACGCAGCATTTGTTATGCGCAAACGTTGCACTTGCCACCAGGTGAACGCTTTGCTCGTATCATCACTTTTTCCAATAAAAAAGGCTCATTTATTATTTGTGGTCGCTAATCTGAAATAAAATTGCCGCTTGTTTAAAAATATATCAAAACAAGTGAAAGAGCAGCCATGTTATATTGTTCACATCAACTATGAAAATAAATCCTCACAACTAAAACAACTGAAATAACTTTTACCAGCCTAACTTTATTCGGCGTAGGGTCGAATGTAGCGTTCTAAAATTAAAAAAGGTGTGTAAAGCCCTTTAGTGAACCAGACATGGTGAGGAAATTAGCATATCGATTGTAATGGTTTGAATTGACATATCCGAAATTAATAGAAAATAAAAATAAAATATTGGAGGGTATTTGGGACAGAATCTTCGAAAGTGAGACATAAGAAAAGGCGGATCAGTAATTACATTAAAGATTGTCTAAAAATCAAATTAAGGTGCAGTTATGTGAATTGTTGACAAATGTGTTTGATTTCTGTAGTGTTAACTGAAAGTGATACGGGGTGAGTAATTTAATCGTATGTTGTTGTTAATAAGGATGAGTGTATTAAATTGCAAACTGAGAATGTTTCATTTATTTCAGTTTGTGGTAACGCCCTTTTAAGGTGATTTGATAACGCCTTCCTTCTTCTCTGAAAGAATAATCTCATGAAAAATATAATGAATATTAGTAATTAACGAAACGCCGAGCTCGTACTCGCATATGGATGTCCTATTTAGTCACGTCTAACAAGAGCGAATCTGGCCTAGTGGTGTCAGCGACATATTAATTTGATGAGTTGTGTTTCGAACTCATGGTTCAAATCTCTACACAGAAAATACTTTTTGTAGCTTTTAATTTAAGATTTTTATATTAGATTTAGATTTATATATATATTGTTTCGGTTTGAAGGGCACTCAGTGCTGATGTGATCACATAACTGATGTCTCAGGGTGACGGGCGCAGTGTCACACAGAAATGTTCTGGGTGACACAGCATTTGTTATGGGCAGACGATGCACTTATCAACAGGTGAACGTCTTGCTCGTTTCGTCACCTTACTCAATAAAAAAATATATAAATGTAATGTATTACCATTCATAAGTGTAGAAGTATTGACGCTCTGCTCGCACTGAACGATCTTATAAGTTTTCCTTTTCAGAATAGAAAGTAAAGTAAAGTTTCAGCCTATAAATGTTCCACTACTGAGCACAGGCCTCCTCTCATTTCTGAGAGGGTTATGGAGCTAGGAAGAATTCGCCACGCTGCTCCAATGCGGGTTGGCGGACTTCACATGTCTTCGAAATATTTTTAATTTCTCAGACATGCAGGTTTCCTCACGATGTTTTCCTTCACCGCCGAGCACGTGGTAAGTCAGCACTTAAAATTGCAGTTAACAATTTTAGTGCTGCCGGCACCGGGAATCGAACCCAGGTCACTCGCGTACTTGTGTCAGAATACGGAACCCTAAAAATCCCGAACGTAAATAATACGATACGTGCTACAGAGACTGTGAATCACGTGCTGGAAATTGCAACCGCTTTGTTAGCTAGGGCTTAATGACATGTCGCGCCAAGTATTTGCTGTTAATTAACGTTGCGACGCCGTAATTAGTGTGGCTTAAACCTTTAGCTACGTGTGGAGGCCAGAACACCTTCGACAAATTTTTCTCCGAAGATATTTTGTGAAACTCTGAAGGCTTTCCTTTATTAATATCGAAGTTCGTCACGGTGTCGATTTCGTCGGTCTTATCGGTAACATTGACATTGTTCATCTTTATCATTATCATCATCAATTTAGCTTATCACTAGTCCACTGCTGACCATTGGCCTGCCCCATAGAGTGCCACAATAGTTTGAAGCTTTCATTTTGGGAGGATTTTGCAACAGTTGCCAATCTTGGCAGGCGGGAGGGGATGGCAACCGCAGTTTATATGATGCTGCAGCCACTCCTGGTTTTCATTTTCCCTCTGTCGACTTTTTCGACATCCACGGAAAGTGATGGTGTGGAAGATTCTCTTAAGCCACCAGTTATAAAGTAGCATTTTTTTTGCGCCAAGCCGAGTAGCTCATTCGGCGGCGAAACACTGGCCATATGTTCGATATTTGTGGAATTTTTTTTTTACATTTATATATGCCTAGTACTAGAGCTGTGGGTGTGTGTGAAGCATGCGTAGGCAACGGAATCAAGGGGAGCTTTCACCATAGTGCTCTAAAGGGAGTCGGCAGCAATTAAGAATTATTGTTATTATTGATTAATATTTATTATAAAGGTCAATTATTAGTCATCATCATCATCATTTCAGCCCGTCACAAGTTCACTCCCTCATAGATTGCCACAAAACACGGTTCCCTGGCCAAAAGGGTCATTTATAATTATTTTTAATTGCTATTTTGATTATATTTTTCACTGATGGTAGGATGCCTATGCAAGAATCCGTCTTGGTAGGTACCACCGCAAGGCCAGTTATTCTGCCGTGAAGCAGTAGTGTGCAAATATCACTGTGTTTCGGTTCGAAGAACACAGAGTAATTCGATGTGTCAAGGTGACGGGTGCTGTGTTGTGATACACAGAAATGTTCTGGGCGACACCTTTGTTATGGGCAGATGTTGCACTTACCCAATAAAAAAATATATTAGTAATTGTGATTAAATAGAGATACGAGTACGAGTTGAATTTTAGTTTTAAATTTATATATTTACTGGAATATTTACTGGTCCCGGAATCAACTACTCCCGTAGGGGAACATTCGTGTATCTTATAGATTCTTGTTGGAAGTTCCGACTAGAGTATAAAAAAAGAACTCGTATAAAAGAAGAAACTCTATTACTTCTGTCTACGTCTACTTCTTCACACGTTACAGAAGTGCAACATATATACATCAGAAGTTTGAAAAAAATAAATAAATAAACATGATTAATAAAAATATTGCATTGTAAACTAACTGCTTACTATGCCAACAATTATTAATTAATCGATAAATATTAATTAAGACAGACAAAATAGCTCAGAGGATAGGTGCTTGCCTTAAAGTTCATATTACGCGAGTGACCTGGGTTCAATTCTCGACGCCGGCACCACTAAAATTGTTAATTGCAATTTTAAGTTCTGATTTAGCACGAGCTAGGCGGTGAAGGAAAACATCGTGAGGAAACCTGCATGTCTGAGAAATAAGAAATATTTCGAAGACATGTCAAATCCGCCAACCCGCATTGGAGCAGCGTGGCGGATTCTTCCTAGCTCCAAACTCTCTCGGAAATCTTTTATCAATAAAGAATACTTAATAGAAACAGGCGTTACTTTGCGGAAATCCATTCTAGTAAAGGAAAGAAAGTTAATTTGCTAAGATCCGCATGCAAAATGTAAAATGGTGTGTATTACCTAGTTTTGAAGAGCACCGCCCGCCCTCCCACAACAGCGTGCACAAGAATACCAATACCGCCACCAGATACCCTCCACCACTACATCACTACCACTAGGCAATACACACCACTGAAGTCGAGAACACGACACGTGTTTCACCTCAAAACGAGGCATTATCAAGTGATATTGACTGTACGACTGTCAACCGCCGAGTGAGCGGCCCGGTCAAAGAGCTGCTATTTATAGTCTCGGTGACGCAACCGACCGTTATCTAAGACAAGACGTTATCGGGATGACGTCATCGCATTCCACACACCATTTTACATTTTGCATGCGGATCTTAGCAAATTAACTTCCTTTCCTTTACAATAAAGAATAACAGAAACGTCGCACAAAAGCGCTGCACTGAAACTCGTAATTTTACTCTCATCGCGCCCAAAGAGGTTTCACTTCAAAACTGACAGCAATACAAAAAATATCATATTTTACCCGCGTTTTATTGCAGCACTGCGGTAGGCATGTATATAATTTACAAAAGGTTTTTCAACAACATCGGCATGCCCGCGGTCAGCTTCATTTGAAATTTACAAATGTTCAAACAGTATATTCTATAAAGAAAAAATCTCGAACAAATATTTACTTTACATTTAATACTATAAAAGTCTCTTTTATTTATTTATTAACTTATTCTTTATTGTATATCTATCTGACGACCGCGTAGCCCAGTGGTCAGAGACCTGACTTCTAAGCCGCAGGTCCTGGGTTCGAATTCCAGCCGGAGCCTACATTTGTGCTAAAACATAAATTGTTGGTTTCCGGGTCTGGTTGTGTTGTGATTGTCCCCGTGTTTCTGACACTGCATCGTAGCCTACCTCCGATCTTATCGCATCAGCGTTACATCGGGCGCGGGTAGGTTGGGACGAGTGAGTGCCTCTGTGTTTGCGCGTACACTTGTGGCACTATAATATCTCCTGCGCAGGTGATGGCTCTCGACAGTAGTCGGCAGTTGTCGCCGAGGTCGAAATCGGCTAGGAAAACATCATCATCATCATCATTGTATATCTTTATTAAAAATAAAGGATTACATAGAGCGGACTTAATGCATTTTGGCATTCTCTCCCAGTCAACCCGACCCAAGGCATGGAGATATATTGTTATGGGTGCTTTAAAATGTCTAAATTCATTATTTCAAATACTTACTAATAAAAATAATACACTTACAGGACCAAAACATATCTAATCAATAATATTTTTATTACATATCAGTAAAACTGATAAATACATATACATAATGACCGATGATAGCAATGTTGGTATCAACTTAGTTCTTTTGTCGCATTTTAAGATCTACAGACTGATCACTATGAAAATTATAGTTCAAACGTATCTGTTTTTTTTTTATACGAGAGGGGGCAAACGAGCAAGTGGCTCACCTGATGGTAAGTGATCACCACCGCCCATGATCAACCGCATTGTTGCATAGATACATTATAAATTATTATTCATTATCCCTTGGGATTTGTACCCATGAGCTGCCGCCTCGTTTACCTTCTTCTATCCCCCCCCTCCTCCGACAGGTGCCGTCACCAATCAACAACTCGTTTGATTCCGATGCGACCACGCCGACGCTAGTAAATTACATCGTTAAGTGAATCGGGATAACTTAATTCACCCTGGAGAGTTGGATTGTTTTTTTTTTATTGGAGCGAGTGACGAGGCTAGCAAAACGTTCACCTGATGGTAAGTGCAACGTCCGCCCAAAACAAAGCTGTGTCAACCAGAACATTTACGTGCGGCACCACACTGCGCCCGTCACCCTGTGATTTCAGTTCTTATATCTCGTATGCTCAGTGATTACACTAGTTCACAGTGCCCTTCAGATCAAAACACAGTAATGTTTGCTTCGCTACTTTCGTATTTATAATATTAGTACGGATCATACCTTAGAAATGGCTGTACTATAATGCATATATGCTGTCTAAATATTATACGAATGTGAGTTTACTGAAAGTTGCTACGAAGATGTATCGTAGCAATCTGTAGTAGTGTGCTACGAAACGGGAGCTTAGGCACGGCTGCCGCTCACCGTAGAGAGAGCCGCTAAATATTTATTATCAACTTCAAAGGACGTGGAAAACTTTACTCCGTGATTGCTCTACATTATTCATGTGTCCTTACAACTTCATTATATATGAGGAGCTTCGCTTGGTGTGCTAAAAATTAATCAATGCACCAATCTCTTTTTAAGTAAGTTTCAATTTCTTTATTAAAAGTAAAAATTAAATTATAAATTAAATTAATTATACAATAATAATGTTCTGTGGCTGAATTGAATTTTGTAACTGGTTAATATTTTACTTTCGAGATTGAAGGTATAGTAAGGTATAAACTAATTTTACCTGACCTGAATTCGTAACATTTTTGCCATCAAGGAAAGTTTTTAATTTTTCCCTGTGGTAGTTTTATAAAGTAAAGAAAGTTTATTTGCTAAGATCCGAATGCAAAATTTAGAATGGCGTGTTACCTAGTTTTTGAAGAACACCGCCCGCCCGCCGCTCTACGACACACAGAGGTCAAAGGCAGACTCGGCGGCTGTCTTTCGTACAGTCAATATCAGTTGGTAATGCCTCGTTTTGAGATGAAACACGTTCCGTGTTGTCGATCTCAGTGTAGTGGTAGTATTGAAGTGGTGTAGGGTATCTGGGGGCAGTTCCCGGTGGCGGTATTAGTTTGATTGAGCACGCTATTGTGGGAGGGCTCTTCAAAACTAGGTAATTCACACTATTTTAAATTTTGCGTGCAAATTAACTATCGTTACTTCATTATAATGGAGTTCCGCATAGTTACGCCTGATTCTATTAACTTCAAACAGATATTTTCGTACCTACGAGTATATAAGTGAATTGAAAACTTTATCTGTATATTTGTGATTGTTCCCATGATGCTGATACAACATCTGAAACCTGCTATTGTTGATTACGTTAGTATTTAAATAAGTTAAAAAAATTAATGAATATCCCACTGCCGGGCATAAACCCTCTCTAATTCAACTGATGGTAAGTGCAACGTTTGCCCGTAGTAAATGCGGTGTAACCCAGAACATTTCTGTGTGACACTACACTGCATCCATCACCATGAGCCATCAGTTCTTAAGTCTCATATGCCCAGTGATTACACTAGTTCACAGACCGAAACACAGTAATGTTTGCACACTACTGCTTCACGGCAGAATAACTGGCCCTGGGGTGGTACCTACATAGACGGATTCCTGCATAGGAATCCTACCACCAGTGTCTAAGTGATTCTATTAACAATAGTTCTTTAAAGTATTCGTCTTATTTATTCTATACTTTTACAGTAGTTTCATTTTATTTGCCTTCGGCCTTATTCCTCAGTTTCGTCTCATAAGTGAACACAAGTATATAAACTGTTCGAGCGACTACAGCGCTCGCGTTAACTCTTACAGTGCTTAATTAATAATTTCTTCTTCGAGGATGGATGTGGTGTTCTACAAAATTACTTTTGTACTAAATACGTTCAATTTGGTAAATTTTGATTAAATTCACTTGAACGTCGCATGAAAGAAAAGGAGGAATTAATAAACAAACCATATATTTGATTCGCACCGCATTTCTAATTACTTCCTATTTCTTTGATCTAATTCCAGGGTAACAAATTCTCGCTAGTGGGTGTGTCTGATTCGTTACTTTACGGAAATTGTGTTTGCAGCAGTTGTTTTTTTGATAATTGATACCGACGCTGCTAGCAATTAAACTGAACGATATCGGTTTTCATATTAAATTGTTTCCATTGTACAACTTAAAACTCCATTTCACCATGTTTGAATTTAAAATCTTTTATTATTCCTTACACTAGTATTAATTTAATTTGGGGAGTGCTTATAGATTTTTTTTTATTGTAGCCAAGAGCGTGTACACTTTATATTTTACAGATTTACAGCTTGGAATCTAAGAGATAGCAGATATTAGTTAGGATCTTTCTGCAGATTTTTCTCATTAGAAAATTGTAAAAGCGGCAAAGGGAACTTTTGAAGATGAATTGAAAATTATATTTTTAAAACTAAAACCATCAAAATTAAAACCAGGAGATGGGCAACTTCATCTTCCTGAAATATCTGAATAAATAAACAGGCAACTTACCAGGCGGTTGTCAACCCGTCAAACCAAAATCCCCCAAAATTAAAGCTATAAACTATTGTGGCAATCTATAGGGCCCTATGTTCAGCAGTGGACTATGATACGTGGATAGGCTGAAATGATGATGATGAAGATATTGTTAAAACTCACTTATTGATTTGGATTTGAGAAAAATTATCCAAATGTATATCAATACTTCACTAGCACACTGTGATTAAATTATAAAATTATTCTTGAGAAAAATAAAACCATTCTAAAGTACGCGGCAAATGTATAGAAATACTTGGTTCTGGTAAACGTTTTAGTCTTTATTTTATACAACACATTTCTTTGACTATTCAATGTCATTTGCGAGCGAATACTCGTACATAAAATACGCTCCAGTCAGATAAGTGGCAATAGCGCTGCCGCATAGCTTACGGAATGGTTACGTATATAGAAAGTAGAGGCTTAGTTACTTGCTGCGAGTAAGTTACAGTGGTAACGGAGAATTTATAGTTTTGTGCGACCAAAGTCATTTTGCCATCCACGTTGACAGTTATCAGTTATCTTATTTATTCAAGAATGGCAACTTTACATCAAAAATTTTCTTCTCGTTGTTCTGTATACGTCAGCTTCCCCAGTATTCCTATTGTTTTCATGTGTTATGATTTTTTTACTTAAGATAATTTTGTAAGTGTAACAACCCAAAGGCAATTTTTTTTTATTGCATAAAGTGATGAAACGAGCAAAACGTTCACCTGATGGTAAGTGCAACGCCTGCCCATAACAAATGCTGTGTCATCCAGAACATTTATGATTAACACCTCACCGTGCCCATCACCCTGAGACATCAGTTCTTAAGTCGCATATGCCCTGTGATTACGCTAGTTCACAGTGCTCTTCAAACCGAAACACAGTAATGTTTGCACACTACTCCTTCACGGCAGAATAACTGGCCTTGGGGTGGTACCTACCTAGACGGATTCCTGCATAGGAATACTACCACCAGTAAACGTGGACCGGGACCGTAATGGATAACTGCATCCAACTTCTATTCAGGTCTTTAAATCTAGGGACCCGCCCGGCTCCGCGCGATTTCAATGTACTAATGGAATGAAACTGAACGGAACTGTCAAACTGAATACTAAATACCAATTCAATACAAAAACACCATCCAAATTTCTGACTTTTCCAGTGGATTATCCAAAATTTTTCTTCAATCCTATCCAGCAGCATCTTCCTGGAACATCTGAATAAAAAAAAGTACAGTTGCCAACCCGCCTGCCAAGCGTGGCAACTATGGTAAAATCCTCCCAAAATGAGATTAACAAACTTTGTGGCAATCAATGGGGGAGGCCTATGGTCAGCAGTGGACTGGCGATAGGCTGAAATGATGATGATGATGATGATATATACTATACCAGATATACCCTGTCCTTACAATTACGAATACAACCAAAATCAGCCAAATCGGTCGAGCCATTCTCATATGATCATCTATCATACATGCGGCAATTGATTTTTATTTATATAGATGATAGTAGACAAAGACAGAAGATGGTTACATCTTCGTCTGTTCTGTGTGATTTAAAAAAAAAACATAGCACACATGCGAATATTGTTATTTCTGAATTATATAAAGTAGTATAAAGTTAGGAATAGTATTGTACCACAAAATATGTACCATGAGCCGACAGCCGGGCCCTCGCCTTAAGTTTGATAGTGCGCGAGTGACCTTGTTTTGGCCGATAGGAAACCTAGTCTCGCCTAGCTTAGAATGTCTGTATGTGTATATCTAAAAATATATTTGAAAAACATGTGAAGTCTGCGAAAGGGGGCCGGTATTCAAGCTGTAATTTTTTTTTATTGGAGAAAGTGACGAAACGAGAAAAACGTTCACATGAGGGTAAGTGCAACTTCCGCCCACAACAAATGATGTGTCACCCAGAACATTTCTGTGCACACCACGCTGCAGCCGTCACTTTGTGACATCAGTTCTTAAGTCTCACATGCAAAGATTACACTAACTCACAATGCCCTTCAAACCTAAACATAGTAATGCCTGCACACTCCTGCTTCACGGCAGCATAACTGGCCCTGTACCACCACCCCTACGTAGACGGATTTCTGCATAGGAATTCTACCACTAGTAATTTTCACACATCATCATTACAACTTATAACTAGTCCACTGCTGATCATAGGCCTCTCTCATAGATTGCCACAAAAGTTTGTAGCTCTCATTTTGGGGGGATTCTGTCATAGTTGCCACGCTTGGCATGCAGATTGGCAACTGCAGTTTATCTATTCAGATGTTCTAGGAAGATGCTGCTGCCCATCTCCTGGATTACAGATCACGAGATGAGATAGGGTGGTAGTCTCTTGCGCCGCCACCATACAATTTTCACACTCCTTAGTGAATGATACGCTAGAAGCCTCTGTAATTTAACATTGACGTGGTAAATATTAGTAAACTTCGCGTAGCGTCATCGTATCATACTTGTATTCGTAACGCGCTTCTAAACTAGAATTTAGCGCTGAGCGTACATTGCACGTAGAGTGCTTTTGAATATTTATTAAGAACATCAAACGCTCGGGACTTCTCAGAGCTGATAATATGCAGTATTCATGTCATTGTATAACATTAAAATTAGAATAGAATATTTTTTCATACATACATACAGTCACGCCTCTTCCCATTGGGGAGGCAGAGACCACATCTTTCCACTCGCTGCGATCCTGACGCACATCTTTCGCTTCTTCTACTTTCATTAGCGTTTATTAATTAAGCTCGTCGGTTGCGGGTACTTTTAACGTGACCTTTCCTTAAAAGGTCCCCGATCTGATCGTGATACGTACGCCTCCAAATCTGTTTCGTCAATCTTCTTTAATTCATCCTTTCTAGGCGTCCAAACCATCTAAGCTTCCTTTCTTTGTCTTTGTCGCTACATCTTTAACCACACTGCAACGTTCCCTTACAATGTTGTTCCTCACTTTGTCGATCAATGTTACTCTAGCTATACTTCTCAAACTTCTCATTACCTCAGCATTAATTACCATAAGCGTAGGGACCAGTACCCCCCCCCCCCCTGTACGCCAGTCGTGCCTTTTTAGATACTTCTGGCTACTTATAAAGTTTCATTTCACTTTATTCTCTGCCAATACTCTTCTCTCAATATCAAAGTCACACTTTCTTCTCTAGTCTCTTTTCTAAGTATCAAAGAGACCACCATACAGGTCCTATAGCAGTTGGCGACTTCACAAGTCCTAGGAATATTATTATTCAAGGATTTGTGAAGTCGCGTTTTTCTTCACCGTCAGACACGTAGTAAATCAGCACTTAAAATAGCACAATCATGGTGGTAGGATTCCTATGCAGGGAGTCCGTCTAGGTAGGTACCACCCCAGGGTCAGTTATTTTGCCGTAAAGTGTGCAAACATTACTGTGTTTCGGTTTGAAGGGCACTGTGAGCTATCGTAATCACTGGGCATATGAGACTTAAGAACCTATGCCTCAGGGTGATGGGCACGGTGTAGTGTCACACAGAAATTTTCTGGGTGGCACAGCATTTGTTATGGGCAGATGTTGCACTTACCATCAGGTGAACGTTTTGCTCGTTTCATCACAGTATGCAATTAAAAGAAAAGGGCTTACCGGTTATCGGGTGAGTCACCTACTATGAAAAGTAAGGTGGGCGCCCGGCCTCTGAGCCTGAGAATACTTCTCAACTAATTACACAGTCAATTAGGGTGCCAGATTTTGATGATTACCGTACTGGTAGTGTTTATTTGCTTTATTCGACCTCGCTCACTATCCAGGTTAATGAGCAAACTGTGAGTAATCTTTCCCCTTGAGTTGCTTTCGAGCCTACTATTAGACTTTCACAAGGTTATTAACTTTAATTAAATTCTGGCGCTTATGATCGAGCCGGGATTTACTAAAGAAATGAAAACAATTTTCCGCCTCTAAAGTAGGGTTTAAGTTATTTCGCTGCCGCCTTAAGTCTTCTTTACAGAAAATCCTTTTAACAGTTATTACTCTTTAACTTCAAACGTTGAAACCACAAAATGTTTTGATTTAAATTTTTGTTTATTAGCAAGTTCACGATATTTCTTAACAGTTTGATGATTTTTGCTTACATCGGTACAGGCTTTAAAAACTTAAGACATTGTTTTGTTCTTTCGCAACATGCCCTGATTGATTTTATAAAAAGTCACTGCCCATTAAATTTTATTTTGATGTAGACGTTTTATTTATTTAGTTAACCTTATTATAAAAAAGACAAAAGCGATGATGCTTGTTGTTGTTTTGGAAAACGACAATAAAAAAACAAAAGTACGCCTGCGCAGGATTATTATAGCCGTAACACAAAAAAGCACTCACGATCCGAAGTAAATCTTATTTGACGGCGCATTGCTGGCACCATCTGTTGAAAGATACGTCGGAACGAGATTTGACAGCTGTCAGTCTAGCGGAGCGTCGAGGCGATGGTCAGCGCGGCCATGTTGAACAGCACTCTCTCTCAAACATGCACGGCGAGCGCACAACGTTTCCGACGAATCGCTTTTATTCCGCGAAATCTTCTCTTTTTGTTTTAAAAATAATTAGAACCGATTGCTTTAGTAATTTCCTAATTACTAGTGAAAAAGATTTTAGTTGAATTCAAGACACCGACCTTGCCATTCCTTCGAAATGAAACAGTCGATTTACCTACTTAATTGGTGGTTAAGCGTAGTAAGGTGAAATTATTACACAAGGTGCATTTGAAATTGTTATTCTGCACTATCTACACAAGGAACCCTGTACCGCCTAATCAAGAGGTAGGCGGCGCTATCGCTCAGCCATCGCTGACTCCGTCATATTATTTTTTTTATTCATTTTTTATTTTAGGAAGGCTCAGCGATAAATACCTTTATAAATAGTAAAATGGCATACATATTGCTAATTACAAGCCTACATATAAATTACGATACTTTGCACTGAGAACAAAAATCGATACTTATGCTAATATTAATAGTTAATAAACTCATATACTAGTAATAAGAGTGTAAAGAAAGTTATTGATTTACAGTTAAAAATAATACCGATTTGTTTTTTTTTAAAAGTCACATGTCGACCGCGTGGCGTAGTGGTTAGCGTACCTGACTTCTGCGCCACCGGGCCTGCGTTCGATTCCCAGCCGGAGGTAACATTTGTGCAAAAACACAAATTGTTGCTTTTCGGGTCTGGTTGTGTTGTGCATGTGAAATGTATGTTTGTAAAACGCACCCACGATACCGGAGAAAATCCTACTGTGGGGCTAAAAAAAAAAGGAAAAATAAAAATTTTTTACAGACTGTGCATTGGTAAAGAACAGATCAATTTCCAAAGACGATGACAGTCTATTAAATTCTTTTGCGCTGCGTAAGGAAAAAGGATTATGCCTATAATTAGTGAACACAGTTGGTACATATAATATAGAACGCTGCCTAAGGCTTACAAGCCTTACTTACCTATTTTTCAATCTTATAGCATAAGGCATTAGCCTTATGCTATAAGATTCATCAGGACATCTGTCACCTCAGTTCTCCCGTGACCATGGGTGCTGTAAAGCACTCGAAACGTCGGGTTATAAATAGTAAAAAATTAAACGCGATAAAATCCGTAAACTTAGTTTCATTAAAATGTGTAGTGTTCGCGTAAATATAAGAAATCATTAGAATATATGTAATATAATAGTGCATATATGGTTGTAGATGTAAGACTGAATTTGCAAAAGACATAAATAACACTTTACAAACGTGAACATGACATAAACTGACAATTTTATAGCTCTCAAAACAATTTCTGTAATACTTTTTTTACCAGAAAATATATTTTTGATATGTGTCCGGCAGAGTAGACGAGCGAGGTGTCGTAAGAGGCGACTAAGGTATTGTACGAAAAGGCGCTATTCGTGCAGTTTTTTTTATAGGAGAGGGGGCAAACGAGCTAGTGGCTCACCTGATGGTAAGTGATCACCACCGCCCATGAACAACTGCAACACCAGGGGAATCGCGGGTGCGTTGCCGGCCTTTGAGGTAGGAATAGGATCTTTTCTTCAAGGTCCCTAAGTGGTATCGGTCCGGAAAAATCTGCGTAAAACTCATTAATAGATTAACACTATAATATGCTATGCTGTCACTATACTACTGTTGGAATTTAATTTCTAAGTAGTAAGATTTTTATTTAACTTGTATCAAGGTGGCGGCGACGTGGTTCGCCACCCGTCACGTCTCGTTGCCTGCGGGGGCGAAAGGTGGTGCCCTCTGCTTACCCCTTATACGGGAAAAAAGCCGTGAGTGTATGTATGTATTTTAACAGATATTTCCTAAACATGCGTACTTCTTAAAACAAATATATTACGTAGTGTGAATACATTCACATTTAGTGTAACAATTAGCTGTCTCTGAATTGTGTTAGTTTCTCTTTGCTCTTGTTACTTGTTAAGGCGTAGTGTCTTCAGTTTGTTGTTCTTGAACCCTTTGTAGAAACTGGAATTCGCTTAAGATAGTCTGACTCGTAGATCCCGCACGTTCTACGAAGTGTCACTTCTAGTGTAGTTCACCTTCAAGTGTGTGCCGTTGACCGTATTATGAATGTTCATTATTATCTGGTCTGCCTTTTGACTAATACTTCAGGCTCTGACGACTGCGTCGCCTAGTGGTCAGAGTACCTGACTTCTATGCCGCGGGTCCTGGGCTCGAATCCCAGCTGGAGTCAACATTTGTGCTAAAACACAAATTGTTGGTTTTCGGGCCTACCTCCGATCTTATCGCATCAGCGTTACATCGGGCGCGGGTAGGTTGGGACGTGCGCGTGCCTTTGTATTTGCGTGTACACTTGTATATACATATGTATAGTGCCTATAATATCTCCTGCGCATTTGATGGCTCTCGACAGTATTCGGAAGTTATCGCCGTGGTCGAAATCGGCTAGGAGAACATCATCACTTCAGGCTCTGTAATGTATCCAGCGCAGATGACAACTTTTTATTACCTAGAAGTGGTCGCGGTCAGACGATATCATATATCATCAATCATCCAAGAGGATATCATATAAATCATCCAAAACGATATCATCATTCTTTATAGAATAAAATCAAGGTTTAAAATACATCTCCACTCTGTTTTAAAATTACAATGAAATAAAGACTATATATCATCTTTAAAAATTGTGTTGATTTCTCATTATTTTTAAAGTTTATCTTAGTTCGGATAGGCAGACACACATGGAAGTCATCATTATCATCATCATGCCTATTACAGGTCCACTGCTGAACGTAGGCCTCCCGTATAGATAGCCACAAAAGTTTTGTAGCTCTCATTTTGGGGGGATTTTGCCATAGTTGCGTCGCTGGGCAACCGCAGTTTATTTATTCAGATGTTCCAGGAAGATGCTACTGCCCATCTCCTGGTTCTCAATTTCCCTCTGTCGACTTTTACGACATCCACAGGATGAAATGGGGTGGTAGATTCTCTTAGGCGGTCACCACACGGCAAATATGAGTCATGTTTATTTTATTTATTCGTGTGGATTGATTATTTCAGTTGTTTTATTATATGGAAGCACTTGCTAGAGCGTCAGAACTAGCGTCACGGCATTTTTTGACAACCGCGGTGGACATTCTATGGTCGATATATACATATATATATCGATGATGGGTGGCGAACCACGTCGCTGCCATTTTAAAATTGTGTTTACCATTACGTTCCCAGGAGTATCAAGGAAGGATGTTGTCCACCCAAACAAAGCTCTGTATGCTTAAGTAAGAGGGTTTTTGAGATTGCACAGCTGCCTTGTTTCACCGCATGGCTTAAACAAAGTCGCCTGCGGTGGCTACGGCACATGCATCGCATGGATCCATCTCGTCTACTGAGACGTGTTTTACTTGGCGAAATAGCGAACGCAAAGTGAGACCTTTGCTGCGCTACAAGGACTGCGTCAAGCGAGACAAATCAGACAAGTCAGTAAATAGTTTAACGTATAATAACACACACACCAAACAGTTACAACGAGAGAGAGGCACAAGCACAAATTGTATATTTCATAAAATAATATAGAGACAACTTAGACGAAATGGGAATAAGAAAGTCTAGAGTAGAATAGGCGATAGATAAAACACTAAGAAAACAATTAATTAGCGGCAGAGCGAACGAAAGCGAACAAGTGATTGCGTTAGCCAAAGCGACGTGCGTTCCGCATCGTAACTTGAGTCGAACTGGTGAGCGAGGCGCGGGCGCAGAATTGCATCGTCCGGTCATCGATAACGGAACATCGACTTGCTGTTACTATGCCCGGTGTTATTTGTATGTTTAATAAATATGCAGTGACTTCACAGCGACTGTGAAATGCCCTTAATCTCTGAACACTTCAGAGAATTATCACGGCGGCTTTTAGAAAAAGTCGCGGTTCATCCAAACCCGCTGGTGGTTAAAGCTGCTGCTTTAACCACCAGCGGGTTTGGATGAACCGCGATTACTGACCAAACAGAAACGCGACCGAACGCAAACGTCGCCCGCGAAACGTGCTAGACGACACGGACGTCTCAGCACTCCCTGACCACGATACGGTCAGTCACGATCCAGGCTACACTGTACACACAGTCAATAGCTTTAATATAACACGCACCACGACGCGCGACCGCCGAGAGCGGCGCACAATAGTCAATAATCACACCGCGTACACACGATTCACCGTGTTCCGTGTCCGTGTCGTCTAGCACGTTTCGCGGGCGACGTTTGCGTTCGGTCGCGTTTCTGTTTGGTCAGTAATCGCGGTTCATCCAAACCCGCTGGTGGTTAAAGCTGCTGCTTTAACCACCAGCGGGCTGGTTTTTTTTGGCAGGTTGGTTACGGCAGCGGGCCGCCGTAGAGAGCGGCGCACAATAGTCAATAATCACACCGCGTACACACGATTCACCGTGTTCCAGGGCGGTTCTCAACGCCCATAGTTACCGACACACAAGTCGACAGTCCGAATGGACGCCCGCAGCCTCCTTCGGGCGGTCATTAGATGACTTAAAATATTTAAGATTTTCGAAATCGCGAAAGCACGCAGCGAACGCGACACAGTCCGAATTTAGAGGTTTTTGTAGGAGTTTTTATTTATTTATTTATGTTTGGGTCAAACCAAACCTGGCACGCGGGCCCCTGGCCCGCGAGCACAGTATCCGATGGAGCTGTAAAAGCCGAGAAGGCTAACAGCAATTACATCACCGAAAATATATATATACCGGTGTTATTTGTATAATGTTTAATAAATATGCAGTGAATGTCTGAATGTGCGTCTAACTGCGAAAGTTATGTTTTTGTGTAATGGTATGTGAGTTGTGTGTGTATGTAGGAAAGTAGCCTACAACCTCATTTAACATCTCAGACGACGCCTGGGAGCAGATTGCTGATAATGGAGACAGGTGGCTGCAGAGCGTTTATGAAGGTCATACCACCCACGATGGCGCGTGGATCCAGAACCTGGCAATAAAAGGGTCAAACTTTACCAGCCCAAACATTATTTACCGCCACTCAGAAATAACTTACTCCAAAACCATGTCAGAAATGAGAGGAAGCCTGTGCTCAGCAGTGGGACATTTATAGAGTGAAACTTTACTTTTTTTTTACTCAGCGCGTTGCACCCTTGCGTGGTCTGTGGGTGTATGTACCGCTCACGCAAAGGCTTCTACAGCCAAAAAAGTGTTTCACCCTGACTAATAATTACTAATATTTAGACAGAACTAATTGCCTATGGCCTATCAGCACATATACTACTTATAAAGTTTGTCAAGACGGCAACGCCAATGATGAAGCAGTTGTTATATGAGAGTATTAACTACCTATTCAGGAATCCGTCTACGTAGATACCACCCCAGGGCCAGTTATTCTGCCATGAAGCAGTAGTGTGCAAAAATTATTGTGTTTCGTTATGAAGGGCACCGAGAGCTAGTGTAATCACTGGGCATCTGAGACTTAAGAACTGATGTCTCAGGGTGACAGGCGCAGTTAGTCTGAGTAACACAGCATCTGTTATGGGCAGACGTTGCATTTACCATCTGGTGAACGATATGCTCGTCTTGTCACTTTATGAAATATAAAAAAATACATAATAAGAAATAAAAAATGTGTTTATGAGATGTGGTACCTCGCAAGCCGGGCGTTCGCCTTAAATTTAATAGTACGCGAGTGACCTGAGTTCGATCCCCGGTGCCAGGAGAAAACCTCTAAAATTGTTATTTTATGTGCTAATTTGTCCGAGCTCTAGCGGTGAAATAAAACCATCATGAGGAAACCTGCATGTCTGAGGAATAAAAATATTTTGAAGACATGTGAAGTTTACCAACCCGCATTGGAGCAGCGTGGCGTACTTTTATCGGCACCAAACCCATCTCAGATATGAGAGGAGGCTGTGCCCAGCAGTGGGAAATTTATGAGAGACTGGGATTAAATAACCGTTTTATAAATTGGCGCCTAAAGTATCTGTATTTTTTTATTACAGGTAAACTAAATATTCAACTTGTGGGATACTTTATTATCTTCATCACGATGCCAGATTGACTTATTTAATTTAAATTGAATGATTTCAGATAATTATTTAATTTAAAAATCGACCAAACATAAATAAAAAATACAAAAAACCTTCCACGCAGCAGATCCTAACAAGCTTATGCGAATTTTAGATTTTCGTGATTTTCTCATCATCAGATCAGCAGAACCATCATCAGAACTTTACCAATATTATAATGGGGCCACCCCTACAGTACCTCCTTTGTAATAAAAAAAACATTTCATAAACAAAAAAAAAATTGCTCGAACATCGGCGTTTTAGCCTATCACAAGTCCACTGCTGAACATAGGGAAGCCCCCATAGATAGTCGCAAAAGTTTGTAGCTCTTATTTTGGAGGGATTTTGCCGTAGTTGCCACGCTTGGCAGACGGGTTGGCAACGGCAGTTTATTTATTCAGATGTCCCAGAAAGATGCTGCTGCCCATCTCCTGGTTTTCATTTCCCCTCTGTCGACTTTTACAACAACCACGGAATGAGATAGGGTGGTAGATTCTCTTCAGCCGCCACCAAACAGGGATTGCCCGAACATACATCTATACAAATAAATAAAATTGCAGTGTCTGTTTATATTAAAAAACAGCTTTTTACTCAATACTTATGGAAATATATACGGTACTTGTAAAAAAAAACAGTTTTTAAAATTTTTGTCTGTCTGTCTGTTTGTTCCGGCTAAACTCCGATCCAGCCGATCGACTTTGACGGAACTTTTACTGACAGATAGCTGATATTATAGCGGATAACTTGTGCAAACAATACTGTGTTTCGGTTTGAAGGGCACTGTGAGCTAGCGTAATCACTGGGCATATGAGACTTAAGAACTGATGTTTCAGGGTGACGGGCGCAGTGCGGTGTCACACAAAAATTTTATGGGTGACACAGCATTTGTTGTCGGCAGGCGTTGCGCTTACCATCAGGTGAACGTTTTGCTCGTTTCGTCGCTATATGAAATAAAAAGAAAAAGCTTATGAAGCAACAGTTAATGACTTCGTTAACTTTTAAGAAAGTAATCGATTTTGAAAAAGAAGAAAGTATGTCGGATTGCAAAGTTCTGATTGAAGGATAAAGAGTGGAACAAGTGAAAGAGTTTGTATACTTGGGTTCAAAATTAACAAGAGACGGAAAGTACGACAGTGATATTGAGCAAAAAGTGTTGGCAGGAAATAAAGTATATGGGGTCCTGCATAACTTTATGTGTAACCAAAAAGTATCTAAAAAGACACGACTGGTCCTCACACTTATGTACTAAGGAAGGTCACGTCAAAATTACCCGCAACTGACGAGCTTTTATGAAAAGACTGAAGAAAGTAGAAGAAGCCAAAGATGTGTGTCAGGATCGTAGCAAATGGAAAGATGTGGTCTCTGTCTACCCCAAAGGGAAAGACGTGTAACTCTATGTATGTATGTATACATACAATAAAGTATACGAAGTAGTATTGCGTAGAGGAAATGATACTTTTAAATAAATCATCTTGAAATAACGTAAAGCCACAAATTTTAAATATTTTAAGAACCGAAAGAAAGAAACCGGTCTCCGAGGAAAGTCTTTAAATCGTATTTGTGAAAGATTTTTCCGCTCGAATAATTTTAAGTAGAAAACATTGAACGACTTTTTATGCAATGAACAGAAACAAAAGAATTTAAAATTAACGTTAATGATTAATTTTTATTAAGAATCTTTTAGTGAAATGACAAAAACACAAAAATTCACTATATCACGGCCAGAACCATGCAGACGTAAAAGTATGTGAAAGTACCCGCAACCGACGACCGTGTATGAAAACGCTAATGAAAGTAGAAGAAGCGAAAGATGTGTGTCAGGATCGTAGCAAGTGGAAAGATGTGGTCTCTGCCTACCCCAACAGGAAAGAGGCGTGACTGTATGTATATATGTAAACATGCAGGCATTCACAAAACAGCCGAGACACAAAATTTACAATTTGTGTTCTGTATTAATATTAGCGTGGGTTGGGACGCAACAAACAATGCAGGAAGGGGATACTTACTTCCCTTCCTACCCAATCTCATCACGTTGGTCTGAAAAAGTTGACAGGGAATAAATTTCAAAAAATCGAAAGATGATTTTAAATGATCAGATTCGAGCATAATATTTGTGTTGAGTATACTGTGTGGTGGCGGCTTAAAAGTATCTGTTACCCCATCTCATCCCCTGGGGGTCTTAAAAGTCGACAGAAGGAAAATAAAAACCAGGAGATGGGCAAAAGCATCTTCCTTGAGCATCTGTGTTTGTATATGTTCAGCAGTGGACTAGTGATAGGCTGAAATTATGATGGTGATGATGATCTGTCACTGTAATCGTCAACCCGCTTCCCAAATGTGACGATTACTGCAAATCCTTAGATCTTGGGATAGGACTGTTTATTGCTGTTGTGACTGTAGTTACTGATGATGATGATGAATACTGCTTAGAATAAATTCTATCAATGAAAAATGCTTTTCAAATATAATTTCGTCACCCGCGGCATTAATTTATTATGCAAGTATTTGTAAATGAAACTAAATTTTACGGATTTTATCGCGTTTATATTTACTATTTATATCCCGACGTTTTTTTTTTTTTTATAGAATAGGAGGCAAACGAGCAGGTGGCTCACGTGATGGTAAGTGATCACCGCCGCCCATGAACACCTACAATACCAGAGGAATAGCAGATGTGTTGCCAGCCTTTGAGAAAGGAATAGGCTCTTTTCTTGAAGGTCCCTAAGTCGTATCGGTCCGGAAAAACCGCTGACGGCAGAACATTCCATAAAGTGCAAGTGCGTGGCAGAAAATTCCGCGAAAAACGCACTGTGGTGGAATGCCAACCATCAAGGTGGTGACGATGGAATTTGAGGTTATACCGTAAGGTGCGATGGTGAAATTCAGCGGCTGGAATTAATCCGAACAATTCCTCGGAACACTCCCCATGGTAGATCTTGTAAAAAATGCAAAGAGATGCAACATCTCTTCGCAAAGCCAGGGGATCAAGCCGATCAGATAGGACATGGTCGTCGTCAATTCGAGCCGCTCTTCGCTGAATGCGGTCAAATGGAAGAAGCTGACACTGGGGTGCCCCCGCCCAGAGATGAGAACAGTACTCCATGTGCGGCCGAACCTGCGCCTTATAAAGTTGCAAGCGGTGGGCCGGCATGAAGTACTGTCGCGCTCTACTGAGCACGCCAAGCTTCTTGGAGGCCAATTTGGCCTTCCCTTCCAAGTGACCGCGAAATTGAACGTTGCTCGATATGTCGACGCCAAGGATTCCGATACTGGCTGAGGCAACAAGGGGAGTGCTCTCGAAATGAGGTGATACGACGAAGGGTTTCTTTTTAGCGGTAAACGCGCAAACTTGTGTCTTGTTAGGGTTGAACTCGACTAAATTTAGTCGGCCCCAGTCCGAGATTTTGTCTAACAAAATCTCGACTTCAGACACAAGTTTGTTCCGGTGCTCGTCGACGTGTTCCCGAGAAATATTGGTACGGCCTGTGTATAAGGCATCACCAGTACTGTCATCTGCATAGCAATGAATGTTACAAATCTGTAACATATCATTGATATGCAGAAGAAACAGGGTTGGCGATAGCACACAGCCTTGTGGGACACCAGCGTTCACAGACTTAGATTCCGAGCATGCACCGTCAACTAAGACCTTGATGCTCCGGTCTGTGAGAAAACTAGTGACCCAATTGCACAATTTCTCGGGAAGCCCATATGAAGGAAGCTTTGAGAGAAGCGCTTTGGGCCAGACCCGATCAAAGGCTTTCGCTATGTCCAAACTAACTGCCAAGGCCTCCCCCTTGCTCTCTACTGCCTCCGCCCATCGATGAGTGAGGTACACTAGAAGATCACCAGCTGAGCGACCCCGACGGAAGCCGTACTGGCGGTCACTAATCAACTGGTGCTCCTCTAGGTACCTCAGGAGCTGGCAGTTTATAATGGATTCCATTATTTTGGAGAACAAGGAGGTGATGGCGATCGGTCTGTAGTTGGACGGATCTGAGCGGTCGCCTTTCTTAGGGATCGGGTGCACAAAAGCTGTCTTCCATGCCTTCGGGACGACGCCTAGAGAGTAGGAGTACCGGAAAAGACGCGTAAGGACCGGTGCCAACTCTGGAGCACACATCCTCAACACAATAGGGGGAATTCCATCGGGCCCACTCGACTTTTGGATGTCCAGGGAGAGGAGTGCTTTGCGCACTGAGCTCTGAAAAAACCGGATGTCCGGCATAGAGCACTCATTGCACGGGATGGTCGGCGGTGAGTTCCCCCTGTCATCGAGAGTCGAGTTGGACGCAAAAAGAGAACCTAGAAGATCGGCTTTCTCCTTTGCGTCATGGGCCAGCGAGTTGTCCTCCCTGTGCAGAGATGGTAGTGATGGCTGACAGAAATCCCCTTGGACAGCCTTGGCGAGGGACCAGAACGCACGTGTTCCGGAAGGAAGACGAACTAGTTTCTCACCAATTCTGCCAATGTGCTCAGACTTTGCCGCAGCAATGACTCTTTTGAAGAACCTGGAGGCAGAGTTGTACTTCTTCTTAAAATCGCTAGATTTTGAATCCCGAGACGCCGATGCATTAACCCAGGCCTGGTAACACTGTTGCTTTTGGCGAGATGCCATTCTGCAAGTGCCACCAAACCAAGGCTTAGATCTACCACCGATGGGCACCACAGAGGATGGAACGAAGAGTTCCATTCCCTGAAGTACCACATCGGCGACAGAATTGGCAACGACGTCGGGACTATCCAGCGAGAAGCAAACCCGCTCCCATGGGTAGGATGCAAAGAAAGACCGCATCCCTTCCCATTCCGCTGACCTGAAGTGCCACACACGGCGGCAGCCTGCAAATCGCGACCGCAATAGGCACATGATAGGCACTTTACTCCGGATCAAGCAGTGGTCCGAAGATTCAAGAGGGGCATCGACGGAAACCACATAGCCGTCCGGATGAGAGGTCAGCAGAAGATCCAGCAGGGAAGGTGTATGATCCTCCACATCTGGAACCCGCGTTGGCGAAGTAACCAGTTGTGTCAGATCATATGCCAAGGCAAAGTCGAAAACAGATCTCCCCGCATGATCAGTGGTTCGAGAGCGTAGCCATTCGGCGTGGTGGGCGTTGAAGTCGCCGAGTACCACGATCTCTGCGGATGGGATCTGCTGTAGCACGGAATCTGCCGCCATTTGGATGTGGTCGATGAGTCGGTCAGTTTCGGTATTACCGCTGTGGGACCTGTAGAGGCACCCATAGACGCGTGGGTGGTCGTCGCTGTCTATGCGTAGCCAAAGGATGGACAGGTCCATACCTTCAAGGCTGCCGAGGCGTTGAGAACATATATCCTCTCTGACGTATACACAAACCCCGGCCCGTGGCACAAAGGAATGTTCCAGCTTGTACCCCGGGTAGGAAAGATAAGAGATATCCGCCGGAGAGGATATCTGCGTCTCGGTAAGAAATAGCAAGGCCGGCTTTGCCGTCTCCAGATGGTAGTGGACGGCATTAAGATTGGAGTGTAGTCCCCTGATATTGCAGAAATCCACGGCAAGCGTGGTAAGGGGTGCCGAAGGTTTTTTGCTACGTTTGCCTCGAACAGTGTGGTAACAGAGCGGAACTTTGCCCCCCCCCCCCCCAAAATACGAGAAGCAGCCTGAGCATCCACGCTCAGGTAGCAATTGGTAGCCCGAGCGCGGATGCCCAGAGGGGGATTCTCCAGCACCGGTGGTGCTGGTACCCCCCTGGGGTAGATTTTTTATTTCCGCTACCATGTTTTGGGGGAGGGGGGTGGGGGGCCTCCGGTTACCTGTACTCACCAGACGAAACGCAGAAGTTTGTTAAACATCTACTTCACGCCGGTATTCTGTGAGGTCGTGGTACTTCCCCGGTCGAGCCGGCCCATTCATGCAACAAGCTTTACACCCATTTAGCACCCATGGTCACGGGAGGACTGAGGTGACAAATGTCCTGATGTTATAGTTAACCCGGAGTACCTTCAGCTTTTAATTATTATTTTTGGTCCGATCTACGCAGAAAGAGCTAACTGTATCTTGAAGTCTTGTATTGGAATGCTTGGTTTTTGATTTAATTTTATTAATTATAGGATCCCAAGCTGGTGGTAATACCCAACCATCTTCTCTATTAAAATTAGGATGTTTTTTAATTTCAATAACCTCGCGAATCATCCTTGGTAGGAGTCGGTGTTCTTTTGCGAGGATTTGTGGTTTATCAAATCTGATGTAATGGTTGGGATGATCCAGAACATGGTCACAGACTGCAGACTTCTTGGAGCACGATGCTTCACATCAGCTATATTTCTTTACTTCTTTCTTTAACGCGGGTTTTGTATGGTTCGCGTAAAAAAAAATCATTAAGTATTTGTAATCTCGAGATAAGTTTCCTGAATTTTTCCAGATAAAGATTTATATAGTGTTGAATTTTAATGATAAAGCTCAAATAATTTCAAGTTATCGGGTTAAAACAACTCTTAACGACTGTTAATTGCAAACGAAACGCCGAAGTTACGTTTTAGTTTCTCTGACCTCGTATAACTTTAGCTTTGAATTGTATTTTTTTCTATTTGTAATTATTACCGGCACTATCGTAACAGCCTATTATTATTGTTTGACTATTTGTGACATTTGCTTTCTTATTATTATAATAATACCGTACTACTCGTATCTCAGATGCGGAATAAATTACAATGATTCGAGGTTTGGAATTTTATAATGATTAAATACACAGGTGGTCTATGATAAACGAGTAATTAACTATTTGTAGCTGTCGCGTAGTGGCGTCGTAGCATGTGCGTAGGCGTAGCGCCATATGAATGGTTCTCATTTCGTTTCGTGTTTTATATAGTTAATTGGTAATAAAATATTTATTAAAAACAGCGGCAACGATACCTCATCATCATCATCATTTCAGCCTATCACTACTGCACTGCTGAACTTAGCCCTCCCCATAAATAGCCACAAAAGTTTGTAGCTCCCGTTATGGGGGGATTTTGACATAGTTGCCACGCTTAGCAGACGGGTTGGTAACCGCAGTTTATTTATTCAGATGTTCCAGGAAGATGCTGCTGCCCATCGCCTGGTTTTTTTTTCCTCTATCGACAGGATGAGGTGGGGTGATGGATTCTCTTAAGCCGCCAACGCACTTTAACGATATTTAACCTATGGTTTAAGTTTATCAGCAAATTTATGAAAGAACGGTGTAACATATTAGGACAATATGCTTGTACTGAATTTTATATTTTATCTATGTACTTGTACCGGACCGTGAACCGTAAATAGTATGGTGATATACTATATGTAATTGATAAATAATTTGATTTGGTATGAGGCGCTCGCTTTAAATTTCATAGTACGCGAGTGACCTGGGTTCGATTCCCGGTGCCGGCACCACTAAAATTGTTAATTGCAATTTTAAGTGCTGATTTACCACGTGCTCGGCGGTGAAGGAAAACATCGTGAGGAAACCTGCATGTCTGAGGAATAAAAAATATTTCGAAGACATGTGAAGTCCGCCAACCCGCATTGGAGCAGCGTGGCGGATTCTTCCTAGCTCCAAAACCCTCTCAGAAATGAGAGGAGGCCTGTGCTCAGTAGTGGGACATTTATAGGCTGAAACTTTACTTCACTTTACTTTTATGAGATATAAGGGTTTTCACAATTAACGCTAAACTATTATGCTAACAGACTTGATGCGTGGATGCGTGATCGCGTACTTATTTAAATGCCCAGATAGCGTAATATGCCAACACTGCACAATAGATGGAAGAAGTGATTTCGCAATAAAGACTTTTTATCAATTATAAAACTCAAACACGAGTTTTTGAAGTTTTTGTGGGTCTGTTTGTTTGTTTGTTTGTCTGGGCTAATCTCAGAGACGGCTGTATTTATTTTAAAGGGAGTTTCATTGGTAGGTAGAGAACTTTTCACAGAGAGCAAAACGTTCGCGTGATGGTAAATGTAACGGCTGCCCATAGCAAATGCTGTGTCACGCAGAACATTTCTGTGTGACACCACACTGCGCTTCTTTTGTCTGCTTTTCTGCTTTTCTTAAGTCTCATATGCCCAGTGATTACGCTGTCTCGAAGTACCCTTCAAACCAAAACACAGTAATGTTTGCACACTACTGCTTCACCACAGAATGGCCCTGGGGTGGTACCTATTTAGACGGATTCCTGCATAGGAATCCTACCACCAGTAAAAATATAATAATAAGTTTGTTTGAAATAAAAATATAAGCGACTAAGACACGTGGCCGTATTTCCTTATATGGATAAGTCTTGTTAAATTGGTTACTCAACGCAATGTGTGCGTTTTAACATGAAGCCGGTGAAGGCCGGGAAATTTAATTAATTTTTGGTAATATCTTCATTAGCCGGTTATCCGGGTGGACCCGGCTCGGGTTAATGTGTAATGTGCGGTCTCTCGGCAAGAAGTTGCTTTGAGCCATCCACTCAGGTTCTTAATGAGGTTTTTAACGTTAATTAAATTTAAAGCCTCGTAATTAAAGTGACATTTTATAGCGGACTGAAAGTAATTTTCTGTCTGAAAGAGGGGTGGGGCGGATTTTTCTATCATTCCTTTTGCTCCTTCGAATCAATTAAGCGGCCTGTATCCTAAAATTATTTAAAATATCTTTAAGTGTTTTAATGACGTTTCTTCTTACGAGTATTTTTTAGTTTTTCGTTACTTTCCTGTTTATTGAGTTTTGTCAAGTAATGCATGATTAGTTTTCGAAACAAAGTACATTTAAAAGAAAAGGTGTCCGGCAGAGTAGAGTAGTACGTACCTCTTTTTTTTCCTACTGAAGTGTCGAAAGAGGCGATTAAGGTATTCTACGAACAGCCGAAATATTCGTGCAAATTAAAACCCTAATATGCAATGCTGCCACTATAATGCTCGTGGGAACGCATATTTTGACTCGTACCAAAATGGCGGTGACGTGGTTGGCCACCCGTCACGTCTCGTTTCGCGCGTTGTCGAAATTTTTTTGTGTATGTAGTATGCTGTTTGTTAGCCCGGCGGCTTTGACAGCTTCGTCGGAAGAGACTCGCCAGCAGAAGGTCCGCAAGCAAGTTACATGTGTAGCGTCTGCCTACCCTTTATATGGGAAAAAGGCGTGACTATACGTATGTATATTGTAGATAGCAATGGGCCGGTTTCCGCAACTCCATGTCTATGCGCGAAATGATGTAGGCCGTAAACACCAACGTAATCACAAAACTTATATCCCAGTCAGTCAGGTGGACACAAGGAAACGTCCACAGCATATTTTGTCTGTTTTTAGAAAAAGGATGTATTAATGACTGACTCCTGTGACATTGTGTCGGACCTTTCCCCGAAGTTATTGCATACAAACTACATCGAAAACGAAATAGTGAGAAGGATTCACTGAGTTTTTTCTAATTATCTACTATATATTTTCTGTGGCGGTGGCGCAGAAGTCAGGTACACTAACCACTACGCCACGCGGTCGACGAATATATCCAGCAACAGTGTACCAACACTGCTCGCTGACGATGTTGATGGAATGATATAATTGTTGCAGCTCCCAGCGGCGAAATGCGTGCATGGCGTTTAGCCGCCGCATTGCTGTTGGCGGCCGGGCCGGGCCCCGCGCCCGCGCCAGCCCCCGCGCGGCCCTGCGCTGTCAACGGCCTCTGCCTCTGCCACGCCGACCACCTTGCGTGCGACGCCGTCCCTTTCTACAGGTTTCCTGATACGGGTAAAGTAATGGTCGCTACGTAGTTCTTCTTAAAAAAACTGTGATATTTTTACATATTTGCATAATTGTATCTAATATGTTCTGGTGGTAGGATTCATATGGGGGAATCCCCGGGGCCGTTTATTCTACCGTAGGAATGTGCAAATATTGCTGTATTTCGGTATAAAGGGCACTGAGAGCTAGCGTAATCACTGGGCATATGAGAATTAAGAACTGATGTCTCAGGATAACGGGTGGTGTCACACGGGAAATTTCTGGGTGACACAGCATTTGTTATGGGCATTCGATGCAATTACCATCAGGTGAATATTGTTCATTACGAACCAATATTTTTTTTAAGAATGAATAATATGCAGAAAAATATGAATTTAATGTTTTTATTTTAATGCCAAGAGGACCGACCTACCTTACCCTTCGATTAAGCAGAGAATGTACTATTATGAACGCAGAAAGTCTACAACTCTTTCTCTGCCGTGTCTGTGGATGCATAGGAATCGAACTTATGCAAAACATTTTATAGTAGACCAGAAACTTTTATTCAATCCCAGATGACGGCATAGCTACCATTTGTTAATTTCAATTATAATCATGATTTTCTGCAAAATAAAAAGAAAATATGTCGCCCTTCGCCACATTGTATTATTGTATTTATCTCAGTGTTTAAAGTAATAACAACATTTGAATGTTACTACAACTTGAACGCTATTACTACAAGCAAAAGTTTGAAATTTAATTGAAAATTTGATTTCGATGTTGTCAGAGTCTACTGTGCGTCATGTGTCGGTATCGCGCGCTCATTTGGGTTCGCTGCCAGATGCGGCACTTGACGGACGTCATCTGCGCACGCTGGTGCTCGTCGCCTCGCGTTTGCACCAACTCGAAGCTTCCGCTCTTTCGTTTGTATTATTTTATAATAAACTGACATACATTATTTCATTATTAGTATGTATTTTTACTTACGTACGTAAATAATAATGTAAGTTTTCTCTTCAGGTCTATGACATCCACGCTGGCGTCACTGGATTTAAGTTATAATGAGTTTACACATGTCCCACTCGAGGCACTTCGAGAACTCAAAGTACTGAATTGGCTTAATCTACAAAAGTAAGTTTAAATAAAAACAAAGTAGATGAAGCTAGGGTACAAGTAAGAAATAAATTATTCCTTCGTTTGTTACAGTAATCTCATCGTAGATTTGGATCCGAAAATGGACTGGGGCTTCTTGGCAGATTCACTAAGCAGTTTGTCTTTAAGCAATAATCAACTGAGTTTTCTCCGAGATGGCGCTCTAACATCGTTACGACAGTTGGCTCAGTTAGAGTTAGATGGCAATAGACTCCGAGCGTTGGAAGCGCACGCCTTGCCAGCTTCACTGGCACTACTGCGTTTGTCTGATAATTTATTGACACAAGTACCATGCGCTGCATTGGGCCCTCTGACACGTCTACGCCATTTACATCTGCGTAACAATGCATTAGCTGTGTCGCTAGCCGTAAATCGATCCTGCCGTGCCGAGCGCTATCGAATTGATTCCCTTGACCTCAGTCACAACGACCTCACAGATAGCTTCGAATTTGATTTCACACAAGGACTTCAACTAAAGCAGCTAGCGTTAGACCTTAATGATTTTACTACCATACCGCCTTTTGTACTGGAATGCGGACGCATAGAAAAACTCTCAATTTCTTATAACAAACTCACGCACTTGTCGGATACCGCTATCTTAACGCTTAAACGTGACTTAGAGCGTCTAGAATTAGATAATAATGAAATAACATCTCTGCCTCAGAGTGTGCAGGAGCTAACGCGGTTGCGTCACCTATCACTTGCTTACAATCGATTGCGGGAGGTGGAGTGGCTGCCGCCTTGGCTTCGTACGCTATCATTTGCGGGAAATTACTTAGAAGTGTTACCCGCTGCACTTACTACATTAGAACCCGCGACACTTCGTTACCTCGATGCGGGCTATAACCGCATTACGTACGTAGCTCCTGAATGGTTTGGGGCCTGGTCAGCGGCGCTCAATACGTTGAGCTTACGCGGTAATCGTATCTCGCAATTGGCGGCTGACGCATTTCCAGCTGCGTTACCGCTACGTGAACTCATTCTTAGTTTTAACGACTTATATTATGTAGAAGCGAGCGCATTTGCTAACCTAACATCTCTACAAGTTCTCGAGCTATCATCGACACTCTTTAGCGGGGAAGTTCCCGCAGGACCCGCTTTTCAGGGTCTCACTTGGCTTAGTCTGGATAATAATAATATTCATTTTTTTTCTTCCGAGGATATGGAGTACTTTTCTTCTTTAGAGTACCTTAATCTAGACTTCAATAAACTTATAGAGTTTCCTAGTCAAATGTTCGAAACGAATAGTTCCTGCAAATTAAAGGAATTGAGGTTGTCTTACAATTACATATGCCGGATACATCCGGGATTTCTGATAAATTTACCAGATTTGCAAAGCGTAGATCTGTCATACAATCGTATGCACAATATAAGCGAACGAACCTTTTCAAATTTACTAAACTTAATTTATTTGAGTTTAGTTGGAAATGCTATAGAAATTATCGCAGACTTTGCATTTAGTGATTTATCCAAACTTGAAATTTTAGACATGCAGGAAAATAACTTGGTGGAGTTCTCCACTCGATATTTTCATAATGTTTCCAACGAAGAAAATAATTTTTCAGTTAACGTCAGCTATAACTCTATAACGTCACTTGTTGGCGGACCGACTGCTTATATTAATGTATTGGATTTATCGCATAATTTCATAGAAAGTATTTCAAGAATATTTTTTGATTCTTTAGCACCGCACATCCGTCAAATTTTACTTTCTCATAATAGATTGTTCCAAATAGATAATTCAGGCTTCGGTTGCTTACCAAAATTAGAAATACTTAATTTACACAATAATAACATTAGTGTTATAAGGAGGAAAACTTTCGGGGAGCTCATTTCTCTTCAAATATTGGACTTATCACGAAACAGATTGACGCTGCTGTCTGTAGAACAATTTTATAATTTGCAAAAACTGCGTCACCTCCGTCTCAATTCTAACGAGCTGCGTGCGCTTCCACGTGACTGTTTTAAAAATACTCTTCTCGAATATCTCGATCTCAGCGACAATCAACTCACGTTGTTCCCGAGTAGTGCATTGGCACAGGTTGGATTTACCTTGAGGCGGCTGGAGTTAGCCCGCAATCGCCTCGAATATCTCGACTCAGCTATGTTTCACGCTATTGCCTTCTTGCACGAACTGAATCTTGCTCATAATGCGCTCACTGTTCTCTCAGACAATACTTTTGCTGGATTATCTCGGTTACAGTACCTCGATCTATCACATAATTCTATAAAAACAAACTTCAAGGAACTATTTCATAATTTACCACGACTACGACGTCTTGCTATGGCCGGGGTTGGCCTACGGGCGATACCCCATATGCCTCTAGTCAATCTTACTGATCTCAACCTAAGCAGTAATCTTATAGCTTCGTATCGAGAAAACGATGTACGACATCTCGCAAGCTTGAGAGCACTTGATCTCGCTCGGAATCGATTTACGTCATTGCAACCAGCAATGTGGGCTGCTTTACCCCGGATCGCCACACTCGATGTTTCGTACAACCCTATTGTGCGTATAACATACGGCGCCTTCGACGGTCTCGAGCATCTACTTCATTTACGCATAGATCACCTTCGAAATTTAGAAGCGGTGGAGCCACGCGCATTTCGGCCTCTAGCATCGCTGCGCTCACTTGCGCTCGAGTCTCCGATGGGCGGCGGACACGCTAGCGCATCACTTGCTGATATCTCGGCGGCTGTGCCAGGTCTTGAGTCACTAATGATCCTCGTACGAGAAGTAGCGCTTGATTCGCAGCTGTTCGGACTTAATGCGCCTAAGCTGCGTGTACTGGAGTTACGTGGCGTAGCATTGCGGAGGGTATCATCTCATGCATTTGAAGCGTTGGGTAGACAGCGCGCTTTAACATTGCGCTTAAGTAACACCGGCGTGAGCGTGTTGCCTCCCGGCCTAGCAAGGCCGCTTGCACGAGTGCCGCATCTTGCACTGGACCTGAGCGATAACAGACTTGTCAACTTCGGACCTTCTACATTATATCCGAACCTCACCGGCTGGAATAGACTCGCGACTAAGCTTCTTCCAGGTGAGAGCGACGGTTCTTCCACATTCTATTTTTTTATTTTTATTTTTTTTTAAACGAAGCCCCACAGTAGGATTTTCTCCTGTATCGTGGGTGCGTTTTACAAACATACATTTCACATGCACAACACAACCAGAGCCGAACAGCAACAATTTGTGTTTTTGCACCAATGTTACCTTCGGCTGGGAATCGAACCCAGAACCGGTGGCGCAGAAGTCAGGTACGATAACCACTACGCCACGCGGTCGACAACATGTTTATAAAGCTTAGTTGCCTGTTGGCTCGTCATAATGCAATAAACGATTTGCAGGTGGGCTGATGCTCGTGGGCAATCCGTTGCGATGCGGGTGTTCGGCGTCTTGGGTGGGCGCATGGCTTCGACGTTGGACTGCCGAAGTGGGCGGTGGCGTGAGGAGCGCTCGTGACGCGGCGCGTCGCAGCCAGTGCCAGCGGGCCGGCGCGCCGCCGCGGGCCTTGCTGGCACTCGACGCCGACGAGGCCGAGTGCCACGCTAGTGCCCTCTCCAGCAGCGCGGCGCCGCAGCGTTTTTTAGCCCTAATACTATTGGTTTTGCCGATACAGCGAGTTTTTGCAAGCATATTTAGCTAGTGAAGGAAATTCCCGTGGACAAGCTACCGACGAATATTTCAATTTTAATTTTATTCGTGGCCGTTGGTGCTGTTCTGTGGTGATCATATCGGTCGCGAAGGTACTCTTATAAATCTCGAGAAATCGAATTAATTTCAATATTTACCGTGTGAGTGTTACTTACTGTGTGGTAGAGTGCAAATTGTGTCTTCAAACAAAGTTTCATGGAGTTTCTCTTTAAACTTTTTTACTGCAATTTTGCTATAAATATAAACTTGTAGATAAACACTTGTACAATGCAGACACTATGTAACTGTATGAAATGCAGTGATTCTAGGAATCAATTTAATATTGTTAATTGGACAACGAATAATACTTATATAGAATCGATTGTTTTCTCTATATAATAAAGTCAATGAATTTTGTAAACAGTACTTCAGTTGTCCGGACTAAGTATTTATTAAAAATAAACATTTTACACATACCTATAACTTAGTATTTGCAGTAATTTAATTACCATTGTATATAACATTGTAATCAGGTAAGAAAAATGTTCAATGGAGCACTGCGCATAATATTGATTTATTTCCTTTTAATGGCGATGTGTTGTTTTGGATAGCCTAAAATATTTGTAATAACTGCATACTTAAAATAACATTTAACAATTAATGAAGGAAGGTAAGTTACTTTGCTAAGATCCGCATGCAAAATATAAAAATGGTGTATATTACCTAGTTTTGTGGAGAGCACCGCCCGCCCTCCCTCAGTAGCGTGCACAAGCAAACTAACACCGCTACCAGGAACCGCCACCAGGTACCCTCCACGAACCACTACAATACTACCACTAGATAATATACACCACTGAAGTCGAGAACACGACACGTGTTTCGCCCCAAAACGAGGCATCAAGCGTCATTGACTCTACGACAGACGGCGGCCGTCTGTCGTAGACTTACCTTCCTTCATTATAATGGATTTCCGCAAAGTAACGCCTGATTCTATTAACTATTTAACAATTACTAAAAACTGTACAACCTAACTTTGATAACAGTAAATAGGACAATAAAGTCTAGCATTTCTATATACCTTAATACATTCAGCGTTATCTGTGAAAACTTTCTGCTTGTTAATATTTGGCCACATTATATATGTAAATATTAATCTAAATGCATTAATTTTCTGGTTGCGTGACAAAATAAATGAGTCAAAGCTGAATCAGTTACGAAGATAAAAATAATGAGAGAGATATGAAGTCTAACCAGCCAACGGTCGCTCTCAGACATATTTGAAAATTACTGCAACTTAGTATTTATTAGTTTAATGAAATCAATACTAAGATTGATTCAATGACACAAAAATTACTGAGAAACTGCTTAAACGTCTCTGAGTGCGACAGAAACTTATTCATTTATATGAAAATGTCAATTGTTTAGTTGCATTTCTATATAAATGAACGATTTAAATAAATACTATACAACTAAGTATATATAATAATATACAAATAAATACTGGAAATATTTCTTATCCTATAAAATTTCATTTTGCAATGTATATGAAATATTACTTACCATTTCTCTCATACATTGTTTCTGTTATCGTAATTATATACATAGAAATTATATTTAATAACACATTACGTTCTGTATGACTCCTGATTGCATCATTTTTATTGAAATTATGTGCAATGTGCAATATTTACTATCACATTTACGTCCCTCGGTATCAATGTGTATATGTCATCCTTGGTACAATTATTTTCCAAACTTACCTTCAGCACAAACAAACTGATGTTTGGTTTGTCAATTTATATTTTATGAACATACGACTGGCATGTGATCTCTCTGTGTGTGTACGCTGCAAGTCTGTGTCTGTGTCAAGTAGCGGTTTCTACGAGGTATGCTTGACCATTCTATGAATTCTTGATACGACTTTGTATTAACGTGTAAAGTTTTGTAAATAGCCGATTGTGATGGAACTAAAAACGTATTAAATATTTTTGTATAAATCAATGTGTTTTTGTTGAGGAATCCCGACTTGTTGTAATTCCGAAATATCTTATTAGGGACAAGAGATTAGTTTTTTAACAATTAGATCAATAAATCGAAACTCACATGATTTACGAAACTTTTATTAATATCTGAAGTATCATTGTAATAATATCATCAAAACGTAAAAAGCACATCATTGAAAATGGAAACCAATTTCCAAATTTTAATTAATTGTATTGAAATGAATGAAATGAAAAGGAACCTTTGTTTTTCGACGTAATGAAATATAAATTTTGTTTGTAAAGAAGAATTTATTTTTCTATCCTTCTACTATTTTGAAATATGCCTTAGCGAGGTTATGTTGGAATATACCGCCAGGCACTCCCGTTACGCCGGTAACAAAGGTAATATACATATTAAAAAATAAATACCGCCGAGACAATCATTTACCAACTTTACTTTTTGGTGTAATAAAATACAATGTGCCCTCTTATCTTTTTGCAAAATTGGTGGTCGCGCGACGTGCAGTCAAAGATCACTCGCCCGTCGAGTTATTCCCTTTCTGTGCCAGCCCATCGAACTGCCGCCTTTCGAGTGAGTTTCATATGATATGCTGCCTCCAAGGGTTGGAACGACCTGCCACCACCGCTCCGTAGTCTGAAATCAGTTCATTCATTCAAAGAAACATGTAAAAAACATTTAATAATGACTCAAAAAACTAGTACAAATTCAATAATACATACCACAGAGTTTATAGACACGTAGCATTGATAAGCAAGGTCCCAGCGACTGAATTACTGGCTACATCTTTAAAACAACTTTTTTTTGACACTGCAATTTTGTTTTTACTTATTACGTATTTTTATTTTACTAAGTTTCTATTTTTATTTTATTGTGTATGTACAAAATGTATTTATTATTATCAAGCGTGAACTTACGTACGTCCCTCGCCGCTCGGGCTCACTAAAACCAGCGCTGTAGTCTCGACTGCGGCATTAAGCCGAGTGAGACCCGTTTGCTCAATGCGCCACGACACACGTGACAATATTTTTGTACACGAATTTTGTTAAATGTTCAGTTTTGTGATGTTGTTTAATGTTTCTTTCTGTGCCTAATTGTCTGAATTTGTGTCTGTGGCGTATTTCCGCAATAAGTGTTTTCTTTCTTTCTTTCTAATTAGATTTGGGAAGTGACATATTTCGACGTGTGGTGATAGCATAATAATAATATTAGTATTTTAGTATATTACATATTTTATCTCATTTTATATATTTATCTATATATTCATATGTGTCCCAGCCAGACGAGACAGCTACAAAAATACCCAACAAAATAATAATAATATATATATTCATATAACCAGACGAGAAAACTGTAGAAATACCCCATAAATAATAATAGAAGTTTATTTGTCTAAAATCAGATTTATAAAAATGTTTAATTTTTATAATATTGAATTTAAAACTCGTGTTAGACAAAGCTTTGTCACACATATAGTGCAAACTGCTGATATTCTATCCCGGCCCGAAATTGAAAACAGAAAAATAACACACTTTAACATATTAATTTAAATCTAGTTTTATGAATTACATCTTATAAAACCACATGAAGCAATAAACGATATGACTATCACTGTGGATGGATGCAGGTGGCTCAGGACCGTGTTTTGTGGCAATCTATGGGGGAGGCCTATGTTCAACAGTGGACTATGATAGGCTGAAATAATGATGGTGATGATGATCATCACTGTGACGATTGATTAAATCACTGAAATTAATAATGTTCTTGAACGTATGAGACTGATGTCTAAGGGTTACGGGCGCAGTGTGCCACACACAAATATTGTGGGTGACACAACATTTGATATGGGCAGACGTTGCACTTACCATCAGGTGAACGTTTTGCTCGTCTCGTCACTTTTCGTATAAAAAAATCGACCCAGAGAGAAGGTTTCGACCTCCTTTAAACAGCCCTTAGATCGCTGCGAGTCCCTTCATATTAGTCGGGTATAATCTATTCGTCAGCAGGGGTCGGAGTGTAGCGGATCAGCAGGCGGCGTCGCGACGCCAAGCGTCGAGTCATCGCCAGCAGTGACTTTGTTTTCCTTACCCGTAAGCTTCCTTCTCGCGAGTTCCTTTTGACGAAGCTGTAAAAGTCTAGCGCCAACATCGCACTTCACAAAAAAAATACAATACAATCAGACCCGAAAGCCAACAATTTGTTTTTTTTTTTAGATAAAGTGACGAGTCGAGCAAAACGTTCACCTGATGGAAAGTGCAACTGCAACTGGTCTGCCCATAACAGATACTGTGCTACTCAGAATATTTCTGTGTAGCACCACCCTGAGACATCAGTACTTAAGTCTCATATGCCCAGTGATTACGCTAGCTCTCAGTGCCCAAACCGAAACACAGTAATGTTTACACACTACTGCTTCAAGGCAGAATAACTGGCCCTGGGGTGGTACCTACCTACACGGATTTGTATTGAAAAATAAATGAAGTATTTCTATCACTTCAGCCCAACACCAGTCTACTGCTGAACATAGGCCTCCCCCACAGATTGCAACAAAAATTTATAGCTCTCATTTTGGGGACATTTTTTTATATTTTTATTTCATATAAGTGACTGAACGAGCAAAACATTCACGTGATCATAAGTGTAACGTTTGCCCAAACCGAAACACAGTAATGTTTGTACTGCTTCACGGCAGAGTAACTGGCCCTGGGGTGGTACCTGCCTATTTATGTTTTTGTCATCATTGTCATAAAACACGAACATTATATAATTGGCAGCGGAAGGTTTCGACAGGCTGACGGGCTTACAGACTGATATCGTCAGGATAGTTACGGATATTGCGAGTAATATCGTAAGCCTTATATTAAAGCGTTAAGGTCCTGTTTGCGACTTAGTGTAGAGATAGCGTGTGAAGATACAATCTAATCATTACTTTGTTATTCAGAACTAATAGCTTATTTAACTTAGATTAGAATGGCTTATGTACATACATACATACATAAGATCACGACTGTATCCCATAAGGGGTAGTCAGAGACTAGGCACTCACTGCAAAAACAGATGACTGCCACAATCCACGTTTCACCTAAACAATATAATTCACTTGGTGTGATAGGTGGTGAGCCCATCGCCACCGTGCGCTGTTGGGTGCACAGTGCAGTTTAATTCCTTACTCGCCTTTTACGAGATCCATTGGATGAGATGGAGTGGTAGTATTCTTTTAACGAGCCACCACAACACTGGCTTATGTATAGTACCTAAAACAAACATGTTGGATACAACTGATGATTTTTTAGTTTTTTAATTATTTCCTCTTATAATACTTAAGTATAAATACTATTATGACAACTAGTTGCATTTTTGCCTAAAACTTTTAATTTAGTGATTAATATTATAAACTTAAAAGTATTTTTTTTATTGGATAAAGTGACGCCGTGTGGTGGCGTGGGTGTCGTAAAAGACGACGGAGGGAAAATAAAAACCAGGAGATGGGCAGCAGCATCCTCCTGGAACATCTGAATAAATAAACTGCGGTTGCCAACCCGCATGCCAAGCGTGGCAACTATCGCAAAATCACCCCAAAATGAGAGCTACAAACTATTGTGGCAATCTGTGAGGGAGGCCTATGTTCAGCAGTGGACTAGTGATAGGCTGAAATGTGTGTGTGTGTGGATAAAGTGATGAAACGAGCAAAACGTTCCCCTGATGGTAAGTGCAACGTCTGCCCATAACAGATGCTGTGTCACCCAGAAAATTTCGGTGTGACACCACATTGTGCCCATCACGCTGGGACATAAGTATTTGTGCAAAATACATATTGTTGGTTTTCGGGTCTGGATGTGTTGTGTGTGTAAACGTGTGTGTAAAACGAAACCACGATGCAGCAGAAATCCTACTGCAGGATCGTTTTTCTTATCGTGTTTTTTAGAAAAGAAAAACATAAACACAGACAAACTAGAGAGCGAGTTAATAATAAATTGTCATCTAGTTTAAAGCTATGTTTAAAGTTTCAAGTCTGTAGCCCCTCTATAATGAAGTTTAAAATCAATTACTAGATTTGACCCGAAATACACGAAAGCGGGTTAGTAAGTGGCAATCGCTTAGGTTTAGGCTACGGTCTGCGAAACATGATGTCGCAGGATCGAGCCCGCCATTCGACAATTGTCGTGAACCATCTTCTAGCAGAAGCTTTCATACTTATGCATCATCAAGCAAACATTACTCCAATTCGGTCTCAAGCGCTAGCATAATTAAGTAATTTAACTAATTAAAGACGTGACGAGCGTAGTGTGGTGCTACACAGAAATATAGTTAATAGAATCAGGCGTTACTTTGCGGAAATCCATTACAATGAAGAAAAGTAAGTTACTTTGCTAAGATCCGCATGCAAAATATAAAAATGGTGTATATTACCTAGTTTTTTGAAGTGCACCACCCGCCCTCCCTCAGTAGCGTGCACAAGCAAACTAACACCGCCACCAGGAACCGCCACCAGGTACCCTCCACCAACTACTACAATACCACCACTAGATAATATACACCACCGAAGCCGAGAACACTACACGCGTTTCGCCTCAAAACGAGGCATTATCAAGCGTAATAGACTCTACGACAGCGGCTCACTCGGCGGCCGCCTGTCGTAGAGTCTATTACGCTTGATAATGCCTCGTTTTGGGGCGAAACACGTGTCGTGTTCTCGGCTTCGGTGGTGTATATTATCTAGTGGTTTTTATTTTTTGCATGCGGATCTTAGCAAAGTAACTTACTTTTCTTCACTACACAGAAATGTTCTAGGTGACACGACATTTGTAAAATGAAGACATTGCTATTATTCCTATGCAGGAATCTGTGCAGATAGGTACCACCCCAGGGACAGTTATTCTGCCGTGAAGTAGTAGCGTGCAAACATTACTGTGTTTCGGTTTGAAGGGCACTGTGAGCTAGCGTAGTCACAGGGCATATGAGACTTAAGAACTGATATTTTAGGATGATGGGCACAGTGAGGTGACATACGAGTACAGAAATTTTCTGGGCGACACAGCATTTTTTATGGGCATGCGTTGCACTTACCATCAGGTGAGCGTTTTTCTCGTTTCATCACTTTATACAATAAAAAAAAACATCAGGTGCTCGTCTCGTCTATATATTAAATAAAAAAATATATATAGATTAAATTGCATAGTACCTGTGCCGGCATCTCTAAAGTATCCTGCAATTTAAAGTGCCGATTTACCACATGCTCAGCGATGAAGAAAAACGTGAGGTAACCTGCATGTCTGAGAAATAAAAAATAATCGAGGATGTGAAGTCCGCCGTCCGCATTGGAGCAGCGTGGACTCTAAAAATGAGAGGAGACCTGTGCTCTGCAGCGGGACATTTATTGACTTTTACTTTATATTAATTGTACAATTACACATAATACATACATATATACGCATATCACATAATTATGGTTGCCCAAGTAATTTTATACAAATTTAATGCCCGGTAATTTCAGACGAATGAGAGTAGTAAGCGGGTTTTTAGTCCCTTGACCACGGTATAATTTTGTTCATAAAGCCTCTATAATTAGTTATTTTAGTAATAGTTACTAACATTGCTTATAATGGGAGTAAAAAGAGATTTTTAGATGTTTTTTTTTGCGTTTTGAGGTGAACACGTGTCGTGGTCTCGACTTCAGTGGTGTATATTGCAAAATGGTAGTGTTGTAGTGGTGGAGGATATCTGGTGGCAGTTCTTATGGTGATGTTAGTATACTTGTGTGCGCTACTACGGGAGGGCGATCTATTTTTCTATTGAAAAATAATACATAGTATTTCTAGTCTATGTTACCGAACGAAAATGGCCATCTCTCTTAATCATCCGGGATGGATGGTAACACATTTTTAATAGTACCGCACCGTAATTTTGAGGTTTTGTGTTGGTTTTGCTCGTAAACTGTTCAATTAACTATGAAAAACGTGTGTTTTTTAATCATATCTTATCATCAAGTTGTGTTTTTAAGCTGTTTTATTACTGCAAAGGCAGTTAGTGAAGCTTATTTTATGGTAAAATGGAAGCTACAACCTTTGCTCGTACGAAGTCAGTAGAACGATGAAACGTATTTATGCGATTGTCGTGTTGGTTTTTAAGCATTGTTTGTCCCCGGGCGGAATTCTTTGTACCGCAGGCTCGTCGAGTTCCTACCTAGCCTCAAGCCATTGTGGCAATTGTCAAGAAGGCCTCGACGTGTTGCCGGCTGTTATTCGAGACGCACAGGCTTACAGAGGCAACTTTAACTTTTGTCGCAGATTATATAGTACGAGTATTTTTACGCGTGCGTATGTAGTATGTGTTTATCGTCGTCATTATCATCATTTCAGCCTTTCACTAGTCCACTGCTGAACATAGGCCTTCCCTGTAGATTACCACAAAATTTTACAGCTCTCATTTTGGGGGATTTTGACATAGTTGCCACGCTTGGCAGACGGGTTAGCAACCGCAGTTTAATTATTCAGATGTTCCAGGAAGATGCCCATATTCTGGTTTTTATTTTCCCTCTCTCGACTTTTACGACACCCAAGGGATGAGATGGGGTGGTAGATTCTGTTAAGCCGCCACCACACGTGGGAGTATGTGTTCATTATTTATTATTTTTGTGTGGGTTCATAATTTTGGATAATCGTTGGGAAAGAAAGAATCTCGAGTGACTACCTCGCACCGGCAAATGCAGTACAGCGCGACCTCCTATTAGATGAGGTAACGACCTGCGGGGTCTTGCGTGAAGTCAGTGGATGCATCTGGCTAACGTCCATATTAGCGACAATATATGGCAGAGTCCTATTCAGCCGGGGACTTACGATAGGCTGAAACGGTGATGATTCATTATTCAATCTTTTTTTTCTAGACGTCAGAAGATTTCGATTTAGTTCCGCGACACGCGGTATGTTAATCTTTAACTTATTTCATTATTTTTGAGAAAGGTAACAGATTCAATAGGAAACGTGCTCGTCGCTGACTGAGGTTGAAAGGAAATTAAAATTGGTTTTGTTTGCTCGGCAGTAACATTTGTTGCTGTTATGAAACATTTGTTGCGAGTTCAGGGTTTCCCCTTTGTTTTCAATTTATCCTCTTTTTGTTTAGTAGCCAACGGCTCTTCTGTGCTCTGCGGATTTGTGAACAATATTTTTTTTTTAAAAGAAAATCTAGATATACTTCCTTCTTCCATTACAATATTTTTCGAGTCTCAGAAGAAGATAAGTAGGTGTTTACTATCTGTCTAGTAGTAATATTCCTTTACATTTATTTTTATTGGACGAAGTGATGAAACGAGCAAAACGTTCATCTGACGGCAAGTGCAACGTCTGCTCATAACAAATGCTGCGTCACCCAGAAAAAATCTGTGTGACACCACACTGTGCCCATCACTTCACACCGAAACACAGTTATGTTTGCACACTACTGCTTCAGGGCAGAATAACTGTCCATGGGGTGGTACCTACCTAGACGGATTCCAGCAGCACCAGCAGCTAGAAGGAATCCATACATGATGCAGGATTCAAGCTGGATTGTGAATATAGTCTAATATTACATAGGGTTTCATCATCATCCTTTCAGCCTATCACTAGTCGCAGCTGAACACGAGCCTCCCCCGAAGATTGCTACAAAAGTTTGTGGCTTTCATTATGGGGGGAATTACCATAGTTGCCATGCTTGGCAGTTGGTTTGGCAACCGCAGTTTATTTATTTTGATGTTCCCGGAAGATGCTGCGGCCCATCTTCTGGTTTTAATTTTCCCTCTTACGACTTTCACGACACCCACGGGATGAGATGGGGTGGTAGATAGGGCTTACCAAGATATAAATCAACGTTAAACAACTACGGACAGAGTTGAGGTCCGGCCCTCTCAGACACCCTCGAGTCAGCTACACTGCACACCGGGTAATGGTCCTAGCTGAGGTTCCCTTTCGGGGAACTTCCGATAAATAAAGGCCAGCCTTCCTTAGCGCTCGGCCACCTTTCAATCCGGCGAAGCATGAACGCCTTCGGGATAACAGTGAACAGCAGTCCTAAAAAACAATAAATATATATAAGTATGTATAAGTAACGCGAAACGTCGACGCTCAAATAAGCCGGCAGTGAATGGTGTTCCCAAACATCATATCAGATTTCATAGACAATCAGTTGTTTCTGTGCAGTTTCTGAGGTTGGTAAAATGAAGACAGTTCGCAAACAAATAATTACGTAACCATATTTCGCAGCTTCGCTTACCGCTATATGGATTGTTGCGAATTTAGAACTAACATTAAATAAAATTAATCCTAAGATAAATTTTATTTAACACTAGATTTACGGGCATTGACGGACCGGACGAGACGGGTATATTACGACCAGGTAGACAGATATAATAAAATATAGGTGTTTCAGATAAAACTACTAGATATATGATACCCAATATATAATAGCTGTAGAATAATATTTATTTGTTCAGAGTTTAAAGCATAAAATTGACAACCGGTCAAATTGACGGGTTTCGTAAATATAGTTGTAAAGTCCAGCTAATTTACATTTATTTCGTAAAGCATATCAGAATCAAATTTATCAACCCACCTCGCCCCGTGGGTATCGTAAAAGGCAACTTAGAGGATTCATAAGGCAAGACACAGGTTTTTTTTTTGATAAAGTGACGAAACGAGCAAAACGTTCACCTGATGGTAAGTCCAACGTCTGCCCATAACAAATGCTGCGTCACCCAGAGCATTTCTGTGTTACGTCACACTGCGCTCGTTACCCTGAGACATCAGTTCTTAAGTCGCACATGCCCATTGATTAAGCTAGCTGTCGGTGCCCTTCAAACCGAAACACAGTAATGTTTGCACGCTTCCGCTTGACGGCAGAATAACTGGCCCTGGGGTGGTACTACCTAAACGGATTCTTACATAGAAATCCTACCATCAGTAAGAAAAAATCTGTGTGTGTATGATCAAAAACAATTAATCATATGGAAAGTATATCATTATGGTATTATTTAATTAATTACAGTAGGGACATAGGGGTATAAGAAGCCTGTAAATGAAAACGATATTTAGCATTGAAATATGAAGTACTAAATGCGACAGAATTTTCAACCTAAATATGCTTCATAATAGATATTTGTATACATTAAGTTAATTTCGCAGTAAAGATTTGATCTGGTTGAGCTGTGCATGTTAAATTTATGTCTGTGAAACGTATCCACGATACAGGAGAAATCCTACCATAAAGCATCGTTTTTTTTAGAAAAAAAAATAGTCGTTTGGTTACACATGTGTAAACTGGAAGTCTCAGCCAACTATGATTTCAAAGGTGTAATATACAGCATTTGAAAATACACTCAGCGTCACAAAAATCGCACCTCTCTGAGTTTGCGCGAAAAATTGCTGTAATGGCTAGAAACGAATTATTTTTATATAAATATTGGTATGTTTGAAATGGGTATTTGAATAGCTTTACATTATTAATAAAAAAATCATGAAATCATTAAAACATTTATCAGTATAGAGCGTCAAAAATAAACACTGTCAAATGCTCGTTAGTAAGGACGCTAGTTACACCACCTAAAAAGGGTATAAAAGGGACGATCTGGATGAAATATGGGCCAGTCGTAATTTAGACTTTGCAGTGAACACACGTGAACAAGTAACCCAAGTAAGAACAAGTAGATGGACACCAGCTCTGAAGAAGCAGCTCAAGTGATTGCCCTATTGCAGTCGGGGATGCGGCAGTGTGACGTTGCTCGACAGTTGAACCTGTCCCGTTTTTCAGTTCGACGGGTGCTCCAACGTTTTTAGCAGACTGGTGGTTATGTTAGAAAACCGGGATCTGGAAGAAAACGGTGCACATCAAAAAGAGATGACCGTTTCATCGTACGACATCTTTACGATTTACAAATGCTGTTGAGTTGCAACAACAGCTTCGATCAACTCGGAGAACATCTGTGAGTGTTTCTACGATAAGAAGAAGGTTACACGAAAAGAGTTTAATAGCCCATAGACCAACTAAAGGTCCAAAACTTACTAGCACAGCATCGCAAAGATCGCCTAGAGTTTGCTCGCAATCATTGCGAGTGGACTCTAGAACTTACTACGTACGTACGTACTCTTCTCTGATGAGACGAGGGTCACACGTAGACGTAGACAGACGTAGAAGGGTCTACAGAAGACTGGGGGAGAGGTTCACACAACCCTGCTTCGAAGAATCCGTCGAATACGGGGGTGGCTCGTGTATGTTTTGGGGCGGCATTTCCGTCGACGGGAAAACGGAACTTGTGTGCGTTTCCCGGACTCGGGGTGGCCGTGGGCAAGGGTCATTAAATGCTGGTCGGTACATTACTGAAATCCTGGAGGAACATGTGGTCCCGTATGCTGGTTATGTCGGTGATGGATTCATGTTAATGCATGATAATGCTCGTTGCCACACCGCGGCTCTTGTACGGGATTATTTACAGGAGGTCGATATCCCTGTTATGCATTGGCCAGCACGAAGTCCAGATCTTAACCCAATAGAACATCTCTGGGATGACCTAAAACGGCGCGTGCGAGCTCGAGATCCAGCTCCAGCCACTCTTCAAGAGCTCCAAGATGCGGTACTTGAAGAGTGGGAACAAATACCCCAGGAGGCTGTTGCGATCTTTGTAAGGTCCATGAAAGATCGCATGGAAGCCGTTATCAAGGCAAGGGGGGTAACACTAGGTTTTAAGAACTTTTTTTGTATTTATTAAGTTTTTTTTTAAATTATTAATTTGCAAATTTGTACATACCCTACCCTGTCTTTTTCTTGAATTTCTCTTTCGTCTCGTTATAAAAGTAAAATTCAATTAAAATTCCTGAAAGCTAATGAAATTACCTTTCGAATGATACCCTCAAGCCACAACATTGCCATTGGCCTGTTGTGTTAAAATAGTATTTAAATTATTTTTTTCGGATGTGCGATTTTTTTTACGCCGAGTGTAGTAGGGTTGACTTAATTACAGCGCATGGTGGCGATGGGCTCACCACCTATCACACCAAGTGCATTATATTGTTTTGGTGAAACGTGGATTGTGGCAGTCATCTGTTTTTGCAGTGAGGGCACTCACTGCAAAAACAGAGGACTCTGAGTCTCTGACTACCCCTTATGGGATACAGTCCTGATCTTATGTATGTATGTATGTAAAGATTTGATCAAGTTAACATCGTTACAGGCCTAAACAAAGAAACAATCAGAATCAAAGTCGGAACGAATTTTATATGAACAAATAGACGACCTGACGACCGCGTGGCCTAGTGGTTAGCGTACCTGACTTCTACGCCGCGGGTAAAAGTCTCAGCCTTTAAATGTCCCACTTCTGAGCACAGGCCGCCTCTCATTTCTGAGATGGTTTTGGAGCTAGGAATAATCCGCCACGCTGCTCCAATGCGGGTTGGCGGACTTCACATGTCTTCGAAATATTTCGCCGCGGGTCCTGGGTTCGAATCCCAGCCGGAGACAACATTTTTGCAAAAACTCAAATTGTTGGATTTCGGGTCTGGTTGTCTTGTTGTTGCATGTGAAATATGTGTCTATAAAACGCACCCACGATACAGGAGAAATCCTACTGTGGAGCATCGTTAAAATAAAAGAAGATAACTACAGAATATAACTATGACCATTACGTCGTCTATTGGCTCTAGGTAAAACTAAAAAAAGTAAAGTAACAGCCTATAAATGTCCCACTGCTGAGCACAGGCTTCCTCTCGAGATGGTTTTGGAGCTAGGAAGAATCCGCCACACTGCTCCAATACGGGTTGGCGGATTTCACATATCTTCGAAATATGTTTTATTCCTCAGACATGCAGGTTTCCTCACGATGATTGATGATTTCCCTTCACCGCCGAGCAAGTGGTAAATCAGCACTTAAAATTGCAATCAACAATTTTCTCGGTGCCGGGGAATCGAACTCAAGTCACACGCGTACTATGAAATTTAAAGCGAGCGCCTAGCCCCCGAGCTACCGCGGCTCCTTCTAGTTACATTTTTCCATTTGGTAAGTGTCGAAGCTATTCTGACATGTTCATGAATTCACAGAATCGTTCCCGTAATTGATTCTGTTTACACTATTAACTCTTTCCCCTTCTATATCACTGTTTAACCCTTCAGCGTACAGACAGGTGAGCGGGAGCAATTAACAGCTCGTTGGATTTACCTCGAGGCACCGAACTGAATTACATCGTTAAGCCCCTGTGATTACTTTGTATCCAAGTGCGGTTAAAAGTTCAATTGCAATGTAAATTTCATATCGACGTTTAATTTTCGTTCTCGCACTTTATTGCAGTGATCATCGTCATCATCATCATCATAATTTCAGCCTATCACTAGTCCACTGCTGAACATAGGCCTCCCCCCTAGATTGCCACAAAAGTTTGTAGCTCTTATTTTGGAGGGATTTTGCCATGGTTGCCACGCTTGGCAGGCGGGTTGGCAACCGCAGTTTATTTATTCAGATATTCCAGGAAGATGCTGCTGCCCATCTTCTGGTTTCAATTTTCCCTCTGTCGACTTTTACGACACCCGCGGGATGAGATGGGGTGGTAGATTCTCTGAAGCCGCTGCCACACGGCTTGCAGTGATCGTATAGAGAAATTGTAAACTTTGAACGTATTCACATTATGGCCGTGGTAGCTCAGGGGCTAGGCGCTCGCTTTAAATTTCATAGTACGCGAGTGACCTGGGTTCGATTCCCGGTGCCGTCACCGCTAAAAGTGCTAATTACAATTTTAAGTGCTAATTTTACCAAGTGCTCGGCGGTGAAGGAAAACATCGTGAGGAAACCTGCATGTCTGAGAAATAAAAATATTTCGAAGACATGTGCAGTCCGCCAACGCGTATTGGAGCAGCGTGGCGGATTCTTCCAAGCTCCAAAACCCTCCAAGAAATGAGAAGAGGCCTGTGCTCGGCTGTGGGACATTTACAGGCTGAAACTTTACTTTTACTTTTTTAAATTATGACCTTTAGCAGAATTATTGTGTTAATAATTAAAGACAATATAAAAAGGCCTATAGTAGAAAAATCCTTACTGAGCACGGAGTTTCTTACATGTCTGAGAGGGATTACAGTCGGAAAAAGTCCGCCATGCTGCTCCAATTTAATAAGAAAACCGACAGCGTTTATAACAACATTTGTATCTTATTTTGGCAGAATAAGAATCAAAAACCGAATGAAAAAAAATTATAACAGACTGGCTTTTGGATTTAGACTATGAGGAGACAGAGAGACCATTGCAAGGTACAACATAACGAGAGGCAAACAGAAATAATAACATAAAAAACTAAATCATAGGTGATAGAATACTAACACAAAAACACATTTTTCATAAATACATTCGTACGCACAACACTCACCCACAATAAAATATACTATATTTAGATTTAATGTTATATTACTTAATACATGTAAAATTTAAAAATCATTCATACTTGTCAAGAAAAAAGCATTATCTTCCAAGAGGGGGAGCCAGGAGACCCTGAGCACAGGGTTACCTAGTTTGGGCTCCTTTTTACTTTTGTTGTTCACTATAATTTGTTAACTTAACTACCTTTTAAGAAATGTATGAGGGAGAAAATAAAGTTTATTATTATTGTTTATAATTTTTTTTAGTCATCCAAGTTTTCTCAAGATACGAGTATATTCCCACACCGATGAGCACGTGGCAATTAAAACGTAATAGATACATGCAGTCACACACTTTTCCCATATAGACTTACACTTTATTTGACGTACACAATACCAAAATTAGACAGGGAGTGCAAAAAAAAAGAGAATAAAAATATATAGTATAATTAAAAAAAAGAAACAAACAAGATCTGTAAAACACTGGAAACAAAAGTGACGCTGTATTGCGAAGTCGAAATGGACTCCACTCAGCAAAGAATGCTGCGGAAAGACCGCAGCGCTGGTTTTCAGTGGAGCCACTGCGTGAGTAAAAAGAGAATGCACGTACGTGTAGCAAATACAACTGAGTGAACATAATCATAAAATATATGATAATGTAGGACACATTTGAATAGTAACAAGACAGCAAATACGGTAAGAACCTAAAAAAAACGATAAATATCAATAAAACATATCTGATGAAATATAATGGATGTTTCGCCCAACACATTCAATGGATGGATTGAAAAATATGGAATAAGATATAAGGCAAAAGGTATTGCGTTTTTTTTTAATTATTGTATAAAGTGACGAAACGAGCGAAACGTTCACTTGATGGTAAGTGCAACGTCCGCCCACAACTAATGCTGTGTCACCCAGAATATTTCTGTGTGACACCACACTGCGTCCGTCCCCCTGAGACATCAGTTCTTAAGTCTCAAATGCCCAGTGATTACGCTAGCTCACAGTGCCCTTCAAACCGAAACACAATAATGCTTGCACACTACTGCTTCACGGCAGAATACCTGGCCCTGGGGTGGTACCTACCTAGACGGATTCCTGCATAGGAATCCTACCACCAGTAGTTTTGATATCTTAGTAGAAATTCTTTATATTAGAGTTTGAATGTATGAGTGTTCCTCAAAATTCGCAATGGTGGTGGAATATTGTTCCAGCACCGCGTGGTAACATACCTAAAACTCCCACAGAACGAAGCAGAACTGTGCAAGGGAACTCGAAGAATATCATTTTTCAGCAGATCATCTGATCAGCATCCAGCCATTCTAGCCATATAAGCCATATAAAGGGTAGCCAGAGGCCACCATCCCCCCCATTTTTCGCCCCCGTGGACAACGGGTGGCGAACCACGTCGCCGTCATAACGTAATATTATTCCTAAGATTTTCAGTAGCGCCGAGGCAGAGTAAGGCCACGGACACGATGGGAAGACGATATGAGAAGAACAGCTGGCCCATACTGGGACCGAATACCACAAGACAGACAAATGGACATCTTTGGCGGAGGCCCAATCAGGAGTTCGTGCATAAAAAAAATATTAAGAAAACTAACCAATAACATAGCTACTAAAAATAAGGTAATCCTGTAAAAACTCCTCGGGAATAAAAGGCTTTATCATTTTTTTTATGTTGGTTGGTGGTAATTTAATTTAATTCGGCGGTAATTTGCCTTGAATTATTAGTATTAATATTAACATTTTTTTATTACTCAGACATGCAAGTTGTTTCAAGATGCTTTTTTTACCTCCGACCACGTGGGAACACCTGCTTTAGGAGTCGGACTTAGACCACTCACGTAATACGAAATTTAAAGTAAGCGGTACTTTACCGGTGGTAGGATTCCTATGCAGGACTCCGTATAGGTAGGTACCACTCCAGGGCCAGTTATACTGCCGTAAAGCAGAAGTGTGTAGACATTACTGTGTTTCGGTGTGAAGGGCACTGAGAGCTAGTGTAATCACTGGACATACGAGAATTAAGAACGTATGTCGCAAGAAGACGGGCGCAGTGTGGTGCCACTCTTTATTCTGGGTGACACAGCATTTGTTATGGGCAGACGTTGCACTGACCATCAGGTGAACCGTTTGCTCGTCTCGTAACTTTATGTAATAAAAAAAAACAGCTGTCTCTCTCTGAGCTACCGTGGTAATAACTGACGTTAAAGTGATATCTGAAGCCCTTCAGACCGAAACACAGTAATGATGATGTCACTAGTGTCATCACTGAGTATATGAGATTTAAGAGATGCCTCAGGGTGACCGGCGCAGTGTGGTGTCACAAATGAATTTTCTGGGTAACTCAACATTTGTTATTATGCACTTACAACCAGGTGAATGTTTTGCTCGTGTCGTCGCTTTATCCAATAAAACAAATACATAGGCTGTATCATAAACCATAATTGAACATTATTCTACAATTACACTTATTAAAAAATTATATTAAAGGGGATCAAAAACGTTTGGAGTTTTTTAAAGAAGCGGCTTCAGAGAATTTACCACCCCATCTCATCCCGAGGGTGTCGAAAAAGTCAACAGATGGAAAGTTAAAACCTGAAGATGGGTAGCAGCATCTTCCTGGAACATCTGAATAACAAATCGTCCTCGGGGCTTGTTCTGAAGGTCTTAATTTCCAGAACGAAAACATTGAAACCTAAACCGTACGGTGTTTTCTTTTGCGACACCAACGCCACACACACACACTATTATATACACATCGTTAATCCTTCGAGCGGTTTCTGCAGCTTTGGTGCCACGGTAGAACTCGTACTCGTTAATAAAGCGATATTTCAAGTTCTCCATTTTGCGAGATGATCAAAGGAAAAATGAATGACTGTTTTCGAAACTCAAATGTACCAGTTAAATGGATTTATATATTTTAATTTAGAATTCGTAAGCAAAGAGGATATATTTCAGATCCAAAGTGGCCAGTACGACTAAATGCGAATTTCATATGTAATGTTTAAAATTAAACATCTGCAAACTTAGTTTCATTAATATATATTGGCGTAAAAATAAGAAATCATTGTAAAGCCTCTTTGGTAATTATATTAAAGACAGGACATTATCAGCCTTACCATGTGATGTACGAGTCGGTTAAACATATAAAAATCCGTGTAATATATTCCTACATAAGAAGTAGGCATGTATGTCATATATTTTAAACAAAAGTACATCGTAACATTTGATATCTGATTGGCAATCGTTAATAAAGTAAGTGCCGTGTAGTGGCGGCTCGTTAAAAGAATACTACCACTCCATCTCATCCAATGGATCTCATAAAAGCCGAGTAAGGAATTAAACTGCACTGTGCACCCAACAGCGCATGGTGGCGATGGGCTCACCACCTATCACACCAAGTGCATTATATTGTTTTGGTGAAACGAGAATTGTGGCAGTCATGTGCTTTTGCAGTGAGTGCCCAGTCTCTGACTACCCCTTATGGGATACAGTCGTGACCTTATGTATGTATGTAATAAAGTAACCGTATAAGGCTCCGCGCGGATTGTCTTACATGTAGATTATTTTTTGGATTCCGTAATTCGACAAGAAAACTTTTTTATGTTTGTTATCTTGAAAATAATTGAAACATATTTATTCTTTGACGTGAGAAATACAAATTTCGATTTTCAAAAAAAAAACAAATTTTTGAAAAGTGTAAATAACACGCATTCTTTATGCTCTAACCATATCAATTTTTGTGCCATCAAACAAACATTTGCAGGAAGCACCGCTTTTTTGTTTTATCTTGAAGAAAAGTGCAGCTGAAGGACATCGATTGTTATGTCGAGCATATGGGGAATATGCTTCATCAATAAAAACATGTGAGTATAGGTTCCGCAGTTTCAAATTGGCGATTTTGATACCAGTGACAAAGAACGCGAAGGAAGGTCAGTAAAGTTGGAAGACGCTGAGTTGGAGGCATTATTGGACCAAGATTCATGCCAAACTCAAGAGGAGCTCGCTGAAACCTTGGGAGTAACTAAACATCATCATCATCATCATCATTTCAGCCTATCACTAGTCCACTGCTGAACATAGGCCTCCCCCATAGATTGCCACAAAAGTTTGTAGCTCCCTACGCTTGGCAGGCGGGTTGGTCACCGCAGTTTATTTATTCAGATTTACCAGGAAGATGCTGCTGCCCATATCCTGGCTTTTATTTTCTTTTTGTCGACTTTTACGACACCCGTGGAATGAGATGGAGTAGTAGATTCTTTTAAGCCGCCACCAAAACAACTCAACAAGCGATTTCAATTCGTCTCAAGTCTGTGGGCATGTAACAATAAAGAGGATATTTGGTTCCACATGAACTCAAGGTAAGATACGTCGAACGTCGTTTTTTTATGTGCGTGGAGCAATTGTCCAAAGGCAAAATCGGGTCTTTTTGCATCGAATAGTTGGGGACTGAGGACGAAAAGTGGATCCACTATGACAATCCAAAGCGCGAAAAATCGTAGGGTAAGCCTGTGTAACGATAGACTATCTCTAATTACGTATTTTTACGTTTGAGAAAGATTTAAGAAAATATTTAAAATTATGAAAAAAAAAAATTGTGGTCCAAAAAAGTTGGGAAAATATATATGAGGACCAATCCCAATAGTGAAATTTCATTATTTTCAATTTAATTTTTCTCGGCATAATATTACATAGATCAGTGCCTAAAATTTACTTTAAAACATAAAATATATCCAAGAGACCTTATCTCTCGAAGTTCTATAGAAGTTAATTAAAAATATTACAATATAAAATTAACTTCATTTGTATGGAAAATACTCTATATAGTAATTCATAATAAGGAAGTGTTCGTGCATTGAAATTTTATAATCCTATCTCTAAAAACTAGAAAGTGTTCATGTAATGCCAATTATTAAACCTTGCTAAAAATTAGAAAGTGTTCATGTAATACCAATTATAAAACCAATCTTAAAATTAGAAGGTGTTCGTGTATAGCTAACACCATACTATTAAGTCCGAAGCTCGAGAACCGTGCGGAGGGGCATACCAACAGTTATATATCTACGTGTGTGAGGTCGAGCATGACTCTATAGTATCAAATTGCATAGTGCTAATGTTCCATACAAAGATCCTATGTAAGTAAAGTATATGATAAAATGGTCTATCATTGAAGGTCTCTTGTAAGATATGATATTATAAAAATGAGTTGGAACTTAAAATTATTAAGATAGAGAATTCATTAGACTTTCATACAATCACATAAGAGAGGGTGTGGCTTTTAGCATTTTGGTGCTGGAGCTTACTCTTTCGCCCCATGTATTAGAGCATTAGTTCTATGATACATGGTTCATACACCGGCGTTTTAGTGGCTTACTACTATGACACGTTGGTAAAATTTTTTAGTTAAACAACTTTTGCCAAAGTCGATAATTATCCTAAAGGTGTGTTGTGAGGAGGCACCATCTATGTGATAGTCACAATAATACTTACTGCTATTGTGGTATTGTGTTTTTAGTGACGGTTATATGAATGAGTCGCATCTGATTCAATACAACTTATGATTCGGGTTGACGGAGGTTTTTTGCAGAAGTGTAGATGTTTGCTGAGACTGTATAGAGGCCCTTGTGTTGACGTATGTCTGAGCGATGGTCGTAATGATGCTTGTTGCACCTGTGACAATGCGCCCTAGTGACAGTTGCTTAGATGTCGTTAATATAATGGTTGCGTCTTGCACTTGGTTTGACTCACATTTTCTTTAGCTTTGTCCAAGTCGGGTCTCTCTATAACGAGACTGCAGACTGTCTGCCCTCCATGTGTTGAATAACAACAATATTAAATAAAGCTCTCAGTAAATTCCCACAAATGAATGATAACTGGAAACTTGGTAGTGGGTGAGACAAACTTGATCGAAATACATAATACTCAACGTCAATTACACAAACCCATTTGACGAATATAATAGAATGCTGATTGCCTGATGGCTGAATGATAATTATAAATGATAAATAATGGCAAAATACATCATTACAATGGTTGGTGGAGCTAATGCGTCTACTTCATGTGGATGGTAGCTGACGGGAGGAGACTCTCAAGGCTGCAGCCGAAAGCTGCACAACGTGGGACCCCATACCCTTGAAGTGAGCAGCGGACTCACGACGTGCTCTGCGGCAAATTGCCGTGCTGACCTTGTATTGGATGTTGATGCCACACACTCGACATTCATCTACAGTTGCAGCGGTCTGGCGAAGTGATGGCACGTACGGAAGGCTTTACTAGTTTATTGGGCCGAGTGCTCATAACTGCTCGACGTGTGACAAATCCATGCGACGTACATCCACGAAGACTGGACTTAGCTGTATACTTGTATGATGTAAACACGCATTGACATGCGAGACTTCGGTCTAAGTTTGTGCTTACGCACTAGCAAGAGGCCAAGCCCTCTTTTTGCTGGTTCGCCAGTGTTGCTGTGGACTACGGTCCTTGTTCCCGACTTCTTGTCCTGTGTCGGGGAGAGCGCATGGATTGGAAGGCGCTCACCGCACACGGCGGGAGTTGGAGCCGTGTGCCTTCCCCACATTTTTTAAATAAAAATGTTGGGGGAGCGATAGCTAGTAGTGGGTTATTAATAATTTAATGTAAATCTTATACAGGTGCGGAATACAAATCTCCTTGTATTAAATATTTTGATAAATAAACAATGTGAACCATTTACAAGAGTATAGGGATTAGTAGTTAATTAGTATTCGTACATTATCTTGGACTTGCAGCTTCTCTAGTGAATAAACATTTTTCCATGATACACCTAAAAGAACAAGTTAGTAACTTGTTTTAAATAAACACAACGTAAATAAAAGGGTCCTACCTATGACGATCACAATTTATTAACATATGTCATTCAAATGGCCTAGAATGAAATAACCTTTAGAAATTGATCTTGAAAAAGATTAAGTCGATTTTCTGGTCACGAAATTAATTTATCAACGTGAAAGTTGATTAGTTACACCTGGTTAACTTCAATGACCAAACCGTACAATGAAAAAACAATATTAATGGCAAAAAGCTAATGAAAGAAAGAAAGAAAGAAAAAGCATTTATTGGTACAGCACAAAAGGACAACCCACATAGTTACAATTTAAACACATACTAACAAAAGAAAATTAAAATAACATGTGTCAAACATGAACAATAAAAGAAAAGAAAAACAAAATTAAAATAAAAGAAAACAGTGTAAATTACTAATGTGCCATGTGCGTGTCTCACGGCTGAACCAAAAGGTCTCCAGATCAGCTGCAAGTCAGACTATAAAACCTGACGCTGATTTTCATCTGGAACCTAATGCACTACGGATGTCAAGTTCAGCTGTTCCAGTGGGTTTTTTTTACTTATTTATACGTCACAGATAATAGAATAGAATAAATTTGATCAATATGCATGTAATGTACGCATAAATAATTGTGCATATCTACATAATCAATAATTACTATAATAAACTATAAAAGATTAATCAACGGCAATACAATATAACGGCAGCGCTCATTAATTTACTCACTGCGTCGATAAAACAGCCAAGAAAATAGTTGCATTTTGATGCATTCGAGTGAGATACTGTTTTACCATACAGGCTACGACTAGTGCACTGTGATTGACGCCTCATAGACACGTTTTAAACTAATAATTTTATTTTTATAATTTTTCTGGCCATGACGGCATCAATCACATGAATAAATACTTTATGAGGTTAAACAATTTATATATTATTATATTATAAAGAGGTGTAATAACAACAACAAGACAATAATGGAGGACAAATGAGGAAAAAAATAGTAATAATAATAATGAAGGTAAACACAATAAAGCATTGTTATATTAACGCATAACATACATTCTTATTTAAATTTGATAAATATCCTCTTTTTGAGTTACTGAAGTTTTAATGTTTTGGATTCCAGAAACAAACTGAAGCCGAGATAATTAGGCTAGGAAAATGTACAAGTACTAGATTGTTCGGTGTTCACACTGTACGGTGCCGAGGCGACGCGTCTTGATTACTATTTATTAGTATTTATTATTTTATTATGTTAATGCTGTGCTTCTGGTGGGATCCGCTCGAAGTGACCTACTACGAGCTACTCCAGCCTAACGAAATCATCACTGCGGAACGTTATCAACAGCAATTAATTCCATTGAGCCGATAATTGAAGCTTAAACGCCCCCAATATTCCAAAAGACATAACATAATATAACATAACATAACAAAGTGATCTTTCAGCTCGATAACGCTCGGCCACATGTTTCTGTAGTCTACATATGAACTTTGGAGGCACTTAACTGTGATGTCTTACCCCACCCGCCGTATTCGCCAGATTTAGCTCCTTCTGACTGATGACTCATGACCTTGCCGAGCTGCACTTCACTTCTTACGAAGCCAAAATTGATAAAAAATAAAAAAAAAATGCAGACCTAGTGAGTTATAAATTTTTATTAAATATCAAACAAAGAAATGTAATCTGGACGACCTTGACATGAAAACGTATTCTTGTTTCGTACCATTGTGAGCTAAAGAACAGAAATTATTTTAAATTCGTTAGCTATTTCGCTCACCGTTTCTGTGCTCAGTAGCAAACGACAGCAAATGCAAGTACAAATAGATTTGCATTTAAATAAACTTGCACCAAAATGACACGTACACGTAGCAGGGATCATTGCGGTACTGTAGCCAAGTAAGCTATGCAAATGTATGCGCGCAGCAAGAAGCTTATCGCAGTGGCTGTTTTAATTTGTCGAAGCGTCGACTCTGACTACCCTCTACTATCCACTTTAATAATCAGAATTAAGTTTTGTTTACCGATTTCAGACAATTTATTGTGTTTAGGCGTTATTATAACATGATTTATGCACTCTTCTTCTTTCAATTCTGGCCTCTCTGAATAGAATTCTGCCAATGTCAAGTCAGTTACAGGAGCGAAAACAGATAATTGAAAATTTCGAACAAGAGTAAAATGATAGTTACATTTTACTGAAGATCTGCTAGACTGATGGAGACAAAACGAAAAGTACAATTCTAGCCTTAAATTGAAGTTTCCAATCACTGTACACTTTCACAAGCACTTGCTGCTTAATAAACTGTAAACATTAAATATCAAAACTCAAAATATGCAAATAAATTACAAAATTCAATTAAAACGCTACCGTCACTTTTCGGTTTGACGCCAAGAGTCTTATGCACTCTTTGTCTATTGTAGTAGGATCCCTATGAAGGTATCCGTCTAGGTAGGTTGGTACCTATTAGGGGTGGTCCCCATGGCCAGTTATTCTGCCGTGAAGCAGTAGTGTGCAAACATAACTTTGTTTCTGTTTGAAGGGCACAGAGCTACTCGTAGCATAATCACCGGGCTTATGAGACTTAAGAACTTATGTCTAAGGGGACGAGCGCAGTGTGGTGTCACACCGAAATGTTCCGAGTGACACAGCATTTGTTATGGGCAGTTGCACTTACCATCCGGTGAATGTTTTGCTCGACTGGTCACTTTCCTCACTAAAAAAAGTTTTTAAAGGGGCAAAACGGCGCGAAGCGCGGTCATTTACGTTTGGAGAGTCCAACCGGTCGGTAATGCTTAAATCAGTTCAGTGTCTTACATATCGCGTTAATAATCCGTTCCGATCCGAAAGATTATAGATTTTTTTTAAAGTTAATCAATTCTTGAAACATAACTTAAAAAAATTGTGCAAACTGGTATTAAACACCACTGGTGGTAGGATTCCTATGCAAGAATACGTCTAGGTAGGTACACCCCCAAGGTAAGTTATCTGACGGAAAGCGGTAGTGTGCAAACATTACTGTGTTTCAGTTTGAAGGGCACTAAGAGCTGATATCTCAGGGTGACGGGCGCAGTGTCGTGGCAAAAAGAATTGTTCTGGGTGACATATATAATATCAGCTATTTGTCAGTGAAAGTCCCGTCAAAATTAGTCCAGCCGTTTCGGATATTAACCGGAACAAACAGACAGACAAAAATGTTCAAAATCGTTTTTTTCTTATTTTGTTATTACTGTAGTGTATGCGCAGGCATTAGCGAGTCAGTCGATTACCGGTCGTGGGCGAGTGCGCACGTGTTATAGTTTTCGCATACTGTATATCTACCTGAGTGTCTGAAAGTGTGTTTTATTGGATCCCTGAAACATTACAAGTGGCGACGAGGATAAAAGTGAGTACACGCTAAACCTAAAAAAAAATGTAAGGAAGGAACAAGTAATTATTGTTTATTTCCTAATAAATAAAAACTAATTAAAAAAAACTAATAAAAATAAATAAATATAATGTTTTCTTTTATTTACGCGAATATTACACATTTAAATAAAACTACTTTTTTACGGATTTTATCGCGTTTAATTTTTGAACTATTTTTACCCGACGTTTCGGACGCTTTACAGCACCCATGGTCACGGGGGGGACTGCGGTGACAGTTGTCCCGATGTCATAGTTAACCCGGAGTACCTTCAGCTTTTAATTATTATTTGTAGTCCGATCTACGCAGAAAGAGCTTACTGTGTCTTGAAGCCCTGCAGTGGTATGCTTGGGTTTTGATTTAATTTTATTAATAATAGGATCCCAAGCCGGTGGTAATACCCAACCATCTTCCCTATTGAAATTAGGATGTTTTTTAATTTCAATAGCCTCGCGAATCATCCTTGGTAGGAATCGGTGTTCTTTTGCAAGGATTTGTGGTCTATCAAATCTGATGTAATGGTTGGGATGATCCAGAACATGGTCACAGACTGCAGACTTCCTAGAGCGTCGATGCTTCACATCAGCTATGTGTTCTTTTAACGCGGGTTTTAATGGATCTTTTAGTTTGCCCTATGTAAGAGAGACCACATTCACAATCCAGCTTGTATACTCCTGCATCTTGTAGAGGGATGTTACACTTGACAGATGGTAAAAAACTGACTTATCTTCTTCGGCGGCTTGAAAAATGTTTTTATAGAAGCTCGCTTCAAGATATAGCCAATCTTGTCCGTGACTCCTCTGACATATGGAAGAACAGCAGGTACAACGCTCGACTGTGGCCGGCTTCACTCGGTCACTGCGACGAAGGCGCGGAACCCGAAGCTTGTTGTCTTGCAAAACTTGCTTGACATGCTGAAGCTCGGCGGCCAGGTGTTTACTGTCACAGATCCCTTTTGCTCTCTCTGAAACAAAGATTTACCCACGGTAGCTAACTGTGAAGGATGGTGGTGAGGTTCACCATTTAAATACCTATTCGTATGGGTCTTTTTTCTATACACAGTGTGACACAAGGTGTTATTAGGATTCCGAATTACTAACACATCCAGAAAAGCTAAAGAGTTATTGCCTCTAACTCCATTGTAAATTGAATTTTAGAGTTTAGGGAGTTAAGGTGGTCTAGAAATGCAGTTACTTTATGCGATGGTAAAATTGTGAAAGTATCATCTACATACCGCTTGTAGAATCTTGGATTTTACAGGCCATGGGGACCATGGGTGCTGTAAAGCGTCCGAAACGTCGGGTAAAAAAAATTAAACGCGATAAAATCCGTAAAAAAGTAGTTTATTTAAATGTGTAATAAATAAATAGTTTAGTATAATGAGTTATGTAATCTAAATCAAAGTTACTTATGAACGAGTCATACGTAAACAATTGGTTACTGATAAGGCAAATCCATACCACTATCCTTTTCTTGCTAAGGGCCATGCATCTTATCAGATGAAAATAAAATAAGGCACGCAAAACTTATGATTATACGTATACTACAAAATATATATTGTGCACGTACGTAACCTAACGGAACCTACCCACAATTAGTTAAAAAGTTTAACCAATATAATGTGTTAGTTGTGGTCGACATATTAGGAATACCTACATAACCCATCATAATTTGTCATTATTTTATTTTTCTGCGTACAATTTATAGTTTCATCATAATCCATACATTTACGTATTATCGACCAGCCTATTACAGCTCGCTTAAATATATTGTAGTTACATACATTTTAAATTGTGTTTTACATGTTGTATTTATTATTCTATTATTACATACGACTTTAGATAATTAATGATAACAATGAGCTAGTATAATAATTCAATTGTGTTTGGACGCGTTACAAAATATGTGTATTGCGTTTATCTTTACTAATTTATTATGAACAAAAATTACATCACTATATTTAAATTAGGTACCTATTTGTATGCTTACACAATTTATATTAAGATAATCATAGTTATAATAATAAAGGTTACTTAAAGGCCACGCAATGAGTAAACAACAAAGGGCCACGCAGATTAATTAAGTAACAATTTAAGGGACTGTATATGTTTAAATAATATAATCACAAAAATATAATCAGGTCCACGCAATAAGTACTTATAAAAATATAATAGGGCTATGCAGTTGTAATACTGTTACTGATTTTAGTAAAAGCCACGCAAAATAAGAGTCAATATATTTTATTAAAGGCTGCCCCAAAATGACTCATGCATCATCCATACTTCCCAATTTAGACCATTTTGATTGCGAAGGTGTCGTGTGGTAGCGGCTTAAGAGAATCTACCACCCCATCTCGTCCCGTGGGTGTCGTAAAAGTCGACAGAGGGAAAATTAAAAGCAGAAGATGGGCAGCAGCATCTTCCTAGAACATCATAATAAATAAACTGCGGTTGCCAACCCGCCTGCCAAGCGTGGCAACTATGGCAAAATCCCCCCAAAATGAGAGCTACAAACTTTTGTTGCACTCTATGGGGGAGGCCTATGTTCAGCAGTGGACTAATGGTAGGCTGAAATGGTGGTGGTGGTGGATTGCGAAGGCGATCCGACATCTGTCGGCACTCGCTGGGGGAAATGGAAGAAGGCACTTGAAATTTACTTACTGGCTGCCAACATAGACACACCTGTAAGAAAACGAGCTACTCTTCTCCATGTTGGGGGAATAGCACTTCAAAAAATTTATTACAACCTACCTGGAGCTCACGCTGAAGAAGTAGGTGTCGATGTCTATACAATAGCTCTAGAGAAATTGGACTGTTACTTTGCTCCGAAACAAAGTCGGATTTACGAAAGGTACCTGTTCCGACTCACGAAACAGGAGGAAGGAGAACAATTTGAAAGATTTTTATTAAGGTTGAGAAATCAAGCCGGAAAATGTCGATTCCATAATAAAGAAGAGCATATTATCGATCAAATCACGGAGAAGTGTCGCTTAGTCGAATTAAGAAAGAAAATTTTAGAATGCGGAGATACAATTACTCTAGAAGAAATCATCAGTAAAGCAAATGCATTAGAAGTTGTAGCCAGGCAATTAGAACAATTTAAAATTGTAAATACACATAATGCGAACAATTTCAACAAAGCAAATAAATAAAAACGATAAAAAAAAAATAAACAAACCGTTCTGACAACAATCATCGAACACACAATGTAGTAGATGTGGAAACTTCTCCCATTTATCCGAAGACACAAATTGCAAAAGACAAACGATGTTTGAAATGTGGCTTCATCGGTCATTTCCGAGAACAATGTAGGACTCGACAGAAAAGACAATTTTCAAACAACAGGGCTGTGAATAAAAAACCTAGACTAGAAACAAAAAAGAACGTCAATAAATCTGAAGTCGACTATATTTTTCACCTGGATGAAGACAAAACCATAAAATGCAATATTGGGGGAGTTACCGTTGCCATGTTGATAGATTCAGGAAGCAAATGTAACGTTATTATTACTGACAACATGGCAATTTCTTAAAGACAATAGTGTGAAAGTTTCAAACCAGATACGCAAACCCACCAAGACACTTATTTCCTATGGCAGTAAAAAACCTTAGGACATTATGGGCTCCTTTGACGTGAACATTTCAGTAATGAATAATAAAACCATAATAAA